>JAEQBH010001110.1:0-541566 GCA_016808115.1 Tetrastigma voinierianum
GACAATGACCTCCGTTTCCCTTTACACCCCTTTATCAAAAGGGTCTGCACATTTCCAACGTATGCCCTTCCTCAACTTTCGCCCAATTTCTGTGGTACTCCGATTAGGCTCGTTGGTTTTCTTGTGATATGGCTTGTGTGTTCCCCAAAGATAACTCCTCGTCTTGGACCTCTTTAGTGTGAAGGAAGCCACCGAGGGCTTTCTTTATCTATCTAAGCGTGCCAGCACTCCTCTAATCATCTCGGATCTCCCATCTTCCCATAAATTTTGGAAAGAGCGTTACTTTTTTGTTACTAGCCCGCGGAGTTGGAGATGCGACCCTTGACAAAGGAAGACACCTTCAGGCGTTAAATTTGTCTGGACCACTCTGAGAATCTCGTGAGCTTTGGCTAGTTCGATCCCCAGTTTTGTAGGTTATAGGGTGTCCACCCCAATTTTTGCATTGTTTGTGTTTTCGGTGTCCTTTGATCTCAGCCCCGAAGACAAGGTCGTAAAGCGGAAGTTGGCCCGAGTGTCTTTTCTTGGCGCTTACTCACGAGCTTATCGGTGGCGGATATTCCGGATCTTAGCCGGGTTCGAGTCACTCTGCCACCTTACTTTGAGGCCTTTGCCCACATAGTTATAGGATTCTCTTACGATGGGCCTCAGGTCATCAAAGCCCACTTCAGGGAGAGCTTACGGCACCGGGTGACAGTCGAATCTCGGGTGTGAAGCGGGAAAACTGCGGACTCCCTTGAGAAGAGATTAGAGTGGGTTTGGGGTAAAGTCCCTAGGTTGGGGACAACTTCTCCATTGCCTCCTGTGTCAGTCACCGACGAGTGTTGTAACCGATGAGGTTCTGAGCCCTCGGGTTACGACTCAGTTAGGATTACATTGCAGAGGCCCGAATTCCTCGGGGGAGACTCACCGAGCCTCAGTTGGAGGGTTATGCCCATAGGTTTGGAGTCCCCTGCGAGGCCCCCAGGCCTCACCCTTCGAGGGCGGAAGAGTTGGGAGGAAACGCCCCGAAGTTGATGGAGATGGGGATTCCTTGCTCTTGATACTAAGCACTTGCGGTGCGCGGTCTTGTGTTCTCGAGTTACAGTCTGAGGTCGGGTCCTGCACAGTGAGAAGCCTTGGCTCTATCTCTCGAGTCGCCTTTGTAAGTTCCGTGTCTTGTTGGTAATGCGCTTTATCTTGGAAGCGAGTTGCGTGTTGACTTTTTATGTTGGAGTATCGGTGGCTACCCCGTCGAGTTTGGCAAAGGACGGGCCGAGCGAGTCCGCGTCGAAGTCGTTAGAACCTCTGAGTGAGTGTTTGCTCTTACCTCGGCGAAACTAAATTGCGAGATCGGATGCAAATTATGATGGAGGAGGTCATGAAGCTCGGGATGAGCTTGAGGCATACCACGACCGGCGTGAGTCTTGTGGTAGGGAAGAAAAAGGCTCGAGATGGCTTAGGAGTAGCGAGGCCGACGGGAGGTCGGGACCCGAACGCGGGCTGCGGGATGATCTTTGTGGTGGCCCCGGACGGAGTGCGGGGCTGCCCAGGTGAGGCTTGGGTAGTCGGGGATGGCTGTCGTCCGAATGATGCGGGTAACTTGGGAAGATGTCTGGCGTCTTTATTTAGAGATGGTGCGTAATAAAGCAGCGTTGCTAGATGGAGCCCGTCATGAAGCTTCGCTATGAGGCTGCAAGCTCTATTGAACGCCTGACCGAGGAGTGCCATGGGTTGCGAGGACCCAGCCCCGGAGGTGGAAGCTGCGGTTGTTCGGAGGGACCCGGAGCTATAGCGGCTGAGGGATAGAGCTGCTCGGTGGAGCCCCACGGATGGCTTGCTTTCCAGATGAGGGTTACTAATGCCTACCCGGGCTTAGACCTTAACTTCGATATCCCCCAGTGACGGAGGCGGAAGAGTGCTTTTCAGCTGGGTGTTTGGAAACCAAACACCGTGAGGCCCGCTCCCTTTCTTCGCCTTACGCTCCACTTGCGGCTTACTTTGAACTCCTTTGCATAATTTTGCTTTTTTTTTTTTTTTTTTTTTTTTTTAACGTTGGGCTTTGAACCCCAGATACATGTGATGTCGTTCTCAATGAATACCCCATTTTCTATTTCATCGCTTTTTCTTTTTTTTTTTTGTTTCTTTTCTTTTGTAATTGCCTTATGCTGCTCTCTCCTCTGTGACGTGGATTAGTGCTATATGGCCTTTGTCACGATCAGTTAAGTTCCTTATCAAACTAGGTTCTTTGAGACTCAGAGTGGGCTAATACCTTTGGCCCAGGCGGCTCCTGAGCTGTCTGCCTCCCAGTTTGTTTATACTCTTTTGAGCGACTATTTGATGCGTGGGCTAAGTCTTGCTTTGGTTGAATGGCTCTGCGGCTATATGGCCTTTCACCGAAACAGTTAAGTGTTGTCGAGCGAGGCGTGAGAGCTCAGTGGGCTAAATTGCCTGAGCTGAACTTGCTCTGCGGCTATATGGCCTTTCACGACGGTTAAGCTCTTTGAAGCGCCGAGATTCTTGAGGCTCCGTCGGGCTGGCCATTCACGAGGCGGAACTTGCTCCTGGGCTGACCCTTAGTTGGGCGGGTTAAGGCTCTTCAAAGCGAATGCGAGGCTCACAGTGGGCTAATCCGCTGGTAGGCGACTCTGGCTATATGGCCTTTGCAGCCGGTTGAGCTCTTCGAGCGAGGCTGTGAGGCTCCGTGTAGATCTTTGCACGAGATAGGAGCTTGCTCTGGGCTGCAGAACCCAGCAGTTGAACAATCGAGCTCTTCAAGAAACCCTAGCTCACCCGAGTCTCTGATTAGGTACCCACGGTAGGGTGATGAGTCAACAAAATTTGTTTCCTATATTCCTCCTCTTTGCGGTAGTCGAAGCTCGCTGCCCGTTATGGCGGTCTATGGTCGAACACGGGGATGGGTTTCTTCGTACAAATGATTTAAGTGAAGTCAAAATGGTGAATTTGGTTTGGATTTTTGGGTGGGGATAAAAACGTTGGGTTGGTGGTTTTTCAAAAAATGAAAATAAAGGCGAAATAAAATGTAAAATAGAACTCCTTGAAGCATTGGGTCAGGGTTGGATTCTATAGTAGCGAGGGTTCGAGGGTCTATTTCTTCGTTGGGAGGATGACATATAGTCATTTCTGACGGGATCTTCATTTAACTTTAAAAACTAAACCACTAATCATTTCCCTTTTGGTAGAAAGCATTTATTATATTTGGTTTCCCTCTGATGTAATCTATCTTGACTCATCTCTGATGATGATTCACCAAGGAGTAACTAATGGTCTCAATGGATCTAAAAATAAGAATCCTTTGAACCTTTAAAGATTACCAAGTATTGATCAAAGTGGATTGCACTTGCGATGAAAATCTAACCCCGCCAACCTACCTCATTGGCTCGTAAATGGCAGCTAATGGATATTAGTGTATCTAAAAAACTGCAGAATCGCTCAAACCTAAAGCTTTGCCAAAGTGTATTGTGAAAGTACATCAGCTTTAAACTTTAGAGTTGAAAATTTGGGAACCAAAATGACAAAACTCTTGCGTAGCAGGGGGAACCACGGCGGCTGGGATCTTTACAGCTACCTTCCACTTCCAAGGAGGAAAAGGTTTCAGCCGCTCATCCTCCAGTTGTCATCCTTGGAGGGTGTTTGGCACCCCATGAAAGTGAGAGAAGAGAGAGAGGAGAGAGAAAAGCATGGCAAAAAGCTCTTAGTGTGCTTGAGAAAGATTAAAGTTAAGGGGTTCTGAAAAGAAGCTATAAAAGTTGTATGACAGCAAATATATGAAATGGCAAAAAGGCCACAAAATATGAAATTACAATAGGACAAAATGGTAATTAATCAAAACGAGGGTGGCTTGGAATCCAAAGAAACATCAAAAACGAGGACGGGATTGCCGTATGAAAAGTGAATTTGTTATCATAGCGCAAAATTTAAGCTGTGAGCATTAGTTTTAAATCTCTTCATCGGGAATTTAAGCTGACAGCGAAAGGGTGACTCTCGCATTCAAATTTCGCTATACCACAGTAACTTTATTAAGATGTGGCGCTGTGCATATGATCGCATTCCATCTGTATTCTTTTGCTCTACTTGCATCCATGTGACACACTTCCTGCATCCTCTTTTTTCTTATTTCTTCTATTTTACGCTTTCTTCTTCTTTCCCTCTTGAAGTCTCGATCTATGGTGTTGAGTTTTGACTCAAATTCTTCATCATTAATTTGAATTAGATTCAACAATGTTGGCATAATTGGCTATAAGCGCAAAATTTGCCACAAATGTGATCATTAAAATAGTGAGGGCCGTAATGTGTAAATCGGGTTAATTAGAATGATTAGTATACAAAAAGCACTCCAAAACCTATAATAAATAGGGTTCAAAAATAGCACTTTTAGGTACTAATCCCATGCCCCAACCTACATTGCAAGTCCATAGCAGAAAAGAAAGAAAGAGAACATACAAAGCGATAACAAAATAAGATTTGCAGAAATTATATTTCTAAAGGTTTGGATGGTAATGCCTAACCTAAGTAAGAATCATCGGCTTACGTGTCAATAGCGTCATGAGAAGGATGAATGCCATACAAAATTGAGTATTAAAAAGCCTCTTCTTGGTGAGATCAAACGAGAAACTTCCACCAAAATCTAAGTGTTTATTTTTATCGACTCGGCGATAAGCGCTGCGCTGCCTCCCCAAGCCTAGCTACTACCCGCGACCTGGCATGTGACCAACCTAAATGGTCGGGACACCTCTTGTTTCCACGATTAACTGCGTTTGTAGGGTGCAATCTTTGAGAATGAGCCCTCTGAGTCGCATAACGAGGGATCTGGGTAGGCTCCCAGCCAAGTGGAGTTTAAGGGCATCAGCTGTGAGATCTTCGGGCCTGAAACTCTCAGTTTCACAGGACTTAGAATGATTTGGGACTCCCGGCACCTACAACGCTAAGCTCCACCCATCCACCCATGGCGAGACACTGGTCGGTGACTCCCACGACCGGTGAAAGGTTTTGGGCACCCGGGCTAAAAACTGCTTGCCTTGCCTGGGGCGGAGTGCTTTCGGGTTTCAAGGCAAAGAGTTGCAATTTTTATTCTTTTTCTTTTTTGCTTTTTCTTTTTCTTTTCTTTTTCTTTCGAAGACGCATTGACCTTCTTTCCACATGGGTCCTTAACCTATTAATGGCGGTCAATGAAACTAGGGTAGGTTATGCAAAGTAAGTTAACATCGTTTTAGGTATCATTGAAACATAATGTGCTAGGTATTGGTTAGTAAGGTGGAAGAAAATGTGAGGCGTTCTGCCCACGTGGGGATTCGGCTAATCATTCAACTCAATCAACTTGGAACCAATCATCAATAAATTGGACAAATTTTGATTTTCAAACTATTGAAACGTGGCGCAAAAATTTTGGTTGCAAAATGGGTCAATTTTGAAAAAGGTAAGTTGTATGTTGTAACGGCATAGAAAGGGAACCAATGAAGTAGACACATTACAAAATGGGCGCACATCAATACAAAACATAAATACAAAAAGCCACTTCCTTTGCTAACTCTCCCCGACGAAGCATCTCGGTGTCAGAAATGGGGCTGGATTTGGAAAATTAGAGAATGAAGTGTTACCTCATGATGAGATGTGATCATTTCTGGATAGGAGACTTATGGCTTTTTCCATGACACACTTGATTCCATTTCAGTTTGGGCTTCAATATTAAAATTGGAGAAGAAAAAAAGAGGAAAAAGTGGCGGTTGAGCATTTTAAAATTACACTTTCATAATAATCTCAAAAATGTTCTTTCTGAAAGCCATATTTGGATTCTACAATCTCTAAGCATGGTACCAAACCTTGCACAAACGAGAGTTCGGATAAAAAAGTTATGACTGTGAACAACAAATTTGGAGCGAAAGAAGTGGGGCGTAGCGAAAATTTTTCGTATTTGCGAAATTTCATTATTTAGCTAAAAATTTAAGCTAGCTTAGCGAAAATCACTATTCTAGCGAAAATTTTTCTATTTTAAAAAATTTTTTTTTGAAATCAAATAAAATAATTAATAAGCCAAAAATAAAAAAATAAAAATAATAAAAAATAATAAAAATAAAAATAAAAACCTTTTTTTTTAGAAAATTTTATTTTTATTTTTATTTTTCATTTATATATATATAAAAAAATAATAATAATATATAAGAAATATATATATATATATATATATATTTAAAATTAATAATATATAAAAACAGCGTTTTTAATATATAAAATATAAAATAAAATAAAATAAAGCAGCATTAAATGTTTTGTCACCTTAAGCGAAAATTTGCTGCATTTGTTCATTATTTGTTGCATTTATTCGTATGACTGTGTTTTGTGAAAATAATCTGTGAAATTTTCGCATTTATTTAGAATTATGTGAAATTTTACCCTGGCTTTATAGTTGAAAACTTCTGTTTCTATTTACTTCAATGGATTTTGTTAAAGGCTTTCAATTATAAAGCGCAAAAATAATACAAGAGAAATTAGAAATTGCAAAAAAAAAACAAAATTAATTTAAACATAAATTAACTAAAAATTGAGAAAATCTATAAAAAAATTAAAAATCAAAATAAAATACGATAAATTAAAATAAAAACAAGAAAAATTAAAAAAAGTGGGGAGAGGCTATTGCTCCCCCAAACCAATTCTCTGGCCTTTGGAGGTACATTAGGCGCGGGCTCGGAAATGTCGGGGTTGGGTGTAAATCCAGAACGGCTTTTGAAATAACCAGCTTTGTGTATGCGGTATGTGCAATTTGCCATCGTTTTGATGTAATGGCAAAGGCGCAATACGGTGGCCACTAATTTCTTGAATTTTTTTTTGTGGGGCAGAGCGGTCTGAAATGATGTAGCGGCACTTTGTGGTAGGTGCTTCTTTGTGTTGGGATTAGGCTGAGCGGATATCACGCAGTCTCTGTGGGCGTGGGCATTTCATGGCTTAGGCGATCGACTTTTGGGGCTTTTCCTATTTCTTCCTTTCCTTTACCCTCGCCAACCCGACATTAGGGGTTTCTACCTTTCTTCTTCCATGAATGACGACAACACCATTATACGAGGATTCAAATTTTCTACTAGTGAACGCGTAGGCAGGAACTCCTCCATCATGGTGTGGTGAGAACCCTCCTTACTAGTTTTTCTTCCTCTTGATAGGAACAAGCATTGGTGTTGAGCTTTGAGATGGATTCTGAGATGTCGATTTTTGATCAATTTCACTTTGGAACATCAATTCCTTATTCAAAGGATCTCTCAAATTATGTCAGTTTCTGATTAGCTGGACAATCCTTTGCCCTTTGCTCCTCTGTAAATTATCCACTTGTTTGCTCAAGTTCGGGATGGCTTGTTCAACGAGGGGATGGGGTTGGTGGTTCTTCTTGAGTGGGGCGTAATATGGAGGTTCGGGAGGTGAATATTGTGGAGGTCTTGGTTCCCATGAGGAATTTGTGTGATTCCCCCAACTATGGTTGTAAGCACTACCATATGGTGAACTCATCCATTGGTTTCTATAGTCCCTCATGGATATGTAAGTTCTAGGGTTACCACATACATGCTAACCCGTCTTGTTTCTTCCATTGAGTTGGGAATTCAGCCTTGATTTCTGATCTCTAACCGCTGGGCGATCTCTGCGACAAGGCAGGGACAAACACCAACAACAATCCTGCAGCACTGTTTTTTTTTTTTTTTGAAATGAAAATAAAATAAAAAAATGACAATGAAATATAAAATAAATTCACCAAAACTTGTGATGAGGATTACAAGTGTTACGACTCGTCAGAATGCACTTAGGCACCGTACGACAACGGCGCCATTTGATTAGGTACTTACGGTAGGTGTCAGGAATCAACAAAATTTGTTTCCTATATTCCTCCCTCTTTGCCGTGACAAAACTCTTGTAATTATAGCGGTCTAGGGTCGAACACGGATGGGTTTTAACCCGTCTGAATGATTTAAGTGAAGTCGAAATGGTGAATTTGGTTTGGATTTTTAGGTGGGGATAAAAGCAGGTGGGTTGGTGGTTTTCAAAATGAAAATAAAGCCCGAAATAAAATGTAAAATAGAACTCCTTGAGCATTGAGTCACTTTGGGGTTGGATTACATGGTAGCGGGGGTTCGAGTGCATTTCCTCGCGTTAGGGAGGATGACATATAGTCATTTCCCGAACCGGATCTTCATTTAACTTTTAAAAAACTAAACCCTAATAATTTCCCTTTTGGTAGAAAGCATTTATTTAGCATTTAAGGTTCCTACAATGAAAATCTATCTTGACTCATCCTGATGATTCGTAAAAATAACTAATGAGTCTCGATGGATCTAAAAATAAGAATCACTTTGAGCGCAAAGATTTACAAAGTATTGATCGAAGTGGATGCATATGGTGAAAATCTAACGCTTAACCTACCTGGTGGCTCAAATGAGAGAAATGGCAGCTAATGGATATTAGTGTATCACAAAGCTAAGAATACACTAAGCCCTAAAGCTTGCCAAGTAGCTGAAAGAAAGTACATCAGCTTTAAACCTAGAGTTGAAAATTTAGGAACCAAAATGACAAAACATCTTTGCGTGAAAACGGGGAACCACCGGCGGCTGCGGATCCTTCCCCTGACTACCTTCCACTTCAAGGAGGGAAAGGGTTTTAATAGCTCATCCTCGAGTTGTCATGTGGAGGGTGTTTTGGCACTGAAAGTGAGAGAAAGAGGAGAGAGAAAGAGAAAGCGTAACAAGGCTGTAGTGTAATGTGAAAGATTAAAAGTGGGTTACAAAAAGCTAAGTTGGCTTATATAGCCATTCCCGATATGTGAAATGACAAAAGGCCTAAAATGTGAAATCTGATAGGAGACTGAAATGGTAGGAGAATTAATCAAAGCGAGGTCGCTGGAATCAAAAACACGAGGGGACGAGATTTTCGCTATATAGCGAAAATTTCGTACTGCAGCTTTGCAAGAAATGCGAAAACAAAAATTTAGCTATGAGCAGTAGTTTTTCGCTAGTATGAAAATTTAGCCCCAGCTTAGCGAAAATTTGTGCACTGCTTGAGTTCAAATTTTCGCTGTACCTGATAACTTCGCTAAGGCAATGAAGCGTATAAGCGAAATTCCTTTTGTTCCCTGCGTCTGAATCTCACCTCCCAACGCATCCTATGACTGCTTCTAAATCCTTTTTTTTTTTTCTTATTTCTTCTATTTTCTGCTCTTCTTTCCTCTTGGTCTACGATCATGGTGTTGAAGTTTTGACTCAAATTCTTCATGTTTGGATCGACTCAACAATGTTGTTGCATAATTAGCTCACAAAAGCGCAAGAATTTGCCACAAAATGTGATCATTAAAATAGTAGGGGCCATAATGTGTAAATCGGGTTAATTAGAATGATTAGTATACAAAAGCACTTTCAAAGGCTTTATAATAAATAGGGTTCAAAATAGCCTTTTTTGGGTACCAATGTCCCGGTCTCGAGTGGAGCTAAAGCTGCTTGGGGCGAACTTGCTCCCGGGCTGCAGGCCTTAGTTGGCTTGATCGAGCTCTCTTCAAAAGCCCCGAGCTACTAGGCCCGTGGGCTAATCGCACAGTGCGAGCGGCCTCTGGCTATATGGCCTTTCTGGCGAGTTGAGCTCTTGGCGGTATTGAGCTCGTGGGCTAAATTGCACGAAAGTTGAACTTGCTCCTAGGCTACGAGGCCTTAGTTGGCTTGATCGTGCTTTTCAAAAGCGAGCTGCGAGGCTCGAGTGAGCCTATGTCTGGTAGAACTTGCTCTGGGCTACGAGCCTTGGATTGGCTTGGTCGAGCTCTTCAAAGCGAGCTACTAAGGGCTCAGTGGGCTAAAGCGCTGGCCCGAACTTGCTCTGAGCTACCAGGCCTTGATTTGAAACGATCGAGCTCTTCAAAACTAAGCTATTGAGGCTCAGGTAGGCTAATATGCACGGTAAGAACTTGCTCGCCTAGGCTACGAGCCTTAGTTGGGCAGTTGAGCTCTTCAAAACTGAGCTATTGAGGCTCCGTGGGCTAATATGCACGAGGCTGGGCGGCTCTCGCGGCTATGGCGCTCACGGCCGAGTTGAGCTCTTGAGCGAATTTCTTGAGCTCAGTGGGCTAAAGCGCACAGTACGAACTGCTCACACAGGCTACCAGGCCTTAGTTGAGCAGTTGAGCTCTTCAAACTGAGCTGCTGGGGCTCCGTGGGCTAAATTGCACGGTGAACTTGCTCGGTACGCTAGGCCTTAGTTGAAGCGATCGAGGCTCTTCAAAATTGAGCTCACCCAGGCTCAGTGGGCTAATCTGCACGAAATTTGAGCGGCTGCTGCGGCTATATGGCCTTTCTTTGACGAGTTGAGCTCTTCGAAACTAGGCTGTACACAGGCTCAGCGGTACAAAGCTGCGGGTTGAACTTGCTCTTGGGCTACGGGCCTTAATTGACGGTGACTCCTCAAAACTGAGCTATTGAGCGTAGGTGGGCTAATCACTTTATTTGAACTTGCTCTGGGCGACGAGCCTTAGTTAGGCGGTCGAGCTCTTCAAATTAGTCTCGGCGAGTGCGGCCGATTTGACTTCCACTTCTTGGGAAGATGCGGGCGTCTTTAATGCTGGTTTATGGAGAATTGGAACCGACTGTGCGATTTTCCGAGTGCTCCGACCTCCTTATAAATTGCTACTCCTCTGCAATGGAGTTCATGCTTCGAACCTTCTTCCCTTTTTAGTGTAGCGGAATCTGCGGGGCCGAAGAATTGAGAGCTTGGCCGTCTTCACAGGAGGTCCGCCTGGAGATCTTGGGATGGCGTTTGGTTCTGATGGCCCTCTGTTTGTAGGAGTTGTGTTTTTCCCTAGTTCCCTTTTATGGGAGTTGTGTTATTCCCCTAGCCCAGATTCGTCGTGGAATGTCGTGCTGAGAATGCATCGGAGCGATGTACTTAAGAAAAAGAACTTTTAGTATTTTTTTTAACTTTCTCTATTTTCTCCTCTTCTTCCTTCTCTTCTTTCTCTTTCTCTTCTTTCTTCTCCTTTTCCTTCTCCCTTTCCTTCCCGTTCTCGCTCTCTCTTCTTCTCTTTCTCTTCTTTCTTCTCCTTTTCCTTCTCTTTTTCCTTCTCTTTCACACTTTCTCTTCCTCTCTTTCCCTCTCTCTTTCTCTTTCTTGAGATTTTTTTTTTTTTTTGAGGGAGCTGCTTGTACTGTTTATTTCCGAGATGTAAGGGATGGCACTGCTGATTGTAATCGATTGTACCTTTATTGGAATAAAGAACAATATTTTTTTTTGAAGCATGAATCTGTATACTCTGAAGTGTGTAATTTTCTCGGGTATTACCTAGCCAAGCTGTCTGCCTTTTTTTTTTTTGATCCATAAGGATATTAAATAAAACAATCAACGAACACCGCAATTTTGTTATCTTAAAGGCGATGATACTTTGGTAAAAAATTATAATCAGGGAATTACATTGATAAAAACACTTGAGGTGCTCGACATTCCCGAAATGAGGTAGAATTTTTCCTTCTTATGTGCGAGTTATTAGTTGCAGTATGACGGCGAGACACGATATAAGGGCCTTCGGTTGGGCCTAGTTTTTCCATCGTGTCGGATTTTTCTCGCGATGAAACTTTTTAAGACTAGGTCACGGACTTGTAACTCCTGGGTTTGACCTTTGGTCGTAGTACCCTTCACGTCTTCCTTTGGTAGTCTTCTATACGTTTTACGGACGATCACGCTTTTCATCTAGGAGGTCTAGGTTTGAGTGGAGAGCCTCTTGCGTTAAGTTCCACACTTGCCAATTCGATCCTTGGGAGATTTTAATCCGATCTCGACAGGGGCTACCGGCCGCCGGTACTAAAAATTTAGAGCCGAATGGGGGTTCCTACCGAGTTCAGCGACTTCAGCGTGTAGTTTTGTATGCCCACAACACCTCGGGGAGGTACTCTACCCATTTGCCTTTTAGATCTTCCAACTTGGTCTTCAGTGCCGCTTTAAGAGTTCTGATGGTGACTTCAGCTTGTCCATTAGATTGTGGATGAGCTGGGGACGAGTAGTAGTTCCTGATCCCGAGCTCGGCATAGAAATCCGAACTTGGATTGTTGAATTGCTTCATTAGCCGGACACCAGGGCCCTCGGGATACCAAACCTGCATATTATGGGCGCCAAGCGGAAGTTCATTGCCTTTGTTGTTCGTGATGGTAGCGAGGCCGACTTCTGTACCCATTTGGTGAAATAATCCAGCTGCTTCTGACGGCCAATTTAGGTGACCGCTTTCAGTCAGCGAGAGGTCCCAATATGTCTAACCCCCACTGCTGAAAAGGCCAAGGGCTTGTGACTGAAGTCAGCGGCTCGGATGGGAGGTGAGAGATTTTGGCATCCTCTGTGGCTTTGCATTTCTTGACAGCTGGATTACGTTTAGCGTCTCGAGCATTGTGGAGCGATAGTATCCTGCCTTAAGACTTTTCCCACCAGTACCCGAGCTCTAATGTGATTTCCACATACGCCTTCATGTACCTCCCTTAGTACGTAGTCGGTGTCTCCCCCTGCAATGCACTGGAGGACGGGTGTAAAAAAAACCTCACTTATAAAGGGCCCCCCCGATGAATAGTGAACATGGCAGACCTCGTCCTAAGCTTTTATGCCTCTTTTGGGTCGTTTGGCAGTAGCCCCTCTACTAGGTAGTCCCAGTAGGTCCGCATCCGATCGGCCGGACATGACGAAACCTCGCCATTGTTGCTTGAGATCCACGGAGGGCTCACGAGGTGCTGACAAGCGTCGGTTTGTTGAAGTCTTCTTGGGGTTGTCCCTAAGTAGTTTGCTACAAGGCATCTGCTCGCGAATTTTCTGCTCTCGATATGTGTCTGAACTGAACTAGTACGAACTTCCTCAGTAATTCCCGTACCTTTTTAAGATATAGTACCATTTTTTCGCCCTTGGCCTCGTAGGTGTCTTCTATTTGCTTTATTACCAGTGAGTCAGTACACCTCTAGGTGATGGGCTTTCCATTGAATCAGGATTGAGTCCGGTATGATGGCCTCATACTCGGCCTCGTTGTTGGGGCTCGGAACGAAAATCGGCGCATACGATATCTATTCATACGGAGAGGTTAGAAATTGGGACGGCACCACTCCCTTGAGCATTAGCGGCTCAGTCTACGGGAACTGACTTCCAAGCGGGGGTAGGGCGTCGTTTCAGGTAATCCTCGGCGAGAGCTACGCCGAGGTGAATTCCATAATGAGAAGTTTGCCAAGACCTGCCACTTGCCTGTGCAGTTTTTGGTTTATATGTGATGTCGAACTCGCTCAGCTCTATGGCCCATGTCATCAATCTTCTCGAGTCTACGGTTTTATGCTTTGCTTCATCGAGATTGATAATTGGGATTTAGTGATGTGTTCGTGCTTGGAAGTGGGTGGGAATTTTGGGAATTTTGTGGTTACCAATGCCAAGGTTAGTTTCTCCATCCTTGGATACCTCTCCTCTGCTCCTCTCGGGCTCGGTGCAATAATGGCTAGGTCTTTGCACTCGGGTCTTTGTCTTTGATCGGAGACTGGCCCGGTGAGAAATCTGGCAGCGGGTGCGAGGTAAGGAGCTCTCCCTACGGGGGACTCACGAGAATGGGGTGGGGGAGAGGGAGCTCGGATAAGTTTTTAGCCCGGCTACTTGAATGCTTCCTCGCAGCGTGCATCCCCCGATGAGCTTTTTAGAATGCGGAAGGAAGGTGGCACTTATTCTTTGGCTGCGGACACGCTTCGGCTTAAGCGCGGCTATCTTTCGATAAGGCGTTAGACTTCTTTTTATGCTTGATGGTGGCGGCATGTCGAGTACGGCTTTATCTTGTCGGGTTCGCCTCCTGTTCTCGATTGTTGACTATAAAACCCGGGAATTTTCGGGCTGAGACTCGAAAGCCCATTTGGCGGATTCAACTTCATGTTGTACTCTTCGGGATCGGGAGATGCTTCCGACCCCGGATGAGCTATGTGGGCTCGGTTGTGATTACTGACATGTCATCCCCATATATACCTCCATGGATGCCCTTATTTTATACGGAACATCCCTTTTTTTCGCCAATCTTTGGTAGGTAGCTCTGTTTTTCGATCCGAAAGGCATTACCGCGATGCATGGAGTCCCTTGCCCTGTGACGAATGAGGTCTTCTCTTGGTCGTCGAGGTCCATGCTGATCTGGTTGTAACCGGAGAAAGCATCCATAAAGCTAAGGAGTTCATGGCCGGTTGTGGTTTCTACTATAAGGTCGATTCGAGGTAGAGGGAAACTATCTTTAAGGCATGCTCGATTGACGTCAGTAAAGTCGATGTAGAGTCGCCATTTGTCGTTCGCTTTTTTGAAGAGTATGACGTTGGCCAACCATTCAGGGTACTCCACTTCTCTGATTGCCCTTGCACGGGAGGGCTGCCGACCTCCTCGTGTCGCTTTTGTCTTTTTAGGCGAAACTCCTTCTTTTAGCGAGGCGGTTTGAAGGATGGATCGGCGTTTAGTGCGTGGTGACTATTGCGAGGGTCAATCCCTCCCGTACCCTCCTGGCTGCGAAGACATCCTTGTTTTGTTTGAAGTGAATAAGGAGGTGTACGAGATCTTCCGTAGCTTAGAGCCAATGTAAGGCGAGTGTTCGAGAGTCATCGTCCAGCGGGGACTTGGTTTGGGAGGGGCTGGTCAGTGTTTACCTCGTCGTGCATGTCCCGAGCTCGTCACGTGTATGTTGTCACGACCGCTTTTTGCTTCATTGATGCCGAGTAACACTCCCTGACCACGCGCTGGTCTCGAACCGTTTCTGCTCCGTTTGTGGTAGGAAGCAGTCCTCATGTGTGGTAAGCGGAGGGATGGCTTTATGGGGTGAAAGAAGTGCGCGCAACACGTTATAAGCGAGAGGGGCATTTAACATGAGAAATTTTCTTGTTATTTGTTGCCTTACTTGAGGGTCTTAAAGTGAGCACCGTTTGTATGGACCCCCCAGGTAGCACTTTCTCTCTTGAGAATCCTGCGTAGGTGGGTCTTTGTTTGGTTCCGACTTCTCCCTTTAGATGTGTCTTGTCAAAAATTGGCTTGGCGAATGACCAGCCTGACTTAGCTCCCCTGTTGTCGACCAGGACTCGGTGGATTGTTTTGTTAGCCTGTTGTGCTTTGCATGCCGGGATAATAGTGGGGTGTTGACATCATCAGTCTGAATACAGAGAATGTTATGTGGGTGTGAGTCGGGATTTTGAGACATTTAACTTGCACTTCTGGCCACCTCTCCGGACACGATGCTGTAACAAATGAGCCTTCTGGCGAATAGACTCCCCACCTCCGCAGTATGCCGAATCACGCCGGTTTTGGCTGTGGTACCAAATGATGACTGTGGAAGCGATTGGTGGAAACATGTTTGATCACGACCTTTGGAGGCTATGTGAATTTGAGATATCCCATCGAATCAGTATTTCTATTTCTTTGCAGCGCGCACCGCGTGTTCGTTCACGTCTTTGTGGTCCACCTATGGAACTCCATGATGCTGGTGCGTTATCTTACACACATCTTTTTAGTAGGGTTTGTCCTCATCTGGGATGTTATCTTGTTTCTCATCAACGCCTTGCAGCGTGGCGCCTGATCTTTGTCGGTGTGGGTGAACCAGAGATGAATAAGTTGGCGTAACTCCGGTGAGATGCGATCCTGAGTTCCGGTAGCTACTCACCTCTTGGGATCGTTGCCTGTCCCTCCTTGGAGATCTTTCTCGATTTCTTTGTCTCCTAGGGCTTCTCTCCCGTTGCTTGTCAGTCCTGCTCTTCTCCTTGTGGGTTGAAGAGCTTCCTCTCTTGGATGTAAGGGCTTCTTCGCTGTTAATGTACTTCTCCGCTTTAGCGAGCACCTCGGCTATGTTTGCCTGAGGATTCTTTGAGATGGAAAACATTAAATCTTTTGACTGAACTCCTAGCCCAGCGATGAATGCGGTGACAACGAACTTCTCGTCCAGTACATCTACCTTGAGCTTCGGCATTCGAACCTCTGGACATAAGACCGCCATTCAGGCTTTCTTGCGGGCTCACCTTTATGGTGGCCCGAGGGTGTGCTTGGCTTCTGTATGTTACGGCTCCAATGAAGTGGGAGGCGAATGCGATGGAAGCTCTCTAAATGAGAAGCGAAAGGCCAGTGGGAGCACAGTGCGAAGCCAACGCTTCGGACGCTTTAGTGTGATAGCGAAGGATCTGCACCGTACGAGGTCTTGATATCCGTGCAGTTCCATCTGGTTCTTATAGGTGTTAAGATGGTCGACGGGATCGTTCGTTCCATCGAATGCCTCTATTTGCGGCATCCGGAACTTGGTTGGAAGGGGGAAGTGTAAGCGCACCTCATTTGTGAGCGATGACTTAGTTTCTTTGCGCGAGGTGTCCCATAAGTCGGTGCTTTCGGCCTTTTACGACTTCCTTCATGTGGCTGAGCTCCTATTGGATACCCTTGAACTTATGTTCCCATGATCGCTCCCCCATTCCTTGCTTAGAAGGGGTCGACTCATCATTTCCGATGTCCCCGGTATTGCCGTTCTGCTCCTGCTGGGAGTAGGTAGTCGTGCCCCATGGTTCAAATTTGGATTTTGCTTTTGCCTCTCGAGGAGAGGCCAGAGTGTGTTGCTCTTCACGAGGGTGGTGTTATCTTCTGGGCTTGTCGCTTCCGCTGGGCATTGCATCTGCCTGGTGAGTTGCTCTAATTCCCCTATATATCAAGCGTTGGTTGAGTGAGTAGTGCCTCCACCTGTCAGTGTTGGCTTTGCTTGTCTCTAATCGCCTCGAGGAGGTCGGCTATCCACCTCGCTTAGGCTGGTCTTGCATCACGGGAGGATTGGCGTGGCTATCTGCTTGTATTCAAGTTGGTACCATCAGTTCTTGAGATAAACTTTGTTATTTGTAAAGGAATGTCGTTCCCACGGTGGCCTTGTGATGATGCTTTTCAATCGGGCCCGGAATTTGGAGCATGTTGGGACCGTTGGGCCCGTGAACTAGAAGCGCAGCCGAAGATCGGGTTGACTCTGGATCTTTGCGCTCCTGCAAAAACAAGTAACAAAGGGGGATCGGCGGGGGCTCGCCCGTCGTTACTCCGATACCTAAGTTAGTTCTTTCCTGTGGAGAGAAAAGATCAACTTTTTAGAGGGCGAATGTTTTGCGTACCTTTCATCGATGGGGTAGCCTGGTATTTATAGTATATGTTTTTCCCAATTGGATGATGATAAGGATTCTCTCTCATTGGATGGGGGATTTTTTGTCCTTATCGCTGTCCGATTAATAAGGGATAATTAGGGGGCTTGATTATTGAAATTATCTTAATTCCTTGTTCAGTGAGATTTGATTTGATTCTGAATATGGGAACTTGGTTGTCAGTGTTATTGGCCCTTGGAGCAAATGGGCGGGCTCGTTTTAATGCGGTCGCGAGGCGAGGCGTTCGGCTGACTCTTATACTTCTTGGGCTTGGTGCGTGGGCATGTGCACCTATTTTTTAAACCCAATCAATTAGCATGAATTTTTCTTAGTTAATTTACTTTAATATATTTGTTACACCACATAAAAATATAATAAGTAAAAAATAATGAATAAATAATTTTGAAAAAATAAAATTTTTAGTGAAGTGAGTTTTTCGAAATAAGTGAAAATAAAGATATTATATCATTTTCATTTCCATAACTCATGAATTTCCGAGCAACAAACAGAAACTAAATGGAAAAAACAACCTAATATCAAGGAAGAAAACTGCCATAATCAATTTCACCATAGATACGAGATTTCAAAATACCACTTTCCATTAATTTGCTCAATTTTCTCAGAAGCCAAATGGAAAACAGATTGGGAGTTAACAGTCAACAATGTCACCTAACCTCAGCGTAGTTTCCCTTCTTGGGGGTGACGTGGCCGAGGAACCCTTCTCGGGAAGTGCACGGTCGCAGAGCACAACGAAGCTAGTGTTGGCTACCTAACACAAGCCCTTTTTCGCCTTTGAAGAGCCTAGGGTTTTTACCGGACAGGGCACCAGGCTGACCTTGCTTTGGGCAGTATGATTGAGTCTTAGGTTTTGGCTTGTCGAATTGCGAATCAAAAAGTTAGGGAGCCAAGATTTGAAGAGAATCAAGAGAAAGAAACACAAAAATTAGGGCTTCGGTGAAAAGATGTAAGGAGGAAGAGAGTACACCAGCTTGATAGAGAGAGTGGAACCAGAAAGTTAGGGCAGAGAGGCGATCAAGGGAGATGTGGTTGGATTAGATTCAGCGAGGAACCCAAAGGTTTAGAGATCAGAACTTGAAGGCAGGAGGAGGGAGAAAGCGTGTAGCGGTCTTGGCATTAATGTTTCTATTATCTTTGGTAGAAATAATGTGTCCATTGGACCATTGTATAGTAGCGGTTCTATATTTTATGTGACCATAGAAGCTTATATTAATAGGGCATTCATAATACTTTTTATTTATAATATTTATAATTTTCATATTATAACCTTATTTTTTGTAATTTTATATTTTAAATTTTTTAAAAATAAAAATACTTTATCCATAGTTAAACTATTTTTTAAATAAAAATAAAAAGTAATATAAAAATATTAACTATTTAACAAAAAAAAAATCATTTTAGTAATTTATTTCAAAGAATAATACAAATGTGTTAACAAATTAAAATATGAATTGAAAATCCTTTGTCAGTCTAATATCTTACAACTAATTCATTTTGATAAAATAATCATGTGGTGTGTGGATGACCCAAAATTCTCATAAAAAAATAATGTAAGAATATTCAAGGTTGGTGTATTAACATATAACATATCAAAAAGATTTTGATAAAAAAATATTTAAATCCTATGAAAAATGAAACCTTGTACACCATTGTACAATTAGTGTAAACACCTTGTACATATAAGAGCAACTCCAACAGTGGAGCAAAACCACCAGCAAAAGCCAAATTTAGATGCTGAAGGGAAAAAAATCAGCTCCAGCAGTGGAGCAATACCGGGAGCTATAATTTGGCTGATGAACAGTTATCAGCTAAATTTGGGCAAATATAGTTGATCACTATTCATCAGCTATAAGGTGCAAAACCCAATCCTACCCTCAAAATTATAGCCGTTGGAAGTACAAAATCACACAGTGAACAGCCTGAACCAAAAAACTAAACCAACAAAACCAAAATGGCATTCTCAAAACGAGAATTCAAACAACAAAATCGTGCACCCGTGAACCAAGAAGCTGGAACATTTTACAAAATCCATACTTTTAGTGAACCAGCAAATTTGAAACAAAAATTTCAATAAATAGCAAAACCCCGAAAGCTGATTTTCGCCACAACCATTTTGAAGATTTGAGGAAATCATGAAAGCGGTCGTGGAAGGAAGAAATCGGGAGGAAAATAAGCACCGGTCGTAGTCGCCCTCGTAGTCGCCCTCGCAACGTGCGCGGCGTCCTTGTATTTCGCCGTCGTAGATCCTTTATCCGCGTCAGCCTTGTGCTTGTTTCATCTTGCGAGAAATAGCGTGAGGCTCCATCTCCCGTTCAAGCGGCGGCCCGGCCGGTCGAGCGCTGCTGTTTCCCACCCCCTCACCGGAGTCCCCCACCCGGATGCAAGGGACGACGAACAAGGTACATGATGTTGGGGAGAGAGGGCGAAATAGCTGAGTTTTGTCTCGGGAGAATTCAAAGCGGCGTCGTTTCGGTATTTTGTTCAACTTAGTAACAAGCGGCGTCGTTTGAACTGTTTGTCCAAAGCGGCCAGTTCGTTTAACGAATTTACAAAAAAACGCGAGCAGCGGCGTCGTTTGGCTCACCATAAGTAAGCGACGTTTGACCAAACCCATTTTTGCCAAATAAAGACGGCCTACAAATAATTTTTCCAACTTCTAATTATTTTCAATTTATAATATTATCAATAAAATAATATTAATAAATAGAAAAAAACCATAAATCATATTTTTGTGAATAATTTAAAATAAAATGTTTTACTTGATATGAATTAATTTATTTTTCAATTTATTTTTATTGATTTAATTAAATATTTATGGCCATTTTTATTTTTAATTGAATCTTTATATTTATTTTAAAATTTTAACTAAATATTTATTTATCTTTTAAGAAATCAATTTTATAGTGTAGCCAGGTGATATAAATGAATGAGGGTACATGATGTAATTATTAGGAGAGAAATGGTAAAATTGGAATAGATTTAGGATAGATGGAGCTTTAAGTGCTCGCTGCTGAAGATCTTCATTTAAAAGCTTTAAATTAAATACCGAAAAATGCTTTGGAGCCAAAAAACTTCAGATCTTTTTTTGCTAACTGTTGGAGATGCTCTAAGAAACCCTTATTTTTTTCATTATTAAAAATAATACAGGTTGGTGTTTTAGCATACGACTTAGGAAATATATTTCGGATAAAATTTTTTTTCAATTATATAAGAAATGCAAGTTTGTACATCCCTTATACAATTAGTTAATTTGTCTTATGTAGTTAGTATAATCACCTTATATAATATATTAAACTCATTTTTTTTTCTTATTAAAGTGTAATAAATGCATGTTGTCATTATCTAGGTAAAGTAAATAAAGAAAAAATGACATCAACTATATTTTCCATATTTTTTAATCGTGGAAGTTTATGAATAAATATGCACTAAGTTATTCATTATATTTGAGTTAAGTATGACATCCACCAAAGCGTGTAAAGAATGTTATAGGTTGGTATATTAGCGTAACCTTTGTCTGGTAACTATCTGATAACCTTGTACACTTCTTGTACAGTAAGTATATTTGTCTTGTACATATAGTGTTATCACATTGTACACTATAAAAAACCATATTTTTTCTTATTAAAGACTGTACGCATGTTTTGTATTTGCAATTTTAATGTTATGATTTTATTTTTTATGTTTTTATATTTTAAAATTTTATAAACCTAAATTTTTTAGAAAATGTTAATAGAATATACCATCAACATAAGTTTTGAAACTATTGATAAATAAAATAAAAAGAAATATTTAATATCTTCAATTTTATTTGACAACAAATTAATAATAATAATTTGAATATTCAATTTTGATAAAAATATTTAAAATTAGAAATAACAAATGTTACAAATTAAAAATAATAATATTTTTATTGCTTTTAATTATTAATGTCGTTAGTTTTAATTTTATTTTCTTTCAAATATTAATTTTAAAATTAAGTATTAAAATGATTATATTATTTTTTTTGTTGAATATTCAATATTTTTATATAATACTTTGCCTATATTTAAAAAAATAGTTTAACTTATGGTGCTCATTATGTCGAACTCATATAATAGAACATTTAACATTTAAATAGGTAGGACATAGAGAGGGGAAGGGTATCGGGTTTGAGTCTAGTGAGGACAATTTACTACATTGTAACTAAAGTGTTTAACTATAAAAAAAAAATTGTGAATAGTATTTTTTTAAAATTATAAATAAAAATTATTATATATATATATATATATATTAAATTTATATATTTGCTATAAGTGAATGTATTCCATTATATTAAAAGTTAATTCACTTTACCATATTTATTACATAAAACAAAATTTTGATAAAAACAATGAATAAATAAATTTTAAAAATAATTTTTTTATATAAGTACATTTTCAAAATGAGTGAAAATGAATATTATCTTATGGAAATTAATTACAAAATAATAACATTTAATTTATATAAATGGCATGTGGGAGGATGATTTCTTTGAAAAAACAAGCAAAAAAAGAAGAAAAGAGTCTTGGAGGCAAAAATAAAAAAAATAAGAAGCTAGGTGGTTGGCATTTTGGTACTATAGTTTTGCGTTAATTTTACATGTTGTTATGGGTT
The DNA here is from genome assembly GCA_016808115.1 of Tetrastigma voinierianum. Taxonomy (NCBI): domain Eukaryota; kingdom Viridiplantae; phylum Streptophyta; class Magnoliopsida; order Vitales; family Vitaceae; genus Tetrastigma; species Tetrastigma voinierianum. Next base: position 21,777 of record JAEQBH010001110.1, read on the forward strand.
ATGGGCCCCAATTTGATGCTTTCATAGGGCTTTTGTTAAATAAGGAGTCCATCTAACCTAAAACTAATTGCCCCTAGTATTTTTTTGTGCTAATATGGATATTGTATTAAATGTCAAAAACCCTAAAATCTTAAAATCCCTTGAAGGTGAAGGACTAATCAAATCTAGAAAATGAAGCTACATTAACAAAGGTTGTGTTACATTGACGTTATGAACATGTTACATTAATGTATAAAAGATGTTGTATTTAAGATAAACCTTCCTCTAGATGTATTTGAAATGCATTCGGACACAATGGGTAAACAAGACAAAGGGCTAATGCATATGGAGGAAGGTTTTCTCTTAAATGTTGCACCCTTTATACGTTAATGTAATATGCTTATAATGTTAATATAACATATTCTTCGTTAATGTAACTTCATTTTTCAGATTTGATTAAACATGAAATAATAATAAAAGTTTTTTACTTTACATCACATAAAATATTTTCTTTGATATTACATTGATTATTTTCATTTTAAAACGATTTATTAACCAATACAATTACTCATTTAAAAATAAATCCTCTTCCTTTATTATCCTCACGCATAAAACACCTTTCACACTCGAATGATTTTAGGATTCTATTTTTAGCGGATTTTGGGTGAAAGGATTTTAAGATTTTTAAGATTTAACAAGCTTTTCGTTCCCTTTTTAGTGAGAATGATGGATTAAAGTAAAAGAGAAACTAAAGGGAATTTGTTTCTTATAAAAAAGTTTTAAGTTCCACAGCAATATTTTTTATTTATTTTGTTATAGATATTTTTTAGTGCTCCATTGCACCTTTACATAATTCCCCTAAAAAATAAATCACGGTTTTTTTTTTCCATTTAAATTTCTTTAGTTATTATTATTTCTAAAACAAATAAAAAATTAGACAATTTAGAAATATTTGTTTAAAAACCTCAAATAATCCAAAAATATAAATCTAACCCCTTCATTTTTTTTTCCTTAAAAAATAACCCATTTTAAATGAAAATATTATGTCATCCAGTATATTTACACGTAACTATTAAAAGAAAATGTTATTTTTATGAGGAAACAATTGGAACATTTTTATTAAAATAAGGTAAAATAAATAATAAAGATTAACTCTTTAGTCTTAATTCAAGTGGTAAAAAGGAAAATGAGTCTATAGGAGGTGGTCCTTATAAAAATAAAGTACTGTAACAAATGTAATACAAAGTGAAAATATGTCAAAAAGAATTAATGGAGATTAAATTTGTGATGCCCCGTTTCCTAGGGGTCCCATTTGTAGACTCTCAATTTTGCTCCTCAACACTTGTCTTTATCTTATGGGTGTCGCGCTCATGTGGATTCTCATATAATACCAGTTAAATTATACAGGCTTAGTCGTCTCAGAGCCTCGGTGGGGCTTGTATGTGGTCCATTGAGTGCGTATGCGATTCACTTTAGAGTGTCATCGTGACTTATTTTTTTTTAGTTATTGGTATCTCGTCTTATAGGAAGCAAGTGCCCCCCCTCCCCAAGGTTTTTTAGCTCAATCAAGTTTATTAGAGTATGTCAATTTGGGCCAACTTGAGGGAACATTTTGATCGTATCTCCCTTGTCGACTTCGGAATCGTTCACAGTTGTTTTGTTGGATTCCTTATTCTTCAAGAGGTTTCTATTAAAAATTCATAATTTTTTTGTCAACCATTTGACCAATTAGTTTGAAGCGGTTCCATCGGCTGATGCGTATCTGACACTATTTTTGGGTGATTTTTGGTAGGCACTTCTCCTGTTTGATCATATCTCCCTCATTCAGACTTGGAATGGTTCACCGTTTTTGTTGGTCTCCTTATTCTTCGAGGAACGTGTCAAAATTTCATAATTTTCCTCAGCCAGAGCTCAGCGGTTGAATCTAAGTTCAGCCGTTGATCAGGCCGGCTTGTGTGGAGCCATTGTTTTTGTGATCTTGGAGCCCAAATCCTGTAGTTCGGGCCCCATAGCTCCGGCTCGACCTTAGGCGTATTGTGGGTCCCATTTTGGGCCTTGTAGCTTAAGTTACATGCAGCCCACCATGAATCTATGTGGATACTTGGTGGTGAAGCTAATTTGAAAACTTAAGATATTCGGCTTGCATGGAAAATGAGGAGGGGTTAATGGGGAAGGCGGTTGAGGCGATTGGGCTCTTTCCAAAAGCAGAAGGTAGAAAACACCAGGTAGGCTCGGAAGGCTAAGGTGGGAATCGGTATACAATGAGAAGATCGAGTGGAAGGGACTTTTGGAGGGGCACTTTTAAGGCTCGGACCTTTACATTTCTTTGATTTTTTCTCAGGATGCTTAGCTTGGTTTCTTAACGTTTTGTGGAAGAGGTAGAAATAGACCTTGGCTCCACTCTATTCTTTAGGGACATTCGACCAAATTTGAGAGTTTTCTTCAACCATTTGAGCAGGTTTTCCATATTTCATGCGATGGGAAGCCCGGGTTCAGCGATTCCTAACTGAAGCGGAGTCGGTTTTAGAGAAACAACGATTGTTTCGGTTGGTTCTCACTCATCGAGGAGCTGAGAATCATGCACTGTTTTTTGTTAGTTTCCTATTCTTTAAGGGATATTCTGACCCAAATTTGATGTTTTCTCAACCATTTGAGCACTTGTTTTAAATGCTTTGCCGTACGTGAGGCCGGTTCAGCCGATTTCTATTAGGCGATCCGTTTTAGAAAACAACGGATTGTTTTTGTTGGTTCTCACTCATCCGAGCTGAGAATCAATCATCGTTTGTTTTGTTAGATTCCTGACTCCTTGAGGAAGGTTCTGACCATTTTGATAATTGTTCCCAACCGGCTTAACTGATTAGGAAACCGGATCATTTGGTTCATGAAGTTCAGTGTTTTTAGAAAAGCAGTTTGGGTAGTTTGCTTTGTTTGTGTTGGTTCTTGGTCATTCGTATTCGGAATTGCACTCATTTTGTCTTGTTGAATTCCTAACTTTGTAAGAAAGGTTCTGACAATTTTTGAAATATTTTCTCAGCGGATGGACGGTTGAAACGAACCAGCCGGTTCATTGGGTTGGGTTAGGAGCCGGTTTGGGTAGTTTGCTTTGTTTGTGTTGGTTCTTGGTCATTTGGAGTCGGAATTGCAGTCCGTTTGTCTTGTTAGATTCCTGACTCTGTGAGAAAAGTTCTAACAAGTTTTGAGATCTTTTCTCAACCAGCTAGACCGGTTTGGAAACCGAACCAGCCGGTTCATTGGGTTAGGTTTTCTGGAACGACAATTTGGGTACTTTGCTTTGTTTGTATTGATTCTTGGACATTCGGAGTCGGAATTGCACTCCGTTTGTTTTGTTGGATTCCTGACTCTGAGGTACTGCGACAAAGTTTCAGAATTTTTCTCAATCGTTGGACTTGTTGAGAGCGGAGTTCATTAGGTTGTGCAAGGCGGCTCATAAATTTTGTATTTTAGCATGTTTCGGAGTCCGAATCTATTATGGCGTGCTCTTAGTTGCTAAAGACTTGTAAGTGCGCCTTTGGGGTCTGAGTTCAGTTTGGTTTGAACAAAGTGGGGTAGTGGGCAATATAGGTTAAAGTAGTATAGTTTGGTTTGTGGGATTTTAAAGGGAATGTGTGCTAAAGTAAGCAAACCACTTACCTCGCTAGGCTGCTTCTTTCTTTTGGTATGGGATCGATATTTGGTTTTAAATGCATGATGTGTGATGTATTATTTACTTTTTACCTATTCATGTTGTGCATGGCTAGGGACACCAGTGCATCTTGGCGTTGGTATTTGTATTCATATCTCGTACATATTGTTTGGATTTTGACATTTGTGATGCATTTGAGCTTTGGTGACCTGCTTATGCGGCGCTTGGCTAGGGACCCACGGGTATGTGCTTTAATGTTGGGTAATAGATTTAGCGTGGATCTTTGTGTTTGGGTGTCGTGCATCGCTGTATGTTGTTAATTTAACCTTTGATGTAGCGCGTGACGGGGACCCTGTTACCAACTCCCGTTTGCCCTTTTGGTTGAAGTGTTTTTAAGCATGCTATATACCAATTAGGTTGAGTGCGATCCAAGTTGTATGTTTAGCTGGGGACTATCGGTACGTGACCCATATGTTCCCACATGCCGGTTCACTAGTGAGGCAGGGTTTCGGGCCTGGGGTGTACCTCATGTGATTACCTTCAGATGGGTAATGCGACCCCGGACCGAAATCTAGTTTTCTTGACCTTTTCCATCTTTGAGTCATTAGGGTTTTTGTTCTTGCTTGGTTTTCCCCTTTGTAAAATAGCAATAAAGTAAGTGGCGACTCGAAAAGCTTGTCCTCACCGGGGGCGGTTACTGCAAAATTCGAAAATCAACCCGCATTTTTCTTTTTCGTTTAAAAATTAGTCGGCTCCGACGTGGATTGGGTAGAGTCCACACCATTGACCGCGTCCCGACTGCGGAAAACCTGTGTCTGTGCTCATGATCTACCGTCGTGAGTAAAATGGCCACGATGACACCTGACATACTCACCAAAATATATCAAAGTATATGACAATAGTTAAAGTTATTCATAATCATCTTAATCGAAACATATATCGAAATTAAAATTATAATACATGTTTTCAAAATATATATCAAAGCCATGTCGCCTTTGCATCAAAAAGTGGCCTCTGTTGACGTCGTCTTCCTGAACACTCCTTGTACTTTGAAGGGGATCCCACATGTGGGGTGGCTTGGTCACCGATAGTGATGTCATGCGTGGGTTACTCCGCCTAAGTTCTCATGCAATGGCAACCAAGCATTCAAATGAAAACATATGTTCGTATTCAGTGTCACATGAAATGGATGAGAATGTGACTCCTTCGCCTCACGCCTCGAGCTCTTCTTGTTCATCGGTGCATGCCCTATGGCCCGAGTGTGAGAAAACAACGTTTTCAAACAAGGTTTTGTTCTTGAAGCATAATGCCGAGGGGTTCGGTAAAATCTATTGGACAAGACTCCAAGGTGAATTGTTGGGTAATTCTCCGAAATAGTTACGGACTCTTGAAGCGTGAGAAGCGTTGAATGACTCTCAAAGGCAGTTCTTCGGAAAATCTTCGTTTGAAATTTCTTTTCGCGTGATTTTCGCTTAACTTCGTATGCATGCGTTAACGCACGTATTGTTACAGGATTCCTGCGGGTCATGTAAATCACGTTATCTTAATTTTCATCTGACACATGTAATATATCAATCGTGCGTATATATTAACCAAAGGTCGCATCTGCGCGTATTTATTTATTCGTATGATAACATCCGAAAATTAGCCCGCCCCTGGGCTGCTAAACAGATTTAAGCAATTCGTTTTGGCTGGCCAAACCTTGTCCAGCGTAGAGATACCGCCTGAGGGTGATCTCAATCTGACTTTGGTATTCGGCGCGAAAAATTCGATGTTGGTCCCATTCACGGGAGGACCGAAAACTTCGACCGTTTCGACCCCGAGCACTCTAACCCTGATTTGCATGTTATTCAAATTGTCAGCCAACATAATTATAGCCTTGAGAAATTCTGTGGCTTGATCCAGATGGGTATCCAAAACCATTATAGAGATTTATTCCTTGGTCGAAATCTTTTGGAGCGAGAAAATACGGCAATCCGGCTTTATAATCTACATACATTAATATGACGCTTGTGAAGAATAAAACAAGTATGAGAAAAACCAGCTACTTTCGAGTTGTCGAAAGCTTCCACGAAATTGGTGTCGCGGCGTAGCCGCTTGCGGCATAGACCCGGCTTTACCTTTTGGCTCGTCACGGGCAAACGGTCCGTCGTAGGGAAATCTAGAAAAGTTAGATTTAAATCTGTTTACTCCGCCGCACGCCGGATTAGCCTCCCGAAGAAGAAGATGTTAACTATGGCACTTCGTTTTATTTAAATGTACCGGCTTTGCTTGGCATGTCGGCCCAGTTGGTTGACTTGGATCATTTATTTTATCGCGATAGTGGATTTGATCGCCTGGGAGATGTCGTATGTCGCATAGATTTACCGAACTGTTTGTTTATTGGTCTGTGACTTTTACAAGTGGTACACTTGAGCCACTCAAAATATCTTGCAGTGTAAATCTTAAAGTGCGCCGAGAAAACGTGAAAATTTATTTGTCACTGCGAGTCGTGAGAATTTGGCGTGGTTCTTTAGGTGCGAGAGCCAATTCGCTTGATGAAGTCGTTTAGTCATTGAGATACAGAAAATTAGAACTTTTGATTGAAATTACCGTTTATCGCTTTTTGAGAAAATTAGGATTTTATCAGGTTTATGAAATTTCCCATATTAGATTTTTCAAGGGTTGAATCGTCACCAATAGATTATTTATAACCTCACAAAATTAAAATATGAATTTATAGAATAAAACAGAAGAAGACAGGTGAGGAAAGAGAGACAAATATCCGAGCAAGAAAGAGAACCACTCATCCCACATAATGGCCTCACTGCCAATCCCCACTCTCAACATCTTCCTCTCCTCTTTTCAACCACAACACATACTCTGCTCTGCTATATCCCTTTTCTTCTATTACTTCCATTGCTTTTCTTCTACAAATTGTGAGGTAAATCCATGCAATCACTCCTCACATCTCCCACTACCCCATTTTTGCTACCACTCGCTCTTCACAACCTCCATTCCCAACCGCTTCTACGTCTTAACTCCAACCACATTGCTCTAGAAAGTTGAAATTGAATTCTCAAAAATAAGTCAATGATTGTACTGGATGTTAAATATCTACATGACTAGAATATGTCGATGTTTGAATATGCGACATCATTGTCAGCGAGTGGATATGGAAGATCTTTGTTTTTCTGCGGATATTAATCGTATCGGATGCTCAATAAATGCTCTGATGTGACAATGATCATTTGGGTAATGGTTCAAGATGGGTTATTGCGAGCCGCGTTCGTATCATTGGTGTGCGGAGCCGTGATGACGGGGTGAGATATCAGGCGTGTAGTTCATGGGCTTGTTTTGAAACAGAGCTGTGTTGTTGATTCGTTTTTGGAGAATGCTTTGGTGAGTATGTATGCGAGCTGCGGTGCTCTTGAGGATGCTGCTGTTGTTTTTAGTGTAATTGATAAGCCAGATTTGGTGGCATGGAGTTCGATTCTGAGTGGGTATGTGAAGAATGGGTTTGAGGGAGAAGGGTTGAGCATTTTGTGATATGATTTTACATTGGCATTAGGCCAGATGCTTTTTTGCCTTTCGATGGTTCTTGGGCGTGCACAAATTTGGAGTGCTGGGATTTTGGAACCCAAGTTCATTGTATATAGTCAAGATAGGCTTTGATTCTTGTTTGTATTTGGAGAATAGTCTGATGGATTTTTAGGCAAAATGTGGGGATTTGGAGGGAATGAGTCAAGTTTATGCTCATATGTCTGAAAAAAATTTGGTTTCTTGGAATACATTCATCAATGGAATGTTCATAATTTTATTACCTTGAAGCTCTTAGGATTTTCCATATTTTGATGGCAAGTTTCCAAAAATGTGATGATTTCAGTTTGATAAGTATTCTTAAGGCTGTTACTGGTCTAGGTTATCTGGATCATGGCAAAGAGATTCATGGATATATCCTCAGAGCTGGCATAGAAACAAACCGTTATTTGGTCAGTTCTCTTCTAGATATGTACATTGGGTGCATGGATCATGAGAGTTTGTATCCAAGAGATGAGGTTCCTTTGAAGCTGCTTAACTACTTAGAAGGGGGGAAATATGATGAATTTATTATAACAAGCTTGTTGAAGTGGTGCTCTTTGGGATCTAATCTTGAAAATGGAAAAATGTTACACGCTCTGATAATAAAACTAGATTTGAAGTCTGATTCATATGTTTTGAGCTCACTGATTGACATGTACTCCAAAGTGGAATCTGAGGAAGCTAAACGGGTGTTCACAAGAGTAGAACAACCGGATACAGCTCCTTGGTCCGCCCTTATTTCTGGGCATTCTTGGAATGGATGCTTCACAGAAGCGCTGAGACTTTTCAGAAAAATGCAGTTTGATTGTGTTGAAGCTAATGAATTCACTTTTACTTCTGTTATTCTAGCTTGTCTAGCTCTGGGGAATCTCAGAAAGGGAAGGGAACTTCACTGCAAGATATTGAGATCTGGTTATGAATCGAATGTTTCTGTTGTTAATGCTCTCATTAACCTTTATTCAGAACTTTGGCCGCATACACAAGCTCTCAAGCTCTGTACTTTAATTCCAGATTCTGAGATCTCATGGAATTTCTTGATTCAAGCCTGCCTTGGGGCTGAAGACTATGAAATTATTCACCAAAATCCTCTGGAAATTCAAATTGTCTCGGGAAATCTCGACCCATTCTCAGCTTGTGATATCTTTGCTTCCTGCTCAAGTCCAGTACTACTGAATGCGGGAACACAAGCACATGCCTACATGACTAAAAGGGGTCTCATCTCACACCCTACAATCAGCGATTCTCTCATTCAAATGTATTCAGCATGTGGAAGAATCAATGAGGCAGTTCGGTCATTTAATATGATGCCCAAGAAGGACATTTTCTCTTGGACATCAATTCTTTCTGCAAGAGTTTTGCATGGCCATCCGTCAGAGGCTGTCCATCTAATCTCACAGATAAGATGGAACAGTGCGTTGGTTGATCAAAGTACATTCAGCTGCATCCTGAATTCCTGTGCACAAATGGGTCTTGTAGATGAAGCATTTCAATTGTTTTTCTCAATGAAAGAGACCTATGGGATTGAGCCTTTGGAAGAGCATTATTCCTGCATAATTGAAGTTCTTGGGCGAGCTGGAATGTTTGAAGAAGTTCTAGAGTTCATCAATGGAGTCCCCACATTTAAATTAGGACCTCTAATTTGGAGGACACTTCTCTCATGCTCCCGTATTAATGGAAATATGAAGGTGGCAAAATATGCTGCTGAGAAGGTTTTAGAGCTAGAACCAAGCGACTTCTCTGCAAATCGACTGCTTGAGCAAGTTCTTTTAACATCAGGCGAGTGGGATGATGCATTGAAGCTGAAAACAAAAAATAAATCCATCAAAGCGAGTTCTAGCTGTATAGAAATACGAAACAAGATCTATGAGTTTAGATCAGATGAAAATCCAGCAAAAGAAGTCTCCGCCAAATTAGCAGAAATAGAAGGCAAAATGGAGGAATTGGGATATGTAGCAGATAAAAACCATTTGCTTCACAATGCTGAAGAGGAAGAATATGATGGAGTGGGTCTTCATCACACTGAGATGAAGGCTTTGGCCTTTGGCCTCACTTTGTTACCACCTGGAATGCCTGTATACGTAATGGGTAAAAATGTTCGCATGTGTGGAATTGCCATTCTGCTTGCAATTTCGTAATGGAAGGCCTTTCTAGAAACCCAGCCCGAACTGGTTGTCAAGGATCCTTTGGTTGCTTAGCCATTTCAGAGATGGGAAGTGCAGCTGCAGAGATGCTTGGTAGCTGATGAGGAAGTGAATACACATAACTGTAAATATGGATGGTCATTCTTTAGTGGTCATATTGTTTATAGTCTCACCCATGTACTTGCTATATAAGAAAACTTATTGTTGTTGATATAATTGAATAACATACCAAGAATATTGTGAGGAAAAACTGATTAGATTAGTTCACCCCTGAAATAGAAAACTCAAAATGCTATATTGTGAATTCTAGGCATTTTGGGATTACTTTACATAAGGCAAGGATTGAAAAACAATGAAGGAGCACAAGAAAGACGATGAGCAACCCCCTTAGAAATACTACAAACCTTGTAAAGAAGAATTGTGGTAATGCTACAATTTATTTTATTTATTTTTTGGTAGGCAAGAAGCAATTATATTAGCAAAACAGGGCAAGACCCAAGGGTATACAAAATGTATACAAGAGAAGCAAAAAGACTACCTACCACCCACAAACTTGGGAAAACTATAGGATGCAGATTAATAAATTTACAAGCGGGTACTCCCCCCCATTCAAGTGGCCAAGTCAAGAGGTGATAGAGGAAATGAAGGAGTGTTTAATCCTATCTAAGGAGAAGTTTAGATTGTCGAAGCGTCGCTCTGTTCTTTCCTTCCTTTGCCAAAGTAGGCTGAATGAGAGCCATCTTCCACCCGACTTCTTGGCTTCTTTTCTTATAGGAAAAGTCAGGCCATCCCATCATTAAGTCCTTAATCCGTAGTGGAGGCAAGCCATTCCATTCGACCATGATGGGAGCGCCCGGAATCTCAGTTGTAAAGGCGGTGTAGAAAAGAGTGATCTAAATTTTCCTCCTCTTTGCACATCGAGGCATTTTGTTTCTGGTGAAAACCCACTTCTCTTTAATTGGTCCCAGAGTCGAAGCACCTTCCCTTAAGCCTCCCAAGTGAACACGCTTGCTTTGGGAGGGACCGACTATTCCAAATAGGGCCTCTGGGTAATTATCAATACATGCGTTTTCGTGTGCGTATAATTTGCATATTTGTATCTGTGCCTTTCTTATCCACAACCCGCTAAGATTTTATACTCCATTACTTTTGCCTCATACTTGTTGCGGTGATAGAGTGATTAGCCTTTGAGCTTCATCCGGCTCCCGGTCATTGAAGCGGTCTGAAAGGGCCTTAAATTCCCGCCCATCTTCCACCCCTCAGACTCCCACTTCTCTATCATTTTTCCTTTTGATGCAGTAATTGCGTAAAGGGTTGGGAATAGATTGCAAAGAGGATTCTCCCCATTCCACTTATCTTCCCAAAATCTTATTTGACCCTCATTACCTAGCACTAACTTGCAGTCATGTTTCATTTGCTAGCCTTCTCTCCTAATGTCCTGCTAGAGACCCACCCCAAAACTCCCCTTTGGCTCCTTTGAAAACCACTCCCTAACTTCTAGACCATACTTTAGCTTGATCGGTTTCTTCCACGAGGAATTATCTCCTGTGGCTAGTCTCCAATTCCATTTATCAAGCATTTGTTTAGATTTTCCAGTCTTCTTACTCCCAGCCAACCACTTTCTTTGCTTTTTCAAACCGTACCCCAATTCACTAAATGAATCTTCACGTCGAGTTTCCCCCTTTGAAGGAAATCCTTTAGATTTTTTCCAACCTTAACTTTACCTGTAGGCATTACGTACAATGACATTGTATAGATAGAGGCGGATAGAGCGTGTGCTCTTAGTCGTCAGTCTTCCCCCTTGATATGTATTGTCTTTTCCAAGCGCATTTCTAAACCTTTCCTCCACTTCCGTCCCACACCACTAGGTGATTTAAGCTTCATTCGAGAGGAAGGCCTAAGTAAGTGGTAGAGCGAGTTCACTTCCCTACGATGATTCGTGACCAAATCCTCACAGTTTCTCCATTGTCCCTAGGTAGGATTGAGGCTCTTTTCAGTTTATTTTGGTCATAGTAAGACCCAACTTAGATAGGCTAACTACTCCTTGGTGTCATTGCAAAAGACTAAAGTGTCGTCTTCGAACAACAAGCGTGTGATCTGCTCCTGTTCTCCTTGCCTATTCACAATATTGAAACCAATCAAGACCCTCCTGAGGTAGCCTTATCTACTAGGTTGGAGAATACTTCCATTCCTATGACAAAAAGATATGGAGAAAGGGGGTCTCCTTGCCTTAACCCCCTAGTGCTATTAAAACTTATTGCCATTGATTAAAACTGAAAAAGATGTTGTTGTTATGCATCGTTTGATCCATCTGATCCACTTTGTTCCAAAACCTATTTTTTACATCACCTTTAAAATGCAGTTCCAGTTGATTTGGTCATATGCCTTTTCAATATCTAACTTGCACAACACCCCATTTTCCTTCATTTTTAGCATTGTATCAATGACTTCGTTTGCCATCAAAGAAGCATCCATGATCTGCTTTCCTTCAACAAAAACACTTTGAGCTTTATTTATCAACTTATGCATAACCTTTTGAGTACATTTACTTAAGGACCTTAGCTAAAAGCTTGTACAAACTTCCCACCAAACTTATTGGCCTAAAGTCCTTGAAATCCTCTGCCCCCCCTTTTTTCGACACTAGCACCAAAAAAGTGGCATTAAGGTTTTTGACAAACTCACCAGAATCATGGAAGTCCTTAAAAAGCCTCATGATATCTTCCTTAACTATATCCCAGCTAAATTGATAAAAGGCCATTGTAAAGCCATCTGAACCTGGAGCCTTATCCCCATTGAGGTTGCTCAGAGCTATGAAAACCTCTTCGATTGTGAAGGGGTTTTCTATTTTAAACGCCTCATCCTCATTAATACTTTGGAATGTCAAGCCATCTATATTTGCTCTCCATTCTCATGTGTCTGTCAATAGTGACTTGTAAGCCCCCACAATCTCACGTTTTAAATATGCATTTATCTTTATCTTAATTATATGGTTCCCTCTTTTGTGAGAGTTCACCGTGCGTGGAAGAACTTGGTGTTTCCTATCACCTTCCTTGACAAAATTTCCCTTGGCACTGTCTCGAATGCACTTCTTCCCGGCAAAGGCCTAGCACGTTTAAAATCATTCACGACTCTACCTTTGCTCTCTTTCCTTAATAGTAGAGGATTCCTTTCTTCTAAAGCATCCCAAGCTTTAACTTTCTTCAATGCTTCCTTTTTTTCCACCTCTAGATTTCCAAAAGAGGTTTTGTTCCATATCTTTAGCCTACTTTTTAAAGCCTTAAGCTTTTCTGTTAATACAAAGCTTCTTGTGCCTCTCACCTCATAGCTCCTCCACCACTCCTCAACTAAAGTCTTGAGGCCTTCCTCCTTCAACCACATATTCTCAAATCTAAAAGTTGAGGGTCCTTTTACAGTGCATCTACCTCCCTCTAGTAGGATTGGGTGATGGTCTGAAAGAGGTCTGGGCAGTAAACTTTGATTTGCACAACCAAACAGCGTTTCCTAATCATCTGTAATTAGAAACCTGTCTAACCTTGCCTTTCGTTTATTGTTCAAGCCCCCTTTCCATATGTATTGCCCTCCACTAAGCAGAGTATCTTTTAGTTCTAGCTCATCTATGATTTAAGAGAACTTTCTCATAACACTTGTTAATCTCCCCTTCCTATTCCTTTCATCAGGGAATCTTAGAGTGTTGAAGTCTCCACCTATGCACCACGACCCTTGCCATATGTTAGTAATGTGCCCTAGGGCAATAGTGTAATTGCTATTACTTACATATTTCAATAATAAAGGGGAATTTTTATTATCATCTTACATTTATAATTTGGTGATTTAATCCATGAATAGTTGATTCATCATGGTCAATATGTGTGACTTCAGTAGAACCCTCGACTTCACATGGAATACTATTCTAAATTGTCTCCGCCAGCCCATTATTGGTGGGAGCAATAGTGAATTACAGTATGGAGCTTGACCAATGATCATGTCTCTGCATTAATCATGCATATATGATATTGTCACCTCATAAGTATGTGTCAGAACATCAACTGATCACTCATCTGAGAATACTACATGGACATAAGTCACAAGTACTTCTCATCATAATAATGTCTTCTGTCCTTCGACCTAACACTACCATAGGTCCCTAAGCATGAGGCTTTATGTTTGATACGCTTCAACATCATCTATAATAAGGTCGTAATACACTGTAGAGTCGACATAGAATAAATCATATAGAGGACGTGGAGGGATGAAAGGGATTTGTCCCTCATTTTAGAGAGATATCCAGGCCCTCGGTTAGCGTGAGAGACTGAAATTGTATTATGCTCTAAATAGAATTAATAAGGGTTATTAATGTCATTTGTATTATTAGTTTACATGGAGGTCGAGAAAATTACATGATTGAACTTTACAAGGGAGACATAGTACTTGACTTGTGTTCAATTAGGATATCGTGAGACAAAGGGACTAATGAAGATGACAGGATTAGGTTATGTCAAAGGCTGACATCCATAATTATGGTCATAATGCCTTGCTAAAGGCCGCTATGATCCGCTGGGCTCAAATGGGCCAGCACTACCAACATTATGTGAACCCATGTGGTCACACATAGAATGGGGCTTCGAACCAACTCTAGGCCTAAATTGGTATTTAAACCTAAGGATCCCTATGCTGATTGATTAATCTGCCAGAATTGAGTAGAGGTATTAGGGGTTTTCGTGAGATCTGCAACTCCGACAAAGTTAGCACACTCAAGCTCTCTCCTGCTCAAAAGAAGTGCCCGTCTGTGTGATAGTTGTAGAGGGTGGAGCCACTCCATCGCGCCTTCACTGGGCCGACAAGGAGGGCTTGATGCACATTACCTATGTCATGGAACAAGGATCTTCCAAATGAGGATAAGGTATTCTTCTATCCCTCGAATCAATTTCGGACGGATCACATGGATCCCCTGGCCTGCTTATTAAAGGCAAAATTTTTAATTTTCTACTCATGATATGTATGCTTAATGGGCCGCTTGAACCTGTGAAGAAGGTATCGTGAGCCACTTGTGACCCCGATCAATATGGTTTCTTTATTTTCTATGCATATGATGTGTATGAATTCGTCTAATATTTTAAAAATCGTATATTTATGCATAGATGATGCATAGGATAGGTATAGTTCATTAAAAATTGTATCTTTATGCATAGATGATGCATAGGATTTGTGTAGTTCATTAAGGATCGTGTCTTTATGCATGGTTGATGGATACAGACATATATGGTTCTGTAAAAGGCGATATTAATTCTAGAATCATGAAGGGCAATGGTACTAGGAGAAAGAATGTTAATCCGATTAATAGGATCTTGGGTTTTGTATGTTTTTTTTCCGCGAGAGCGCCGTCGAGCTCCTCATGGGCCTATCGCTTCCTCGACCGCATCGCTGACCGGCCAAATGACCACTCTTAAGGGCGTTGCCCTGACCTTGGGGCAACCATTTTTTTGAAAAATGTGGGGGTTTATTTTGACTTCAAATTCAAACCATTAAGTTTACAGACGACTGCGAATGCTTCAATTAATTTTACAATTAAGTTTGCATTAATTGCAGAACGCTTCAAATTAATTCTGCCAATTACTCTTATAATTAAGTTTGAATTAATTATAACGTTTCAAATTAATTCTTACAATTAAGTTTGAATTAATTCGTAACGTTTCAAATTAATTCAAACCAAATTTTGCCTATAAATACAAACGGGTCTTGATGTTACAAAATACGGTCTACACATAAATTATTGAGATATTATAATTATTGTATGTTTTGAAAAAAATATGCATGGTGCATAGCATGACCCTTAGACCAATGTGAATGTGGATGTTTTAATTTAAATATTTGTTTATTTTGGGATATGTAATTTAAATACGGCATGTGTGTCGTTTTTAATTTTTAATCATTTTTGGGATATGTAATTTAAATACGACATGCGTGTTTGCTGTTTTTGTAATTTATTTATAAGTTATATAGTATAAATACAAAGCTGTAAAGAAGAATAGCCGCTTCAAGGATGGAGATCACCAAAATCACAAAAGGCGAAAGAATGCATCTTTTCTCAAACTTTTTATTCGATGGTGGAGACAATTCAAAGACATTACTGTGCAAACTACGGAGTTGGAGTTTCTACTCAGCAGATCTTTGATCTTCATATTTGGCTTATGAAGATCAATCTAGTTTTGGGTCATGCTATGATATGTTTAATTTATACCATTATTATATGTCTCGTGATGATATGAATGGTATGATGGAATTATAGTTCAAAATGGTATCAAAATATAAATTAAATCCTTGTCTAGAAATTAAGTCATAAAATGCCTACCATAATTTCACACTTGTCAAGACTTTGATTGACTACATGGGTCATGCCAAAGCAGGGTATGTAATCCATCTTAGTAAGGCATGATGGATAATGATAATATCCATATGTATGATTTTGGTGGACTTAACAAGGTTATGAAAACAGTTTTGGACCTAGGGCATTAATGGGATTTTACTTATGACATGTGATTGTCAAGTCCCATGGGAATCCAAGAATTGCATTAGATACTATTGTGTTCTGTTATCTTCCTAAATAACCAAACTTTGGGTGATGTCAAAGTTTACTTAGAGTTTGGTGAAATATGGGTCTTCGACTAATTAAAGTCTCAAATATTGAGATTATCCAATTAAAATAAGAGGGTTAAATATTTTGAAATATTTAGTGGAGTATTTTATGCCTCGCATATTTAATTATTGAAATTTAAAATACTTTGCATGACTTGTAGATAATGGCAAATAAACAACACACCAAATTTATCATTGCGACACCTAAGAAGACCAACTCATCGGGACCAACTTCCTGATCGGCACGTAAACTCGAGAACCTGGTCATGCAAGAAAGGTTATATGTCCTAGATGAACCTATCCTTGAAGAACCTGCAGAACAAATGCTCCTAGGGCTCAAAGGGATACTTATATTAAGCATCAAAATGATTCAGTCGATGTTAAATGCCTCATGCTTGCCACCATGGAATTTGAGCTTCAGAAGCAGATGGTTGATATGGAGGCATTTACCATGATAGCCCATCTTAAGGAAATGTTCCAAGAGCAGGCCCGCATTGAGAGGTTTTCCACCATAAAGGCATTATTGTCCTGCAAAATGGTTGCAGTGGTACTTCTGCCACTCTCAAGGTCTTAAAACGGCGGGCTACTTAGATCACCTTAAGAAGTCAGGTCTACCTGATTAATCCAAGAATCAATAATCGATATCAATTCTCCAAGCTCTAGCTGATGCTTATGATGGTTTTGTTACGAACTACAATATGCATAATATGGAGAAAACGATTTCGGAGTCAAAGACAGGATGCTTAAGATCACAACAGAACAGCAGATCAGTAATGTTCTAATAGTTCAAAAGGTAAGGGTAAGGACACGAAGAGGAAATGGGTAACAAAGGGCAAGGCCAAGGATAACAAGAAGCCCAAACCCAATCCTGATACTAAAGGGAAAAAGCCTAAAACGAAGCAGCCTAAGGCTAAGGAACCAAAGGAAGGGCAATGCTTTTTCTACAATGAGCCAAGTCATTGGAAAAGGATTTGCAAGCTCTACTTGGAAGATTTGAAGAAGAAGAAGGGTAGTGAGACTACATCTTCGAGAATTTATGCATGTGGGTCAATTTTTATCTACTCCGCTTCATGGGTATTGATATCTGCAGATCTCACATTTGCAATGCAGTGGTCTCAAAAAAATGCAGATCATTGGTTAAAGCAGGTGGACCTACAAGTAGGCAAGAGTCGCTTGAATATAGGAACTTATTATTTACCATGCTCTGGACTAGTTTTGGAATTAGATAATAAAATATTATGTTCCTACAATATAGGAATATCACTTCATTTCCTTGTTTAGACATGGTTAGATTCTCTTTATTACAGAATAATACTTGCTCCATTTATTGCGTGATATCTTTATGGGGATGCTCACTTATCAAATGGTCTCTATATCCTAAACCATGACAATCCAAATGCAAAGTCCATCTATAACATTAATACCAAAAGGTTTAGAACCAATGATTTAAACACAACTTGTAACACCCTAAAATATACCCTAGTCGTTTTCAACTTGTTTAGGGTATTTTGTAAGTATAATTTGAATTTTTAGTAATTATTGTTCTGCTACATGAGAAAATTCCGAAACTTGGAATTTGTACAAGGTACAAGGGTAAAAGTGGAATTTATCGTACTGACACAAAAGTCAAAGATAAAAGATGTGGAGGCTATTATAGAAATAACATAACTTATGGAGCAAATAGAAAAAGAGTTGAAGGATCAAAGTGCAATAAATGAAACTTAAGTCAATTAATGCATTTTTGGTACAAACAAGGTTTTAGAGGAATTAGACCAAGACCAATTTTGGTCTCTCATTGGGTCATTTTGGGAGCAAAACGCAGCGTTAGAGAGAAGAGAAGAAGAAGAGAAGAAGAAGAAGAAGAAGAAGAAAGGTATGGAACTAGGATTTTGTATGGAAACCATGTTTTTGTATGGATTCACGACTTCGAAAATGATAATAGTGGTTCCATTTCAGGTTTAGCTAGGAATCCATCCTAACCTCAGATTATTTGAAAGTTGGGCTGGTAATACCCTTCTATTTTGTACAAGATGAGTTAGGAATCCTCCCGGGTATGGATTCTGGTTTAAGATGTATGGATATTCTGTGCTCAGGGTGTTAGGAAGTTAACCTAATATAAGGATTTGAGTTAGGTTTGAAAAACCCTAGTTAATCTCTCTATCTTTGGTTTTAGTGGAGTTAGGAACACACTCGGGAGATGTTTGTCCGGGAGAAGATATGAATATCCTTTGATTTGGAAAAGAAAAAGGGCTGAAATTAGCAATTAGCTGGGGTCCTTCGTCATAATAAGGACCCCACTGGGCGAAGGTCCACGCAACGACAAAGGGTTCCCATGCCGCAGCGTGGCAGAGAAGAAAGAATGGCTCGACCTCGTTCGCCATACGCCAGCTGGCGGGCTGGGCTTCATCGCAGCGATAATGCTCAAGATGAAAAATGTTGTGTTTTTGTTTGCTCGCTATTTCGTTATTCCAAAGACTTATTCATCGACTAATGAGGATCCTATAAGTGTATGAAAGGGTCCATTCATGCTCAGAATGTAAAGGAAAAATTATACCGCACCTTGCCGAGGTTATTTAATCAGCGAGCGGCAAACCAATGCCTCTATGATAATATCCTGTTCATGAACACATATAATTGTAGGACTGCTTAAAATCGGATATTGAATGACACACACTTCGCTAATGCGCGTATTAATGCCCGATCGTTGCTTTGACACTCCCCGGCGCTAAGGCTACGACACTTCGTTAATGCAGGGGCGACACGCTCTTGATAGGTTCGCCTACCCGCTTTGTGCTACCATTAATCTTTAGTACTGCACTGCACTCCTGGCACTTATTGTGTCAGGTCCTACCTACTTATTATCGGTCTGTATAGTCAAAATGGGAATAGTATGATAAGAACCCGAATCGACTAATAAAGAGCAAAGAAATGTGCATGTACTTCTCGTACAAGCATAAGATCCTAGTGCCCCACGTGCCATCGAATATAAGCATAAGCTCCGTAGTACCTACGAGTACATCAATAAAAGCATAAGCTCTGTAACTCCTACGTGAGGTCTGAATAAGTATAAATCTACTATAAGTACAAGTATATGTACAAGTTTGTTATATGAATTCATGATGAATCCTGATATCTGTTACTGTTATATGTTTACTGAAAAAGAGTATGAATGCATGTGTATATATATATATATAAGTTATATGTTCCCACTAAGTGTAAAGCTTAGCTGTGACGCCCATTTCCTGGGTCTGACAACTCCGTCAACTCAAGGAATACTGTGACGGGTAACCCGACACACCACGAAAATCGGGCAGAGTCTCCCTTCAGACGAGCTCTACCCCAAGGTACAAACCCACCCCAACAATTAACAACGACCACATCAGGTCCATGTGCGAGTAAAAATGACCACTTGGGCCCATGCATCAATACTCACAAAATTACATCAACTATATACCAATAGTTCAAGAGCATATAATACTCTTAAATCCAAAACATATATCAAAATTTAAAGTTTTAATACATGTTCTACAAACGAACAAAGCCACAACCCTATTTTCTTCTAAACATGGCTCTAGTGAGCGCCGTCCTCTTTGTACACTCCCGTACCTGAAGAGATCTCGATATGAGCAATGCCTGAGGATAATTTCCTACGTGGGTTTTGTTGTCATGCGTAATATCCAATCTAGTTGAAATATAAAATGCAATAGAATTTAAAATTTTATCCCTTAACCCACCAAGGATCACATGCTTTCATAAACCGAAGGAACGAAATCCTACCTCAGAGATCGATTCGCTAAGCCTTCAAAGTCGCGTCTTGGTTTATTCGGATCTTCAAAGGTGTTGCCTTTCTGAAAAGCGACCACCCTCTACAAGTATCCACACACGAACAAATAATGAATCCATCTTGGCTATCGCTAGCCTACGTTTCGCTTTTCAAACGAAAATTGGCCAGTGGGCCTCTCCGCTTTGGTTGTTCTTGTAGTAAAAGACGACCACCTATATATATATATATATCTATATATTCCCTAGGTTTTGTCAAAAACGAATTTGATATTATTATATATTTAAAACTCTTTTAAATAATAACAATTTAAATTCAAATCCTTATCAGATAAGGAAACGAATTTATATTATTATATATTTAAAATTCCTTTTAAATAATAACAATTTAAATTCAAATCCTTATCAGATAAGGAAACGAATTTATTTATATTAATATATATTTAAAACTCTTTTAAATAATAACAATTTAAATTCAAATCCTATCGATAAGGGAAACGACTTATTATATATTTAAACTCTTTAAATAATAACAATTTAAATTCAAATTCTATCGATAAGGAAACGAATTTATTTATATTAATATATATTTAAAACTCCTTTAAAAACCCTTACAGATTATTTCCTTATCCAATAAGAAAATATAACAAATTAATTATTTACTTAAATCACGAATTTAAACTTTCTCAAATTAAATTCGAATTTAAATAACAACTAATTGATATTTGTAATTTAAAATAATCTCATCATTTAAAATTACTAAGGTATTTAAAACCATAACCGTTATTATTCGTTTCTTAATATGCACTTTATGTGTTCAATTAACATTGCAAGAGGTTTAATCACATTTTTGATCTCATGTTTGCGGCCTCTAGCAAGACATTATGACTACCCAAGCAAATGAAAGCTCATGATCCGAGACAACCTTAATATAGCTAATGACATAATCCTTTGTCTCATGATATTCTATACAGAGAATATAAGGCATGGGCAAGTCAACTATATCGTTTCTATCTTTGGATTACTCGAAACCCAATTAGACTGACATTAAAACAAATGACATTGATCTCCATCAATTCATTTGAGCACGGCCATGCATTTAGTCTCAATTGTCGAGGGACCCAGAGATATCTCTTATAATAAGAGGGACAAATTTCCATCTTAATCGTCATATCTCACTCACATAATTCTTGGCTATGTTCAAGTATAACCTTTATAGTCATCCGATTAAAGACAACGTTTTGATTATATCAAAACAGACAATATTCCTTATGTTGAGAACTATAGCTTATCTCAGGTCAAAAGATTTCACGACACAACTATTAGAGATTAACTTATGACTTTGATCCATGTATTAATCTCAAGACGGTCTCTGGTCTAATATTTGTTCTCAACAAATAGATATAAATTTGATTTATCTCATACACATATCGCATGAATATCAATTCAAACTTATACTAATCTTAATTCATTGTTATTCTATAACAATAACCGACATTGACATTTAGAATAATTAATAATATTATTCAAGGACATTATATATAATAAAACATGCAAATCATCATAATAATAAATTCTCATAAATAGTCAAAATACCATATGTCCATAACAGGCCTGTAGCACTACTACCGTGTTACTCCCTACCTAAGTACACGCCATGGAAAAACAATCACACTCAAGCAAATACATGATCCTACTTGAATGCCCATGCCCAATCCCATGTCTCTCGTCCTCACCGACTCCTCACATGCCTAAGCTAAAAGCAAATCACAAGCCAAAACAAAAGCTTTTTGTTCTGAAACTTACTACCGAGTTTAGTAAAATTTATCGACAACCCTCCGAGGCAACTGCTGATAACCCTCCAAATACCCTATGGCCCCTCCGACGTGAATTGTTGGACAATCTCCCAACACAATTCTCCGAAAAATCTTCCGTCAAAATTTCTTTCATAAACATTTTTCATTTTTGTTTTCTTTCATTTTCGTGTCATGCACTCACTCTTAATATTCAAGGGTGCCCCAGTGCATATAGAATGCATTATGCCAATCCCAACAACTCAGGCTAATATATAAAACATGTATATATTAATATAATTAATTCACATAATTCACATTTTTCAATTCACATTAATAACATCAAAATTAGCTCACATAGGCTAATTAACAAATCAATCAATTCATTTTGAATCACCCCAAACCACACAAAAATTATAAAACACAACACGTAAACGTGGAAACCCTCGGCCTATGACTATTCACGCCATTACAATGAGGATTTTCTCCAATTCTGCTCAAAGATTTTGAGATTCATGAACACGGCCATTCAGCCCTACAAATCTCCCATCCATAAAATGCCTCTTAGCCAAAGAATAAACTACAGGAAAAGATCCCTACCTCTTGGAGTTGCCTTAACTCCACAAAATCTGCAAGGTCTGCCGTAACCCCAAGCGATTCTGATTTCTTTGCTTGCTCCATCGAGAACCGACGGTCCGAACAGCAGGAAATCTAGAGAGAAGACACTCTTTCTCTCTCTAAAATCTCACCACCCTCATCGTAGATGTTTTCGTGTTTCCATAAGTAAAAGTTAATTATTCATTTTCGCCTTATACTACTTAACTTTTCAAAATTCTATCAGGTCCTTAAGTTTCGATTTTTGACACATGACTTCATCTAAGATATTCATTCCCATCATCTCTAATCATGCAACATGTGTCACATACGGGTATTATGTAGTGTACACTCAATATACCTTACGCTTTCTGACATGTTTAGTGGTATAATAAAAGTAAAAGTATGTTTATCCGAAATAAAATAAAGATAAAATAAAATAAGCAAGAACTTGGAATTAATACAACGCTATGGGTAAATTAATAATTTACTCAATTCAAGACTCCAAGGGTCATACTTAATAAGTTCATATGCCAAAGAAAATATGCATAAGCAAATCAAGAGTATGTGAGGAAATTGATGGTTCAAAGAGTAACAGGAAAGAAGATATTAAAACGTAAAATAGCGAAGAAAATCGCGGGCGCATGTCGCTTAAAGAGCAGTGAAGTAGCCTCTCCTTGAAAGTGAAAAGGGGATAAGATCAAATAAAGATAAGACCAAAATAAATATCTCATTTTGGTCTCGAGAGAAAAATCTTGATAATAGAGAAGAGAAGAGAAAGGAAGAAGAAGAAGAAGAGAAAAGAAAAGAAGAAAGAAGGAGATCACAGGTATGGAACTATGAATATTTGTATGGAAATATGGGTGTATGGAATTTGAGTAAGGAACTATGAAATTTGAGTATGGAACTACGAATATTTGTATGGAACTATGAATATTTGTATGGAAATATGGGTGTATGGAATTTGAGTAAGGAACTATTTATTTGAGTATGGAACCATGAATATGTGTATATAAACTATGTGTGTATGGAAGTCTAGTTTTGGTCTAGAAAGTTTAGATACATGTTAGTGAAAAGCTTTCTACAGATATTAGCCTTGAAGGTCTACTTGTAAGTCAACCAAGAAATTTCATTTTTATCATACTGAGAAATGGACCTTTAGAATGTGTGTTTTTGCTAGAAATAAAGGAATTTGGCAGTAAGTCCTTCGATAATGGTAGCCACATCAATGAACTCGATGTTGACTAATTTCACCCTGACAGCACTGGGTTATGGATCGCACCCATAGAGGTCATGCAAGAAATGCAGACCTCATGCAAAGAGGTCGCAGCACTCATGCAAGCAGAGGTCAGCGTATCTCATCCAGCAGAGGTCGCTGCATTTCATCCCGTAGAGGTCACAGACCTCATCCCGTAGCGGCGCCTGTGTTAGCTCGCCCAAATAGATTTGACTCACGATGACCTCCAACTTTTAAGGTCATGCACCCTTCGTCTCAACTCCGACTGGAAGGTTCTTGGACTCAATAAAGCTTCCATTGAGTCAAGAATCCATTGATATGCCTGAGGAGATATTAGGTTAGACCAAGCTCACCGAGGTCGTCACCGTCCGCTTCAGGATTTGACTACGCATGACCTCCAACTGAAGGTCATAACTCTTTCTGGTCCGAACTCCGATTCGGTGTTCTTGACTCTATGGAGTTTCCCATTGAGTCAAGAATCCATTGATATTCATGAGAAGGATATTAGGTGTCAGACCGAGGTGTTAGACCGAGATCACCGAGGTCAGGTCAGCTCGTCCAGTTCAGGATTTGATTACATATGACCTCCAACTTCGGAAGGTCATAACTCCTTCTGTCTCTAACTGGCTTTCTGGTGTTCTTGACTCTATGGAGCCCATTGAGTCAAGAATACAGCCATACATAATATGATAAAAGTGGAACCTATATTAGGTCTAGAAATAAGGAAAACAAAGAAGCAAATATGATAATCATAAGAATCACATAATATAAGATGTATACAAGTATAAGATAAGATAAAAGTACAAGTACGTGTATGCTACCTCCATATAGGTATAAGTTCAGAATCCCACAGAGATAGGATACCCGATAAAGTACAATTAAAACGTACAAGTATAGAAATGTATAGGTATATGATATGATAGTACATAAAGATATAAGATATAAGATGTTACTAGGAATGAGTATATGTACACAAATAATAGACATATATGAATATAAGAATGAGTAAATGCATGCACGATAAAAATATAGGAATAAATGTATTATAGAGAAAAATGGGAACCGTAATATGAAGCTACAGATATGAGAACGAATACGATTAAAGTAATGATAAGATATCAAGATAAGCAATCAGCGATAACAATAGCTATTCATTTATGATATGTACAGAAAAAATAAACGATGTCACCTGTCTAACCTAGTATAGGTTAGATAGGCATGCCTATGGAATATACAATACGGCAAAGATACGATACGTGATATCGAGGCCCCGTTTGGTCAATGACATAGATCCCGTTTGGATCACTGGCCCCGAAGGGTCACTATACGCTGGCCCCCACACTCATTTCATACAGCCAGATAGCGCCTTCCTGCCCTCATGGACCTCACTATTTCGCATAAAGGAATATAGCACCTTCGCCTCACACACACCGTTTTCAGAGATAAAGAGTACGCTGCCTCTGCCCTCTCATGGTTTCCTTTATCCACTTCTAAGGTTTGATATGCATTTAAAACATGTCAAATGAAATGAGAATATATGACACGATATGAGAAGCATAGCACTGCTATGCGATGATAGTATGACAAGCATACAAGTACAAGAAGTAAAGTGTCAATGACACGAAATGTATATGACAAATCAAGTATATGAAAAGTATAACAAAAAAATAGTATATGAACACAATACATGATAACAGTACATGAAAATAGAACATAACAAATGATATAGTATATAAGCATGAAAGTAATATATGTATAAGAATATGACATGCACAGCATAGGTTATGTGATATGAACCATTAGAAAGATAATAGATCAAATGATAAGTATTAGAATAAGAAATACATGATATTAATATATGCTAGACATACCTAAATGAATAGATGGAACATGTTATGAAAACATGATAGAAATGCATAAGTGCTAAGAACGATAGAGATAAATAAAAGATGACAAAGCACAGGAATATAGTAAGAGTATAGATAGGAGATATGTCAAAGACAGAGAACATGTGACATGCAATAGGAATGCAAAGATGATAAGAAATAAAAAGTTATATGAATATGTAGAGATATATGGTTTTACATATCTATAAGCTTGTGGACGGTATCATTGGTGGCTGTCCATGCTTATGTTCCCACTAAGCGTAAAGCTTAGCACGAGTGTTCAATCCGTGGCAGTACGTATGTGAAGACAAGGATAGAGGATGTGTGACATCCCACATCAAGAGAAGGTGCCACCAGATAGTGCTCACCGCACTACTCGCGATCTCCGATGTTTTGAAGAAAAACAAAGTATAAGTAAATGGGACCAAAAGATAGTGTATAGATTTCATGGACACCACTCGATGGTAGTTCTTTGTAAATGAAATGATTTCATGTTATAGAAATCGGCTTGTATAACCACGTACAAGTTCAACTCAGAAAGAATAGAAAATAATGAGTCCCGCATATAGTCTCGCCCTGACTCGATTCGATTCGCTTATTCGGTCGGATCGAACGGGTGTGACATGCAGTGATCTTTTCACATCATGTCTTCCACAAACGCTTTACGCAAGACCCGACACCCTGCCTTGAAAACGGAAATCTAATTATCTCGAATTCGACTAAATTAGACGTTGTACAGATTTCACGATTATTCCAACAGTTGAATTCGTCATTATTCGAGATCTAGAAAAATTTTGGATTTTTACCTAAATTACCATTTTACCTTTTTTCAGAAAGTTAGAATTTTCCCGGGTTTTACATTTTCCCCTCCTTAAAAGGAATTTCGTTGTGAAATTTTGCACAATCACTACGAATCACATGCATATGCAATGTGCACTATGCCATGCATGTAAACCAGTTATTTAAGTATTAAATGACTAAACCACGTACCTTCATCCTTAAACAAGAAGGGATAGGTGGCCAGCATCGTGTCCTCGTGCTCCCACGTTGACTCCTCCACTCCACGGTGTTGCCATAACACCCTCACTAGCCTCACGGTCTTACGTCGCAAAACCTGATCCCGGCTATCCATACGCACACCGTCCCTCTCAAGGTCCCATCCGTGTCAACTCAATCTCTCCCCAATCCACTACACGAGTCGGATTTCCTGGAGGTACCTCCGAGCATGGATATGTGAAATACCTCGTGACACCGACATGGCTTCGCAAAGAGTTCCAACCGGTACACTACAAAGGCCTACCCTCTCGAGTATCTCAAAGGGCCCACAAACCTCGGGCGATAGCTTCCCATGGCCATTAACCCGACCACTCCTCTCAGGTACCACCTTCGCTAGACGCGATCACCAACCTCAAATTGCGGTTGACGCCAGACATCAACTAGCTCTTCCTCTGGCTTCGGGCCCGAAGCCGTGAGAAGACGCTTATCAGATCAAGCTCACCTTCCTGAGGTGTCTCTAATCGACGGATCTGATGGAGCTCTCTCCCACCCTACCCAACATATCTATGATCCGGGCATGGCCTCCCATACAATGCCTCATATGGTGCCATCTGTATACTCGCTTGATAACCGTTGGTTGTGGGCGAATTCCACTAAGGGCAAGTGCTCTTCCCAGCCTACTCCTTATCTAGGACGATGCTCGCAGCATGTCCTCTAACACCGTATGGTCCTCTCCGATCAATATTTATCTGCGGGGGCGGAAAGTCAGACTATGGTCGGGCCAGAGGCCTAGCCTTTTGGAAGTTTCCAAAAAGTGCGCCGTAAACCTTGGGTCTCTATCCGACCCTATGGATACTGGTACTCCATGTGGCCGGACTATCTCTCGAATGTACAATCGGTAGAATCTCTCCAATGAGTAGCGTCATCCGTGACGCTAGAAAACGTGTTAATCTCTCGCGGTAGTTTCGCCCACTATCACCCATACCACATCATGTCCTTTGCGGTACCTGCGGGCAAGCGGTCACAAATCCATCGTGACGTGTCCCACTCCACTCACCACTTCAATGGCTGAAGTAGCCCCCGCTTAGCTTCTCGGTGTCAAATTTAACTTGTCGGCACGTGAGACATCGCCAAGAAAGTCCCCGCATGTCTCTTCATCCCGCCCAGAGACCGCAATCAAGATCCTAGTACATCTTCGTACACCCGATGCACAAAGAAATCGAGAGCAGTTGAAACTCCCGAGAATCTCCTTCAAATCGGCCAACCGAGGAACTACTACCCTTCTCTATACCGAAGACTACCATCCGCTGGATCTAGCCCAACCTCGCCAATTGCACTCACCGCACTGCCCCTCGACGGACACTATCTCCCGCATCCCGCCCTGTGACTCCGATCACTCTACTCAATGAAGACGGCGCAGCACAAACTCCCTAACGCATCAACGCCACTGCATCAGAGCCCCAAACTGTCTCACGCCGAGCATCCGCCTACTCCCGTGAAGCCATACTAGCCAATGCTCCCATGACTCTCCGACCGAGTGCATCAGCCACTAAATTTTCCTTACTGTGATGAATGCAAAGTGGCTCATAATCCTCTCTAGAACTTCCATCCATCTCGCAAGTGCCTCTATATTGAGGTCCCGCCAGGTGAAAATATACTGTGACTTTATGGTCCATACACCGAACTGCTCGCCATATAATAAAGGGCGCCCAAATCTTCAAGGCGAAGACTATGGCTTCGCAACTCCATAAAACGTGTGCATATCACTCCACAAGACATCTTTGAACTGGTTTGAACATAAGGTCACCCTCCTGACCTGAGATCAAAATGACATCCCAGCCCGGCCCTCAGGCATCACAATACATCGTAATTCTCGTCCTCATCCGAGAGACCACTGGCACAGAGCCGGCAAGCCTCCCTTCAATTCCCGGAATGCCTCCCTCGCATCGTCATCCCATTCAAACTTCTGACCTCCTTCCGTCAATCTCGTCATAGGTGCTGCCAATCGGGAGAAATCCTCAATAAATCTCCCCGTATTACCACCAATCCTAAGAAACCGGCGATCTTGAAGATCGACTTCGCCTCCCAACTCATCATGACTCGACCTTCGTCCACCGACATCACTCCGACACGACACCACGTGTCCTGTGGGCAATCTCACCCGCAAGCCAAAACTCGCACTTACTGAACTTAGCGTATAACTGATGATCTCTCAACAACCCAGAAACGATCCTTGCGATATACCATGCTCCCACTGACCCGGGAGAGATCAAAATGTCATCCATGAAGACCACTACAACCGATCCAAATGTGGTCGGGAATACCCTACGATGAGGTCTATATCGCTACGATCTATCAATCCAAAGGGCATCACTCTAAACTCAAAGTGTCTATAATGCGTCTCCGAACGCCGTTTTAAGGATATTCGCCTCCCCAACCTCACCGATGGTAACAAGTGCGAAGGTCTATCTGGAGTAGATTCGCATTCCTCTCAATCGACAAACAAATCGCTAACTGGAGCACGGGTACCGATTCTTGACCGTAACCTTGTTCAACTGTCAGAAGACGCACGTAGAAGGGTCTTATCCTTCTTCACAAATAGAACCGGAGCACCCCATGGTGAAGTGCTCATTTAATGAACCCCTGGCCCGGCAAGATCTCCCGTAGTCGACTCGAGTTCCTCGCAACTCAATCGTACGCATCCGGCGCAGCCAGTCATGCAGACGGGGAAGTACTAGGTGTAACCGATAACAAAGTCTACAACCTCGGGCGGAGGTAATCCCGGTAGCTCGTCCGGAAAAATATCCTCATACTCGCAAACTACTCGAGGTAGATCCGTCTCACCTCGCCCTCTAGTAAGGTCAATTGCCAATCCTGGGTTAACCGGTCTCGACACCTAGACTCAGACAATCGTCACGGCAAAACATCATGCTTGTCCCCCTTGAAATACAACACGAGTACCGGCCCCGCGTGTAGGCGATAACCTCCCACTCACAATCGATAATCCACTCAGAAGTCGGTCACCAACCATCCCCGTGATGATCTCGACCTACATGTCCACGACCCTCAAGTCCACTCGTGAGGAACCCAGAGATATTTAACTCAACCTTGACATATCATTCCTATCCTCGCCTTGGGTCCTTAGGGGAGAACCTGTTATTATATTCTCTAAGGCCTTAACCTCAAGCCCAACTCTATCACAACCGATGCAACACGAACGAATGCGACGCACTTAATCAATAACACTATCGCCTACAGCGAGATAGAAAACGACTCAGATAAACCGCCCATCCACCGACTCACCGGTGGTGTGATGATGACACGCCCTAAACCCCGACGCCCTCGCCGTGCTATCCTCCGCCGGCCCATGTCCCGGGCCTTTTGGCTCGCGCCAGGTAACGGGAGGCTCAGGCGCCCCAAACTGACATCGCCTCCGCCCGCATCGGGAAGCGAGGGAATATATCAGATCCTTCATTCTACCGCTGACCGGGATCAAGGCTTGTCCTAAAACCCTAGGATCCCCGTCAAAATCCCTCCGATGCCTCCGCCATCGGTAAAGACACCATCCGGCCTGTACCGAACAGCAACGTACCGATCCGTCCCTTTAACCCGACAGGCCGCGCCTTGGAACCCGTGGAACTGTAAGTCGTCCGCTTTCCCGAACTAGAAGAACCGACTCTCCTCCTTTTGCTACTAACACCCGTGATCTCGAGTGTTCGAGCATCCTTGGATCTCTCCATGGTCGTGGCCGCCCCAACCATACATTCCATGTCTCAGAGGCGAAGTCTCATCCCGCCCGAATGGACAACTCCAGCCCATTCTCGACTTCCGACTCGCCATGTCCGCACTCACGAATATCATCAAACGGCAATTCCTGCTAATCTAAATTACATACTATCATCGTCATCGTCCCTCGTTTCCTTAGGAACTCCCCGAGCCTTCGCGCGTGACGAGCAGTGTCCGAAAAGTACTTCTGCCCATGAATAGCTCCCGAACTCTATCCAGCGTCATTGCTCTGCATCTCTGTGAGGTTCGCCCCGCCCACCATACTTGGTCTCACCCTCTCTAGCCGAATGCGCTTAGTCTAACTGGTCGTATCGTAGAGGCGCATCTCCATAGCCTCCAACACTTTCTCAATCCGCATGAACAAAATGGTCTCACTCATCGGATCTCCTCCCCTCGGGTAAATGTGAGGAGGATGTGCCCTAAACCTCCGGAGGTTACCGACCTCCCCGGCTACCTCGCTACACTAGCTCAGGTAATAGCAAGAAATGCATCCCTACACAAAGAAATCCGTCGTCAAATGATGGTACGCTTAGCTAACTGGACGCCCCACGTCTCCCGCCTATCACCATCTACACATGTCAAATTACGTTAATATTCACCGCAAGATCTTTAAGGTGTAAACACAAATTTAGACACTATTTACATACTAAAAACATTTCATATATTAAATCATATGCAACCAATAAAATTTTTTATTTTATTTTATAAAATTTTATTTATTTTTTTTTTTTTTTTGAAAAACTTTAACAAGAAACAACAAAGTTGACTCATCAAGGTGACCGAGTCAAGATCGGGTCAGGTGCGTACAAGCAGCACACAACATGGCCTAAGCCACACAGACGCGGTCACTGGTCGACCGTGATCACAGTCCAGCCGCACCGGCCGCAGTCACAGCGCATGCCCACCAGATACGCGACAGCCTCCCACGTCGTGGTCGCAAGGCAAGGCCTCCACGCCACACGCTGTGCCTGGTCGCACCCCTCTCGGCCGTGGCTCATGCACCTCCCGGCCGTGACGTACGCCGCATCGCTAATTCCTCGCCAAATCAGACGCAGGCGCGAGTCGGCTCGCCCGCGACACACCCAAAGAAACCTGTCGCCTTCACGTCACGATATCCCATTCAGATCATACATTAACCCCTCAGTCACAGTTCCCCGCCACACGATACAAACGATTGTATCGTGACACACCCCCACCCACTTAGGGCTATGCGCAGGCCGCACGCCCCCCGTGCTCTCACCGGCCGTGTCGTACCGTTCTCAGCCAAAGACGCAGGCCTCCCCGCCCCTATTTCGTAGGCCTCACGGTGGCGCCTGCAGCTCTCGCGTTCTTGCCCGTCACGATACAATACATCAGATCTTGACACAAGGTTGGAAAATGGGGCAAGAGCTCCATCTAGCTCACATCGCTTTTTTTTTTTTTTTTTTCACATCATTTTTTTTTCCACCTACTGGAAGACCATAAAAAAAATAAATAAATAAATAAATAAATAAATAAATAAATAAATATATATATATATATATATATATATATATATATTTTTTTTTCATAAATTAAGATAACCAAAATAAATTTATTAAAATTATTTTATTTATTTTTTCCGCTTTACACACTGAAACTAAATTTTTTTCAGATAAGTCTAGAAGGACCACAAGTACAAATCTACACAACATACACAACAATTCATGTTATACAATCTAATCACACATAAAAACACCATGCATGTGTTGTTCTAATCCTTGTCTCGTGACCCGCTTAGGTAATCACACATACCTAAACTCTAACATCAGAAATGCCACACCGTTAGGTGTTTCACACCTAATACCAGACCTAAGCCCAAGTCCCTCAAGCCCGATATTCAGATATTTATGCTCTCACATGTCGGAAGTCGTAGACAGACATACTTATAGATTTTAATCAACAGCCCCCATGTAATCGCTAACGGCTGGATACCTGTCGTGATCATTCTCGGTCCGCTGACAACCCGTCAACCCGGCACACGGCGGATGCCTGCAACCCGACACCACTCACGAAATCGGCAGAGTCTCCTTGTATGGGGAGCTCTACCTAAGGCATGGAAAACCACCCCAACACTACACACCCACCACCGGGTCCATGTGCAAAATGGCCACTCGGGCCCATGATCAATACTCACAAAATTACATCAACTATATACCAATAGTTCAAGAGTTGTTTGGCAACACTTTATCCAAACATATCAAAATTCCAGTTTTAATACATGCCTACAAAACGAATAAAGCCACAACCCGGATTTCTTTTAAAATGCGGCTCAGTGAGCGCCAATCCTCTCAGACACCCCCTGCATCACAACAAGGATCCCTCGCCAGGTGAGTAATGCCAAGAATGATAATCTCCTACGCGCTACTCCCACCCAGCGCACGCCATGGCAAACAATCACACTCAAGAAAATACATGATCCTACCGAATGTCTATGCCCAATCCCATGTCTCGAGTCTCACCGCCTCCTCTACATGCCCAAGCCAAATGCGTAAAATCGCCAGCCAAAACAAAAGCTTTTGTTCTTGAAAACTACTACCGAAGCCTTTGTAAATTTTATTGGACAACCCTCCGAGGCGACCGTTTGATAACTGGAACAATTCATGGGCTCCCTCCGACGAATCATTGACAATCTCCAACATAATTCTCCTTAAAATCTTCCACAAATTTCTTTCACAAACATTTGCTTTATTTTTCATTTTCCTCTGTCATGCACTCACTCCTAATATTCTAGGGTGCCCCAGTGCATATGGAATGCATTATGCCAATCCCAACAACTCATGCTAATATATAAAACATGTATATATTAACATAATTAATTCACATAATTTACATTTTTCAATTCACAATAATAAAATCAAAATTAGCTCACATGTAATTAACAAATCAAGCAATTCATTTTGAATCACCCCAAAGTCTTCACACACAAAATTCCATTAAACACAACACGTGAACAAAGGAAACCCTGGCCTGAGACTGGGCCCACCCGCCTGTCACAATGAGGATTTTCTCCACTTCTGCCCAAAGATTTTGAGACCGACAACACGCTTATTCCAGCCTCTACAATCCCCATCCATAAAAATGGTTTCCGGCCAAAGAATAAACCAAGTAGGAAAAGATCCCTACCTTTGGAGGCTATTTGAACTCCATGTAAAATTCGTGCCAAGCATAGCTCCTCGCCGCAGATCAAATTTGCTTTACTTCATTGAACCAATGTCCTAACGCGGAAATCTAGAGAGAAGTCACTTTCTCTCTAAAATCTCAAATCCCACCCCACTGCACTTTTTTGTGTTTCCATGGAGAAGAAGACTATTCATTTTAGTCTATATCATTTAACTTTCAAAAGTTCCCATCATATCCAAGTTTGATTTTACATATGACTTAATCTAAGCCATTCATTCCCATCATCTCTCTAATCATGCAACATGTGTCACATGGGTACATGTAGTAGGTGACTTTTGTCACATCACATGTCTCTCACAAACCGTTTTATGGCACCCGACACCCGGTGCCTCAAAACGGAAATCTAAATTGTCTCAATTTGACTAAATCTCTCTACGTAAGGCTAGATTTTGCGAGACGATTCCAATGGTGAAGTCCGTTTGTCATCCGAGATCTAGAAAAATTTCAGATTTTTACCGAAATTACCATTTTACCATTTTTCAGAAAATTAGAATTTTCTCAGGTTTTACATTAGCATAGGTTTTTAATTCGTGTAGGTACAGAGGAGGATGTACGACTTCTTCAAGACAATCAAGGTTGGTCAGATACTAGTAGGAGTATGAACAACAGAGAGGCTTTATGACTTCGATTATGTAATCAGAAATGGCCAGCTTTTTGTATATGTATGTAAAATGGGACTCAGGATCGATGTATTAATGTTATAAACACCACTACTTGGTGGAAGCCATGTAGTATATGCGTTATCAGGATTTATTGAAAGACTTGGCTCCCACTAATGTCTCTGCAGAAAGAAAGCAGAGTCCTAGTATAGTCTCGTATCTCCCTTCGTCCGCCTAGGCGGGGGAATCGGGGCGCGACACAACCTATCTTTGGCACTGTCATTTAAGCCATATAAATGAGAAACGTATTTCCAAGCTCCATCAAGATGGACTTTTACATTCATTCGATTTGAATCGAGAAGTATGTGAATCTTGTTTCATAGGCAAATGACTCAAAGTACCTTTACAAAGTCATAGTGAAAGGGTTGATGACTTATTAGCCTTATACACAATGATGTATGTGGGCGATGTTCCCACCGCTTATAGTTACCAATACTTCATTACCTTACAATGACATAAGATATATTATCTCTATTTGATGAAACATAAGGATGAGTCATTTGAAAAGTTCAAAACATTCAAGAATGAGGTACAAACCCAACTTGGTAAAAGTATAAAAGCTCTTCGAACAGATTGAGGTGGTGAATACCTAAGCCAAGATTTTGATGACTATTCTAAAGATCAGGGAATAAGCCAATTGATCGCACCACAACACCCCAATGGAATGGTGTTTTAGAATGGAAAAATAGAACCTTATTAGATATGGTTCAATCAATCTTCCAATACCCTTTTAGGGGTATGTCTTAGAAATTGCTGCATTTCTACTTAACCGCATTCCATCTAAGTCGGTTCAAAAGACACCATATGAGATATAATTTTAAGCCTCCTAGTTCGTATTTTCTTAAAATTGGGGGTCAGAAGCTTATGTGAAGCGTCAGACTAATAAATTAGCACCCAAATTAGAGAGTAATGCTTTTTTTTGGCATCCTAGGTTTTTTGCAAAACAGTGATTACTTCTACCATACCGTAGAACAAAGTTCATGTCAAAATGCTATATTTTTTTGAAAGAGAGCACATATCCAAAGTGAACTAGTGGAGTAAAATTCACTTGACAAAAATTCGAGCACCATAAAGAAGCATTGAACCGGTTATGGAATCACAAAAATGCAGATGTCGAACCTACATGTTACCACACATCCAAGAAGGTCCAGATACGTCGTAACCGAGATATGGATTTCTTGTAATAACAATCATGATACATTCTCATGGACATGATGAGCCCACATCTTACCAAGAGGCCATATCTAGTCCGCACTTCGGAGATCGCTAGGAAGCCATGAAATACAGATGCAATCCATAAAGATAACGTTTTAACTAATTGATCCACCCAATGGCCCAAACATCATATATATGTCTTCAAGAAAGATCTGTTAATATAATAAAAGATATTCTTTTATAACATTTGTCAAAAGTGTTTCACGCTACATGTGTTTCGACTATGATGAAACTTTTTCACCAGCATTATGTTTTGCTCAGTTGTAATCCTATTAGCCATAGTCACAGATTAATATTTACGCTACGAGATATGGCAAATGGATGCCAAAACAACATTTCTTAATGGAAAATTTGTAATGTCCTATTGCACTACCAATACTTTTACTTTTATGATATATTTAAACATCAATACAAATACACATACATTTTCAATACTGTAGCTCTATGCTACTTATGCTCTGATATCATTAAAATCCAATTGCAATTTCTCATTTAAGACACATTTCAAATGCTCGTTTTGTGCTGATATTTAATTTTATAAAAAATATATTTGTATATACTAATTCAACTTAAATAGCCCATCATTTTGTTTTCAATGCATACTTCATTAAACGCATTACATGCCCATTTCGTCCATTGGCACCCGATACATTACGACACAGGCGCTGCCACGCCAAGATATTTACAAAACAAAACTGAGCTCTAAAAGTGTCAAATATATTTCATGAATGCATGGTCGAGCTTACTCAACTTCGTGAGGCCTTGACGTTTGGCACTCAATCGCTATGTCCTTTCCTTCGCATGAAGTCACTGTACCTACGCTGATGATACTATACACATGTTAACTGCTGTTTTCATAGTGGTTCTATATAGTCTTTTTCCATTTCAGTTTCAATGCAAACGTTTTTGTCTTTTCTAAACAATGCTTTTTAACCTTTATCATCAATAATATAATACATATTCATTTTATATACATTCTTTATAGTTTATCATCATTCCAAATATGCACTTTCATATGCACAAATAATTCAAAACACAAATCATGCATTTCACAAATTTTTATCATTTCAATTTACTCCTTAAACAAATTTAACCCAGCACACTTCTGTAAGGCGAAGGTCGGAATCACCGACACGGCCCCGCTTTAGGTCAGTAGGACCGGTATATAAAACATTTTGTTTTATAACACAAGAGACGGCCCCGACGGCTACCGATCGTTATTAAAAATCATTTGCGGAACACTACCAATACCGCCCCACACACGGACGAGTGATATCATTACGCTCGACGCAAGACGCTCATTTGACTTTATTGGTATACAATCTAATATTAACTTGAATTTAATCTGCTAATATTCTATTAAGGGCGCTCAAATCATTCATAATTTACAATAAGTGTATATACATTTATATCCAAATACTTGGTTTCCAATACTCATGCAATTTTTCATGTGCAATGCATTTCACAATCGGGCTATATCAATCAATTTAAAAACTAATCATATGCTCCATTCGCAATTCAATTCGTTCGAACCATCACTGTTAACCTCGTCCTTTAAATAGAGAGAGAAGTGGAGAGAAAACTCCAAAATGGAAACAAAAGAGTGGGCCTAAGAACAAAAACCAAAAGCTTGTTGCACTCTTGATTCCAACTTTCGAATCTCATCAATTCAGCTTTCCTCCTTGTCACCCTATTCCAATGTACACTGTCAACTCCAGCACTGTTGAACTCAAATTTAGAGTTCTATTTAGGGTTTACTTTCACCCGATTCCATACATTCTTCTTTCTTTTCCCTAATTCCTCCTTAGAAAATTCTTAGCATTTATTTTAGGCATCGTTATGCCTCATTTTTAATCCTATTTGTGGGCTATGGACGCCCACATGGTTCATTTCCACCTTGTGGGGATTCCAGAAAGAAACACCAACTAAATATTCACTGCAACCAAGCAAGAACCATGGTTGCCCATCTATCTGCTTCGCTCAATGCAGCAAAACATTTTCAGCACCTTATACATCGTCCCCTCTAACTTTAAATTAACCACTACAAGATAAAACAGGGCTCAGAGTACCCCAGACTCAGACCTTAAGCAATAGTGAGCATCTAAGATCAACTTTCGCATCGGTACTTAACATCTGACCTTAAACCACTTCTTTTAGTATCTAAGACAATAACCTTCGGCAATCGTACTTAACATCCTCCGAACCTTAATCACTTTGAGTACGCAGATCAACTTTCGCATCGGTACTCAATACCCCTCGATCGAAAGCAACTTTGAGTAAATCGAGCACCTGTCATCCCATAGGCTAAACCACATGAAGCACCAGACTCAACTTTCGAGACTGACATCACCTACGATTCAGAGAAATGGCTAGTTCTAGCCATTTTCACCAGAGATCTTCCAACCAAAACCAATCCAACTAAAACCAACCACAAAACTGACTTGGACCAACCAAAATACACGTGTTGAAGAGTTAGGGTTTTCCTAACCCAAACATAGACAAAGAAAGAGTTAGGGTGGTTTCCTAACCAACAAATCCATACATAGGTTCCATACCAACATATACAAGAGTTCCAAACATGAATTCCATACCTGGATTTCTTCTGCTTCTCTTCTTCCTTCTTCTTTCTCTTCTTCTCTTCTCTCTTTTTCCCCACCGTAACTCTGCCTCCCAATCAAGCTAAATGAGGCACCCCTTCTCAGCAAGACCTTTGCTCTGTCTATGTTCAGCCTTGCCCATCCTCTGCTTCTTTCCTGGTTTCTGTCCCTCCTTCAATCTGCTTCTGGTAAATCTAACTTATCATATTTCCACTTTATCAGCATCCTTTCATCTTATGTCACTTGGGTCCCACTTGAAATATACCAATTTTACTTTATACCACAAATTGCAATAAAATCACATGTCTAATTGCAAGGCAAAATTGCTCGAGGATTTGTACATGACACAATCACAGGGTTTTGTCAATCCTGAGAATGTTGGAAAGGTATGCAAGCTTTAGAGATCCATTTATGGATTGAAGCATGCATCTCGAAGCTGGAATCTTCGTTTTGATGAAGCAATTAAAGTATTTGGTTTTATCAAAAATGAAGATGAACCTTGTGTTTACAAGAAGAAGGTTAGTGGACCGATAGTTTAGTGCTTTACTTTTGATGACATCGTACTCATTGGAAATGACATCCCAACTTTGCAGAATGTCAAGTCTTGGCTAGGTAGTTTTTTCTCAATGAAAGACTTAGGTGAGGCCACCTATATTCTAGGCATTAAGATCTATAGATATAGATCTAAAAGAATGATTGGCCTAAGTCAAAGTACATACATAGACAAAGTACTGAATAAGTTCGGTATGAAAAACTCTAAGAGGGGATTTTTGCCTGTGTCATGGCATTAGTCTAAGCTGCACTAATGTCTAACTGAGATGCAAGAGTTAGGTAGAACACAGCAAGATTCCATGCTTTAGTTTATTGGTTCTATCATGTATGCTATGTTGTGTACTCGACCGGATGTGTCATATACCTTAAGTATGACTAGCACATACCAGTTAGATCCCGGTGAAAGTCATTGGATAGTAGTTAAGAATATCCTAAGTACTTCAGAAGATCTAAGGATACATTCTTATTTTATGGAGGACAGGAAGATGAGTTAGTTGTAAATGGTTACATTGATGCTAACTTCCAGTCTAACAAGGATGATTTCTAATCGCAGTCAGGTTTTGTGCTTTGTTTGAATGGAGGTTCTATTAGCTAGAAAAGTTCAAAACAAGACACAATAGCCGATTCTACTACAGAGGCTGAGTATATAGCTACATCAGAAGCACCTAAGGAGGCTGTTTGGATCAAGAAGTTCATCACTGGACTTGGAGTGGTTCCTAGTATCTCGAACCAAGTGGACCTATTTTGTGGCACGCAGGTTGCAGCAGCCTAATGAACCTAGATCACACCAGAGATCCAAACACATACTTAGGCGTTTTCATCTCATCCGAGAGATTGTTAACAAAGGAGATGTCAAGATACGCAAAGTATCTACTAATGACAACATTGCAGATCCACTAACTAAGGCACTCCCACAAGCGAAGCATAAGAGTCATATTAGGTCAATGGCTATTCGATACATGTCAGATTGGCCCTAGTGCAAGTGGGAGATTGTTAGTGATGTGCCCTAGGGCAACAGTGTAATTATTATTACTTTCATATTTCAATAATAAAGAGGCATTTTCATTATCATCTTACATTTCTAATTTGGTGATTTAATCCATGAGATTCCACTTATGGTCATCAAGTGTGTGACTTGATAGTAGAACCCTGAACTTCAAATGGAATACTATTCTAAATTGTCCTTGGTCGTTCATTATTGGTGGAGTAATAGTGAATTAAGACTAGTATGGAGTTTGACTGATGATCATGTTCTACTGATCATGCATATATGATATTAAGTCAGCTCATAAGTACGTGTTAGTGAACATTGTGCTGGATCGACCCATCATGATAATACTACATGGATTATAAGTCACAAGTACTTCTCATCATAATAATAAAGTCTTCTTTTGTCTTTCTCACCTAACACCACCATGTCCCTACATGAGAGCTTTATGTTTCTGGCTACGCTTCCAACATCATTTGTAATGGGGTGGTAATAATGCACGTAGTCGACATAGAATAAATCATGTAGAGGGACGTGAGTGGATGAAAGAGATTTGTCCCTCATTTTAGAGAGATATCCGTGGGCCCCTCGACATGTGAGACTGGAAATCGCATGGCCATGCTCTAATGAATTAATAAGGGTTATTAATGTCATTTGTATTATCAGTTTACATGGAGGTCGAGAAAATTGCATGATTGAACTTTACAAGGGAGACATAGTACATGACTTGTGTTCAATTAAGATATCGTGAGACAAAGGGACTCCGACATTTATTATGGATTAGGTTATGTCGGGCTATTAACATCCACATAATTTGGGTGGTCATAATGCTTTGCTAGAGGCTGCTTATGATTCGTGGGCTTGAAATGGGCTTTTGAGCCCACTGCCAACATTATGTGGACCAATTGGGTCACACACATAGAATGGGCCGGAAACCAACCCTTGGGCCTAAAATTGGTATCTAAACCCAAGGGATCCCTATGCGGATTGATTAATTCGTTTTTAACAATTGAGAGAGTCGGCTAGTGGTTTCCACGAGACTCAAATCGGTGCTAGCACACTCGTTTCTCTTGGTTTCCAAAGAAGGCTCGTTCGTGTGGATAATTGTAGAGGGTGGAGCGATTTGCTGCGCCTTTCAATTCGACAAGGAGGGTTTGATGCACACACGACGATGTGAAACAAGGATCTTCCAACAAGAATAAGGTATTTTTCTATCCTTGAATCATCCGACGGATCATGATCCCTAGCTCCAAGTTAGAAAAGGTGTCTTTTAATTTTCCGTTGTGTATGTATGCTTAATCGCCAGTAGGAACCCAACACCATCTTCCTCTAATAGCACCCAAATCCTCCCACAACCGAATCTCTTCCCACCTTAGGCTCATAGACACCTTCGTGAGAATCCAAGTGTTATTATCCCTCACAGCTCAATCTGGGTAAGAGAGCGTACTGACTCTCCTCCTTTTCCAAAAGCTGGAAAACTTTAGAGTCCCACATAATAAGATTCCCCCTGAGGCTCCAAGTGCATCAACCCTAGCCCACTTAATAAATCCTCCAACTCCTAGACTTCTCACCAGCTCACTATAGGTCCCCTTCAACTTAGTCTCCTGAAGGCATACTATATCCACCTGATGAGTAAAAAACTCATTGAATTTTTAGTCCATTTTTCTGATTGTTCTTACAATGTAATTGCTTGTTTTTATGCAGAAATATGTACTATTTACCAAATTTCTATTTTGCAGAAATGAAAATTCCAGTAAGGATCAGAAGTGAAAAAAGTCCAATGGCCAGGTGAGATCGCGACATAGAATCGAGGTCGTGACCAGAAGTCATACCTATGTCGAATGAAAAGTCGCCAGAAAAAGGAGAAGTTGGGCCGAGACGTAAAAGGGGTTTCAAGTAAGGATTCTATGTCGCGACACCGTTTTGAGGTCGCGACACAAAAAGAAGACAATTATGGTGGCAACAGATTATGGATGTCGCTACAAGTAATTCAGTTACATAGTAATTTTAAAGTCAATACAGGAATCTATTCGTCAGAAGTGATAGCAAGCCTAACAAAAGTTGTCACGACAAGGGAAACCGGTCGAAACCAAGATAGAAGGAACTTCAAGTAATATGCCTAAGACCAAAGTTTTGATATGTTCTACAAAAAGTATATTATCGGGTCAGAACAGAAAATTGATGTTGCGACCAGGAAGGAATGCTGAAAGGACTTACAATGTCCCTACCAGGCAATTTAAGGTTGCGACAACCATATAAGTTCGAGACTCCAATCGAGGTCGCGACCAGGATTTTATGTCACGACATAAAAATGAGCTGAACAGTTAAAACATGTTGCGACTACGTATGAGTTACTGCTACAAAAACAAAGTAATAAGGGCCACTCTCAGTCGTGACACACTTTCTAGGTTGCTACCAAAAAAAGAAGATGAATTGATGGGAGATTGTTGTAAGTCAGAAGTGAGGTTGCGATAGGATGGAGAGAATTGATGTCGCGACATGCTTTTAAGGTTGAGACATAAATTTCAGCAAAGGAGAAGAAACACCGATGTCGCGACCTAAATCCCATGTCGAGACAAGACAATGAAAAGACAAACAATTTTAAGTCGCAACATGAAAAAGGGAGCTGTGACCAAGAATCGCTTGTCATTAAAGAATGAGGTCGCGACATCGACCAGGTCGCGACACGTAATGCGCCGTGGATGAAGAAGATTTAGGTTGCAACATGGAACTAAGGTCGCGATATAGAATTTATTAAAGGGTCAGAAAAACGTGGTCGCAACCATGATCAATATAGCTGGCAACATAAATGATGTCGCGACATGGAATTGAGGTCGCGACAAATATTTCAAAGAAAGTGAAAGAACAATTAGGTCGCCGACATACTGAGGTCGTGACGTGAATTGCAATCGACAGCCACTGTCACACCGATGACCACGTCGCGACAAGAAAATAAGCATATCAGCAAAGTGGAGTCGCGACCTTCTTGAAGGCTCAAGAAAACTGAATGACATCGCAACATGAAAAGAGGAGCAGTGACCAAGAAGCAAAGAGGGCTACACAGAAATGCAGTAAAGGCAGAGAGAGTGAGGTCGCGACACCAATTCTTGAAAACAAGAAAATGAGGTCGCAACAGGGTTTTCACTGCTGACAACTAACATAGTCACGACAAGGAATTCATGTCGCGACCACTAATCAAATTGCAACAGAAGAAACAAGTCACAATAGAAAACATCAGGTCGTAGCTCAACAATTGCAAGTACAAAGTGAAAGAAGTTGCGACCAGTTTCTTGAAGTCACGACCACACCCGACAAACCGCATCAGATTTTACGTCATGACGCTTCGAGGTCGCGACCTAAAACATGAGTCACATTAACTGAGGGAAATCCACTAAGCCTGAATAAGGCCCAATTTCTAAAGGTTATAACAGCGTATACGCTTTAGTAAAGGCTCGCTTTTCAACCCATTTTCTGTAGAGGAGGAGGAGGAGGAGGAAAACTTACTGTATATTTTAGAATAGATTTTTTTTCCTTTTCTTTCTTTTTCTTCTTTCCGGATCTCAACAAGCACTGTTAGAATGTAAAGCCGGATTTAATTTTATTCTCTTTTCAAATTACGAACTAGAATCATTAGTTCAAACAAATTTCTCAGCTCCGCTTCTTCCCAGGAATTATATAAACTACAAGGATGTTCTTGATCAACACCTATTGCAGATTTAGATCGTAATTATGAAGCACAACTTCATTAGATTGATTTATTGTTAGCTACGCCTTTTTTGAAAGGAACTGTGGAGATAGGTCCACTGGATTGGAATTTTATTTGGTCAGACGTGTTATCAATGGATATGTTCCCAATAGTAGTATCGAATAACCTCCCAAGGTGTGTATCCTGCTCTGATTTTTAGGAAACCCTTTGAATGACATAGAGATGGAGATTCCTGAGAGTTTGGAACATTCATTTGGTGGATATGTTAGACTACCATTGAAGAACTATTGAGCTTTGAGAATTCACTTAGATAAATTCCCAGCTCACTCATAATTGATGTTGGAGGGGAATATTTATCAATTTAAATAATAAGAGATTTAACCTTAATATGTTGGAAAGCTCCTGAACCTGTGTTAGCCGAGGACCCAACTAAGGGAATGGAAATATCCACTGATTAAAGCACAGAGTCATCAATCAAGTTGTAGAAATTTTGCAACAACCTTTACTTAGGAAGCAACAAATCTGCAGTCTCAAAAAATGGGTATGAAGTATTGAGAAAGAAAAATACTCAGATCTTGTTAAGATTGTGCAAGCACAAGTAACTGGTTAGACCCTTGTCTTTGAGAGAAGTAGGGACCTCTAGTAAGTGAATTATGGAGAAATCCAACCGCATTGTTAGATCTTGACAATTCCAACCAAAGACAAAATAGAGTCACAATGCATGATGGTGCGTAAATTGACCTGCTTCAGTTGCCTCTTTGATGTTGTTCATTTCTCAAAAAAGAATTGATTCAGCCAAGATATTTTGTTTTGTTATTCGCTTATATCAGCAAATCAACTTCTTTACTTCAGATGTATTCTCTAGAACAATTACTTTTCTAGTTAAGCTGAGAAACTATCACATAGAGATCCAGATCATATGGATATTGAGTAGTTGGGGTAGTTGATTTTGAGAATCTAAGTCAATCTCTATGGGAATGATATCTGGACTTACATCCTTACTATCAGAGGACTTGTGCACTTGCAAAGGTCATATACTAAACCTATTCATAATTCCAACACAAATCGCCAGTCAGTTC
The DNA here is from genome assembly GCA_016808115.1 of Tetrastigma voinierianum. Taxonomy (NCBI): domain Eukaryota; kingdom Viridiplantae; phylum Streptophyta; class Magnoliopsida; order Vitales; family Vitaceae; genus Tetrastigma; species Tetrastigma voinierianum. Next base: position 65,803 of record JAEQBH010001110.1, read on the forward strand.
CACAAAGTCCAGCCCATCTGACAGTTAGCCATGAAAATTGTAAGGTTCCTGTATAGGTGTTAAATTGAGTGGTTTAGTCTATATTTTCACAGACAAACACCACCCTCTGTGTTTTTATGAAGGCCTTCATTACTTTCCTTTTTTCTTGATCGTTAACCCCTCTAACGTTCCATGAAAGGATTCGAACCTTCATTTATACTTCACTGCAATATCCCTCATCCCTCTCCCGACACTTTCCTTTTTAGACCTCTCCTTTTCTTGCACTCTCCACTGTAGCTTTTTCATTTCTCTATCAAACTTCGTTATCCTTTGTACCTCATTTCCTCTCTCATCCAATCTTCTTCCACTTATTTTGTGCATCAAAGCTAACACCTCGTTTACATCCACCGGGAGACACCTAAAATTCAGCAGTCCTCTACAGGTCACCCCTCCTCCAAGAAGTAATGGGTGTTCTCCCCTTCAGTGAATCTCTCCCTTACCCCATCCTCCATTACTACCACCTCCCTCCTTGGTATATAAGCTCTATTATTTCTCCCTCAAGTGGCAAGACTACAGGTTTGAAATTCCCTCTTCACACTCAGAACATCCCGACCAAAAAGCCCCTCCTCTTCCAGAGCTCAGTCAAAAAATGAAAGGGAAGAGGAATGAGGAGAATGGGTCTCATCATTTACATACCTCTATAGCCGGTCTTCCTTTTCATGCTGGATCTTCTCCATGCCATTTTATCCCGAATAATTCTCCTACCTTAATGCACTTCTAGGGCTTAAATCCCTCTATTCCGAAAGAATTCTACCCTTCAAAACATTTTTATGAGTTGATATGTGCTGCATGGGCTTAGGCTCTTCCAGTCTTTCCCCTCCTTGAGCCTCTTCTAGGCCCACAAGACTTGGCCTTTTTTTCCTTTGCCCATCTAATATCTTTTTTATCTTAAAGCCTTGACGTGGCTTAGCCTCGAGCTAAGCTCGCCCAAATGGTGGCCGGAACTAAAATCGATTAGCTCCATGAGATGGGCTTGCCTGTGGGATGGGCTAGACCTATTGTTCTTTAGCCCAAAATTTTTCCCTTGAGAAGATAAGTTTGGCCTCTACCAAACACTTCCTTTCCTTGGAATGTGTGCACCATCTTTTCCCTTTTCTGTCGTCTGCACCACCCTTCCCCTTTTCCGTCCTTCCGTCCCATCTATCCCTTATGTTGTACAAACATTGTGTGAAGAAGAAGACCACTCGCTTTGTCTAGCGTGTCTTTTCTTCACCCTCTTCCTCCCTCTCCTTTTGCGCTTGGATTTTTCTGGCCTTTGATGGGTATATCGCACTCTTCATTTCCCACTGTGACTGGAGCCCGTAAGCTTCTCCCCTCCAAAATATGAACAATCCGTGGGTCTTGTGTTCCCTTTACCTTTACTTCAAGATTCTACCTGCGACCTTAACCCCTCAACTGGCTCTCATTTTCTATTGCCATAAACCCCACAAACTATCCCCTATCTTTTGGGGATCTCCCGCTCCATAGATGTGAGGCGCATCCCCCACCAACCCCCATCCATGCCTCCCTTCATCTCCCAGTTATTTGAGCGTGCCAGCCTTCTCGGACTCCACCATTCGAGCTTTAAAGATCCACCCCTTAGCCATCTTCTCCCTAAGTCCAGGGCCCTTTTTGCTTCTTCCGAAAAATCAAATTCCATGAGAAACATATCTTGGTTCATCAAGGCCACCATCAAACCAATCTCTAATTTATGCGTCACAATAAATTTCCACCTCTCTTCTCATTGGGCCCTCGGTATGATGAGAATCAAAGCACAAAAGATCCGTGATACCAGCTTCTACAACAAATATTGGGAATTCAATCTTAATTATGGAAAATTCAGATTCGGGAGGTTGTGAAACCTTGGAGACACTTAATATATTTCTATTTCCAAGTGTTTTTAGTTTATTACTATTTTGATTTGGAGTTATTTTATTTTAGAAAGATTTATTCTCCAAGTCAAAGTAGAAGTTGCTTTATTGAATTTAGAAAGTTTGTTTTGCTAGTCAAATAGGAGTTGTTATTTCTTTTGTTAGAAAAGATTTGCTTCAGATTTGGTGTTGATTTCCATTAAGTATTTTTAGCCGATTGCAGTGATTTTGTTCCCGATTTCCACAAGCTTATTTCGGAGCTTATTTGGTGCTGATTTGTTCCTCATTTATGCTAATTTGCTATCATTTATTCTAGATTACACTGATTTGATCCCAAAGCCCAGCCCAACATCCAGTTTCCTCAAGTGTTACTTTAGCAAAAAGTACGTTAAGGTTTCCTTTCTCGTTTTGGCCAAATATTTACTTTCCTTGTGGCCGAACATTTAGTTTCTATCCTTCATATTTTGGGCCTATTTAAAGGTTTGTTATCCCGCACTCAAAATTTTAAGCATTTATAAAATTGAGAGTTTAAATTTCTCTTTGGTTCTTAAAAGAACTCTTTGAACTTATCGATTATTCCGTGGCATTCATTAAGACTTATCAATAAGATATCCATCACTGATTGTGATGTCCTCACATACCAAGGTTCTTGCTTCTCTATAAGCAATGGGTCGAGGTCTTCCATCCAAGCCAAATACTAGAGCGGTTCTTCCGAGCTAATCCGATCACGGGTCTCCTCACAAGTTGATGGGGTTCGTATCATTATTCTTCTTCTTCTACCCGCACCCCTCTTTTTGGTAGCCTCTCCCTTCTACGCCTTGTGGGAGGGTTTCGTGGGTGCTCGAAGCTTTGCTCCACCCTCTCATGGAATTGTTCCACCCAAATTCTAAACACCTCCTCGTACTTCGCTGGGCTAAGGCCCGCATAATGAACTTCATGTCAACTCCTCCCGCCCACACCTCGTGATGCGTTTGTCGTTTGACATAGTGTCGCAAAAACAAGGTTAGAAAAAGTTATTAAATCACTTGCTCACGGTTTTCACTAAGAATGATCATCGCCCGCTTCGTGTTTTCATACAATATATTTGGTTTTTTCTCACTCTAATAATCTGACCACTCTTGCCATTTTCCACTTAGAATTTCTCTTCTAGTTCTTTTGGAACTAATCAAACAAATTAGAGTTTTCCGCAAAATTCAATCAAAAAGCCTATCAAAGGATAGGTTGGTGGTGTTAACCAATATTCAAGCTTTATTTATTTATTTTTTATACTATGATGGGGATTGGATTGCTAGCAACTAGAATGATGATAAACTTATAGGAATTTTTTTTTTCGGCTTCAAGATTTTTTATTTTTATTTTTTTTTTGACCGGATCCTTTTCCTTTGCTTTCCTTTTTTTTTTTTTTTTTTTTTTTTTTTGTTAACCCGAATGGACCGGTTAAAAGGAACAAAACAAAAGCTATATTCGATCAAGAATGAAGAAAAATCGACTGGGATGGAGTAGATATTAGGTTGTGACTAAAATCGGGATTGGAACAAACTTTTAGAAGGAACAGATGGAAGTGGTGACTAAATTGGGTTCATACAAAGAAGAAAAAAAAAAACATAAAATAGCAAACCAAAAATATAACCTCGTCAGCTTCGATACCAAATGATACGAACCCCGCCAACTCTCGCAGACCCGTGATTGGATTAGCTCGAAAGAACCTATTTGGCTTGGATGGAAGACTCGACTGTTGTTTATAGAGAAGCAAGAACTGTATGTGAGGACGCCACAATCGCGATAAAGATCCGATCGATAAGTCTCTACGCCACGAATAACTGATAAGTTCAAAGAGTTCTTTTAAGAACTAAAAAGAAATTTAAACTCTCAATTTTATAAATGCTTAAAACTTTCGAATATAGGGATAACAAACCTTTAAATAGGCCTAAAAATATTAAGAATAGAAACTAAATATTCAAGGAAAGTAAATATTTGGCCAAAAACAAGAAAGGAAACTAATGTACTTTTCCTAAAGTAACACACTAAAAAAAAAAAAGGAAACTAGATAATTCTAGGATAAGGCTTGGGAATCAAATTAGTCGCACCGAATAAATCAACAAAGAAATCAACACCAAATCAGAACAAATTAGCACCAAATGTTCTCCAAAACAAGAAAGAAACGCAACAAATCGTAACCAAATCAAGCCCAAATTTGATTTGGTTAGCAAAACAAATTAGCAAATCAGCAGCAAATCAACACCAAATCTGAAGCAAATCTTTTCTAACAAAAGAAATAGCAACTTCTATTTGACTAGCAAAACAAACTTTCTAAATTAATAAAAGTTAGTTCTACTTTGACTTGGAGAATAAATCTTTCAAAAATAAAATAACTCCAAATCAAAGTAGTAATAAACTCAAAACATTTGGAAATATAAATATATTAGGTGTCTCTAAGGTTTCACAGCTTCCCGAATCTAAATTTTCCATAATTAAGATTGAATTCCCAATATTTGTTGTAGAAGTTGGTATCACGGATCCTTTGTACTTTGATTCTCATCAGAGTAAGAGTCAAACATATTTTCCCAACTCCCTACCAAACTGAATCTCAGAGAACCCATAGTCTCCTTGTGTAGACTTGACCCTACGTCTATCTAGATTGTACTTTGGATCTGGTCCCTTCCTTTATTTGTTATCTCAGCAAATTTGCTTCCATAACTACCACCCCCTCTCTTGATCCCTTCTCCTGCATTCTCCTCCTTCAGGTTAGAAGAAGTTTCCTTTTCGTCCCTTCTTCCGTCCCTTTAATCCCTATCTCTCTCAGTTTCTCAACTAAGAAATACCAGCCCCAATCAATCCCCTCCCTTTTGGTATAAGTTTTTTTATGTTTTTTGCCTTCCCCATCTGTTATTAAGCACATCAAATATTTACCTGTTTCATTTCTGTTGTTCTCTACCCTATAATATCTGCCTTTCTCCTTCCACTCAAAAAACCTTTCTATGTTGCCTCCTCCCCTATAGCACCGTTCAATACACTTGAGTAATGTACCAAGCCCTTCTTCTCCAAATCTGATCCAAGTGACTACCCATTTTTTTCTCTTTGTTAAATACCCCTTTAGTGATCCTCCTATATCCTCAACTGAGATTTCAAAGGACTTTGATTCTGTAGAGAACCACCTCTTTGCGCCTGTCATTTTAGAAGCTCATGGTGCTACAATCAATTTAGCTTTATCAACATTGTTCAACCACCATTTAGGCCATGTTTGGTTTGCGGAAAGTACTAAATAAAGAAAAAAAAATGCTAAGAAAAATAATCTTCTCATGTTTGGTTGTCCAATAAAATGTTTTTAAAGAAAATCAAATGTAAATAGAATTACTTAAAATGTGTACAAATTCTCAAAATTATTTAATTCTATTTCAATGATTTAGAAAATTTTTTAAATAGTAAGCAAAATAATATGTATGATTTAACTCATTTTTATGATTTTTTTCCTTACTCTATCTTCTATCCCTATTTTATTTCCCTTACATTTTTCTTGGCATTTTTCGAGAACCAAACATAATCTTACAGTTGTAAATACACTTGCTACCTAATAAGTAATACCATGATACAAGTAGATTGTTGACGTGTATCATATTAGTCTCTTCTGGCCTATAATGCATATCAAGTGAATTAATGCCTCAAAACCATTTCCGATGGGTTCAATACAATATCAAGACTGAATCTCATCAATATTTATTTTCCCTCCAACATTTATTTTCTCTATTTTTCCCAATTGGAAACTGCAGATGTCATGCTGCCTGAGAATTGACAAAAATCCAGACTATGAAAAATAGAGAAAAATCATGACCAAAATCATGAAACACAAGTATAACAGAAAGAACATATCCTTTTCTATGTATTAGAGGGACAAAAAATATTAACAGTCAACAACAGAGACCCAAAATGTTGTGATACTTTCTTGTAATCCTAGTAAACAGATATTAACATATATACTTCAAGCATGAGTCTCTCATCTCTCAAGGTACGCTTCCATCACTCCCCATTAGTCACCAATTACTCTTAGCAGATCTTTCCCCTTTCTTCTCAGAATTTCTTGGATGCTGTTCAAGTCTGTTCATCAAGCACGAGGGAGAACACTGCATTGCAGTCATTGATATGTTCTGATAGACCAAGTCTAACACCAACCATTGACCCTGCCACTGCTGGCTGCAATTCAGCAAAACATTACAGAAATTCAAATTTGAGGTCAAATAATAAATCAGGAGAAAATTATGGTTCAAAATAAGTAGGTGAGAGATGACTACCTGATCTAGTATGTATTTCACAGCAACAGTTGGGATTGAGACCCCATGTTTAGTAGCTACGATTTTAAGTGTTCGCAGCAAAGTTTGGAAGAGGCCCCATCCGCCCCAAGCATCAACCATCTACCATATTTATTGCATAGATATAATTTCAGGGAATCATAATATGATCGAATTCAAATATACAATATGATTTATAACTGGAAAGCATCATCACATCATGCTTCAATATTTTATAGAACATCCTTAATTCTGAAACCTCTCATAGCATTTGTGAAATACTTAAATTATTTATATTCATCCTGGACCACAACTCATAATTCTATTTTCCTAATATACATTCTTTGTCTACAGACAGCACCATTCTAGACAGCCTTTACACATTTTGTCGTTCTTCCTAGGTTTGTTCTTTTTTGAACTTGTTACCAGGATATATTCTTATTGTTCTATGAATTATTCATGGTGCTGAACAATTCCTAATGATGAATTTGGCACTATAATGGTGTTGAAGAAGAATATACCTTGTACTCTTGAAGGGAAGGAGTGTTTAATGGAGGCAAAGGGAATGGCTATGTTTGTGTCCAGGTAATTTCAGATAGCAGACCACCCATTACTGTTCCGTACCTGCCAATGCAACTCTGTTGTATCTGAAAGAATGCAGGAAAGGACAATATCTGAGAAGCAAGAATAGAAGTTGTCGGGAGAGAGACGTTATAAGTTTAACTCCTGTAAGCTGACAAAGCTCTGCCAGTTTCTGTTGGGGCCGCATGTCAACAAATTAATAAAATTGCTGATTGAATCTAATCTGATCCATCAGCAAGTGAGCAAACAATATAAGATATTGTTACACAGAAGGAGTTATTAAAAAATAATAACATAATTTAAATTTTACCTGATTGCTAACAACTGGAATCTCATTTTCCAGGATTATTTGTAATCTTTCTGTATCAAAATTTGTCAAAGCAACCGTCTTGATTTTACCTGCACACCACTCGCTGAAGTACTCCAATCAAATCAAAGCATCAGGGGATATGTGAGATCATCATAATAGAGTAATAAGAGAAGAACTAACCTTCTTCTTTCAGATCTGTAAGATGTTTCAGTGCATCAAGGTAGCCACCGCTGTGGATTTACCACCACCTAAATGTTTGCTTAGTGTACTCTGCTATTGTGCTTGATTATGCACCTCTAGGTAAGTTGCATACAAGTATCATAATCATCTTTTGAGTAGAGAAACAATTTCCAGAATGTAAGCTCATTAAAAAGTAACCAGAAAGAATAAAGATGATCAATTGGGTTTCGTAGGAGTCTGATTAAGTTGGACATGCCTGACATTGTAATAGTTAAAAATTAAGTTGTCTTCTTAGATAAAGTACAAAATTTTAAGAATCAAATGTGAATAAAGTATTTATTGAACTTGGAAACTCTATCAACCTAATTATAGGTTCAACAAGATTAACACTCGCTTATATCTGCTTGTGGCTTATTGGACTGGAAGTAGATCCAGGAGATGATAGCACAATTCTTCAATGAAGGAAACCAACATTCCCTTTTACTTTTCTGGAAAGAGATTTCCTGGATCATCCTTTATTATGTGTTATTCAATGATAAAAGATTTCCATCATCATAATTATATTGCTAAAAATACACCTTAACCAGCATCTCTACTCACTCATTTTTATACTTAATTTTGTTTCCTATTGAAATCAATGGAGTCGGATAAAGTCCTCAACAAACACTGATGTGAGTTTCTATAATCCTGTAAAATTTCACCAATCATTGAATGTCTCCAAGGGAGTGTGAGTTGAACACCAACATATGAAGCAGTCTCATAACATGTAGAAGAGACCATACAACGGAACAGGATAAGAGTAATATAGTACCAATGAAACTGAAGCATGTCCAAGGCAGCCACATCCATTCTCTTTCGTGAAACATTGATGCTCTCTCTAACATAGTTACTTGTCATCTTAACTGGTGGAGGCACCCATTTAGTAAGACTGCATCACAAAATATTAGAGGTAAAGAAAACATTTGTTTCTGTACTGCAAAATGTTTACACTATGCACAAATCAATATCCAAAGGTCAAATAATTTGTCATCCATGAATCCTGTGTAGCACGAAGATAGCTCGAGAATTATAGCTATCTCATGAAATTCAACTCTAATATCCAATTATGTTATTGGACTTGGAACTCACCCTTTGACATTTTCCAAGAACTCTGGCGGGCGGTCTCGACGGACACGGTTGATGAAGATGCCATAAAGATCTTCAGCAGGTCCATCTGTAACATAATTGGACAATACTAAAAATTCAACTCCGAGACATAAATTAAAACGGCAGTGTATTTGTGTACAGAAATCCACATCTGATGTAAATGAATCCCAGATTATTAAAAGCAGTAGCAGTTCACTAGATAACCCTTGTGAATAACACTGGAAAATTTAACAAACTGCCAAATATAGGTCTTCTAGATTTCTCATTCATGAGAAACACCATAAACGATTTGGGTGCATCTGCTTGTAATTTATCATCAACCAAAATCTCGATGTTCAGATTCCTTTAAGTTAATGCAATCATGCCTGCATGCAAAATAGAAGGAAAGCCATTTGTTTAGAAGTGCTTTACATATATCAGCCATATCGAAAGTGGTGAACCCAGCATCAGCATATCGCAGCATCGCATCAACTGCATCATCTCGAACAATCCTGCCCCACCCACCACTCGTCTGCCACATCCCATTAACAACCCGGCAGATATCTAATGAATCTTTCCCGTTCTTAACCACTACAGTTCTGTTGTCCTCAGTCAGCACACACTGAATAGGCCTTGAACTGAGTTTTTGAACTTGAGTGCCTCTTTTGGTCTCTATCTCAATTGGGTTGAATGTGAATTGGCTAAAGGAGCAGTTTAAGAGCTCTGCCATTTCCCAGTGGAAGAACTAAAATGTGCAAAAACGAAACTGAAATGGTCAAGGGAATGTCTCTATAGCTTACAAACTGAACCTCCTTCTCTAATTCATGACTAGTTCTATCCTATCTACTTTCCCTTCTCCCAATCTCTAAACTCTGAACTACTCCATTCACCACACCTCGAGTGTTTATTGGCATTTTTCATGCATATCCACATCTTCATATGAGTCATATATCATCTACAAATACGTAAAATCACAACGGCACGAACTCAAAAATTCTTCAAATATTATGTGGTATGAAGTGATCCAAGCAATCAAATCAAGAGCCGACACGTGGTACACTACAGATCAGTGCTCAACCAATCCTCTTTGGGAGAAAGTTCAGGAAAGCCCATTCATAAAAAGCCAAAACAAGCTTGAAAGAGACAGTCCTTACTAAGCTTCCTTTCTCTCAGCTCATTTTCAGAACAAAATTCGAAAGATTACTGTGTCATTAATTTAATCTAATTCCAGTATTATCATCTTCAATGTGAAAACAAGAAAAATTGAAAATTTTGCAAATTAGGCATTTCATATTACTCCTCATCATTCAAACAAGTCAAAATTTCAAAAGAAGTGAATTAAATCAAATCAGAATGAACTTTAAAAATAGAAACAAGAGCACAAAGGAGGAATGCAGCAAGGCTCAGCGGGCGAGTCCGGCGTCGGCGTATGAGCATAGCCTCAACGGCGTCGTCCTGATGATCTGTCCAACCACCACTTCTCAACGCCACATCGGCGAGAACCCAGTGTCTGAGTAATCGTTCCCGTTCTTCACCGTACCTGCTGAGTCTCATATCAATGCATCGAACCATGCTAAACTGCAGGAGTTGGGGCAATAAGCCGAGTTCTGACGGGATGGAAGGAGCTGAGATGGGAGCAGACATGATGTACGGTGACCGCCATTTGAGAGGAGGAGAGAAGATGAGGTGCGTTTGGCGCTTCATCCATTGCTCAATTACATTTTAATGTTAAGAACAGCTCAAACATTAATTATATGTAAATGAAAATATGTGTTATGACACATATAGGTTCTAATTTACGGATATATCCGATATATTAAAGATATTTTTAGAGGTATATCAATATTTATAAATTATTTAAAATTTAAAAATATATTTAATTTATATATTAAAATTAGCCAGGCGTGATATAAAATGATAATATTTCACGCATTTGAATAAAACTATTAATGTTTTATTTTCTATGATTTATAATAATTGGTTAAAAGTTTACAAATCATTATATCACTATATTTTAATATTCTAAAAAATATTATAAATCATTTCAAAGATTTCATTTAATAATTTTTTGAAATTGTTTGTATTTAAGATTTGCACAATCATTTTGTTTAATTTAAATTTTTAATCTGTTAAAAATTAATAATATTATAAATGCTTTCATTTTCTTTCCTATGGTATTCTCCAATTTTTTAAATACTAACGAGCAAGTAATTAGTTAAGAATGCATAATAATCAACTATTCTTGTCTTCTTTCTTATTTTCTATAAATAATTAATAATAGTAATTATTAAAGAAGACATGATAATTCTAATCATCTCTTGATCTTTTCATTTTTTCTATAAACTAATTAATGATAGTAATTATTAAGAAAAACATATAATAAGTGATATTAATTATTAAAGAAAATTTTTTTATCTTCTTTTCCACATATCTTCATCTACTTCCATTTCTTTGCTCCATCACGAGACACTAACCTCAAATATCATTTTTTTTTAAAATTTCAATGAATATCGGAAAAAATTCGGAAATTATCGATGATATATCACCACCAAACCGATATATTGACAATATTTATGATTTTTCTATCAATCGATTATCGATATTATATATTGTATCGATTGACATCGACACACGACATATCGCGATATTTTAAACCGTGGGTTAAATATCCATAATAAAGACATTCCCAAACACGCCACTAGAATTCACTCACAGCACAAACGCCCAAAATACAAAATAAATATTTAAAATAACAAATTTAGATTAGAAAATTCTATTAAAAAAAAAAAAAGAAAAGGAAATTGAAAACAAAGTTTTAGTCTTTTAGAACAACAATGTCCATTTCCTTACTTGTGTAAGAGATAGCTACTACAAGCTTTAGGTCACAAATCCTTTCCAGGATTTTTTTTTAAATGAGTGCATTTTTCAATGAAGTTGATACTGTCAATATTACAAATAATTTTTAGAATCACACCTCATTTCAATTAAACAAACATATTCGATTTTAAAAAATTGCCTATTTATAACTTTTTAATAGAAATAAGTGTAATAAGTATTAACACGAACATCATATTTTGAAATAATATACCAAAGTTCAGAGTTTTAAATCAAATTTATAAATAATACTTAATCATTAGGAAATTACAATATCACTATATATTACCTGAATCCGTATTTTGAACTATGTATTTCCCCTTAATGACAATATCAATTTCCATAAATGGTTTAGGTAAAATCCTAAAAATGACTCATAAAAAGGAAAAATATGTTTAAAAAAATAGGAATCTTACGTTATGCGCTGCTTATTTGAGTTTATTTAAAAGATAAATAAACAAGAAATTTGGTAACAATAAATGTGGGCTCATTTCGAAAGTAATTAAAAAAAGCTACAACACATGTGTTTTGTTTTTTTGCTTTCTAAAATACCTACATCACATTAAATTCAATAGAAACCCTAATATCAGTATGAAAATACCCAAAATACCCTAAAACTCTTCTTTTAGTCATTTATTTTAACTCTTTCACTCAAAAGTTTGAAACTTGAGAGGGAAACCATCTAAGGCTAACCGTGAATCTCCAATTGCCGGAAATATGTTGCTCCTTGTGAAAAATGATAGAAGGAAGGACTGATTTTCTTATTGAATGGATGAATTACATAGTATAGAGACACTTATATATATATATATATATATATATATATATATATAGTAGGAGAGAAAGAGCATATATATATATATATATATATATATATATATATACACAAAAAAAGAAAAAAAGAATAAACAAAAGGAAACAAAATAAAGTGTAAAATGGAAAGAGGATAATGTACATAATGTAGAGATAAATCAAGTAACACTAAAGATTGTCTTGCCATTCTCAACACTCCCTCGCTCAAGATATGCTCAAACGCATCAAAGCCTCGTTACAAATGTACTTAATTTTGAGACCTATGAGAGATTTGGTGAACACGTCTACTAGTTGGTTATTTGAGTTGACAAAATTAGTAGTTATACATCATGATACGATCTTCTTTATGATGAAGCGACAATCCACCTCAATATGTTTGGTCATCTCATGAAAGACCGGGTTGGATGAAATATGGAGAGTACCTTGGTTGTCACATATTAGCTCCATTTGTTAATCCTTCCAAAATCTTAGTTATTGAAAAAGATGTCTTAGCCATATGAGCTCACATGTCGCCAAAGCCATAGCTTGGTATTCTACTTCAACACTCGGTCTATCTACAACATCCCGTTTCTTACTCTTCCAAGAAACTAGGTTTCCGCCAATAAATGCATAATACCCAAAAATGGAGCGTCTATTTGCAGGTGAACCTGTCTAGTCTACATCACAATATCCAACAATCTGGGTGTGACCTCTATTTTCATATAGCACCCCTTGGCATGGTGTTCTCTTAATATAACAGAGGATACAAATCATAACATCCCAGTGGCTATCACATGGTTACTACAAGAACTGGCTAACAACACTTACTGGAAAGGAAATGTTTGGTCAGCGAAGTAGATAGTTTAGTTTTCCACAAATCGCTGATATTCCTGGATCAGTATAGAAAATTTCCTCCCCGCCCCTAGTGTTGAGTTTCGACATCTAATCCATGTGAGTACAGTTTGCAATTGATGAGTCTTAAATTCACTCATTTTTAATCCATTTCGCTTGTTTTCGTGATTCTTCGTGAGTTATTTTAATGCCAAATTATGGAGTATTTACAAACTTTGTGTTTTGCAGGTACTAATTCAAAAAGGAGAGATTTCCAGCAAGAAAGAAGAGAAAAACAACAATTGCAGCAGTCCATGTTGCGACTGAAAATTTGTGTGTCTCGACAAACTTCTAAGCAATTACCAAAGAAAACGTGTCGCAACAACATTTCCTGTGTCGCAACAACATTTCCTGATTGTTGACAATTGAGCTAGGTCTCAACAGAGAATGGAAAAGACATATGTTAGTCAGTTGGGAACAAAATAGTTTGTGCTGGCGGCCATACGCGAATCAAGGTAGAATATATGTCAGCGATAGAAATCTCTTACGTTAAGGGACACCGACTCTCTCGCAACATGGAAAAGCTTTTGTCGAGACGTAAGATGATGAAGAAGAGTTTAGGTCGCGACAAGAAAACTAGGTCGCGATAAAGGGTGCTTAATGGATGAATTGACCTGGTTGCAACAAAGAGAGTCAATGTTGTGACATACTTCAAGCTTAAAAGGTGTTTTGACTGGCTGCGGATGTAGGATCTTCGTGTCGCAACATAGGAATAAGTCAATCAGAGAGAAACGAGGTCACGACACAACTTAAGTCGCGACGTATCTCAACACAATGCAAAGAAGTCATGGTCGCGACATACCAAACCGGGTCTCGACAAAGACAAGAAGTTGAACACGCAAAAAACCCATCGCTAAAGGAAAAATGGGTCGTCGATACCTAAGATAGGCTAAAGGCGTATTAGAAGTGTCAAGCAATTTAAAACTAAGTCGCGACAAGAAAATATGTCAGATGTAGAGTGCGTTGTCGCGACATAACATATTGGGGTCAAGGGACATGTAAAACATCCCCAACACAGTCTGTGTCGCAACATGTACGAAGTTGCAATAAGGAAAATGAAAGGGCGGGCGCACCGTAACTCGGCCATGACAAACTTTGGTCGCGATCGAGATGACAATAATGGTTACACGTTGCAATAAGAACCGTAATAGAGTCGCCGCCGCGACGAGACGCTAGGTCGCGGACATCACTCAAGAAGCGTAATCGCCGATCACCGGCCGCTGGCTACGAAAAATTGGTCACGATACCAACTCGCTGCGGCTGCAATCGGAACAGGTTGCTGGCTACGAGTATCGATGTCAGCCTTCATGTTCGAGGAACGAACGTAATATCGTCGCGACAAAGGAAACTCTATCGTGACCGAGTTATCACATCGAAGAAAAGAATGTCGAACAAGAATATAAACGCAAACTCAAGCAAGAATGTTAATAAGATCTCTAGGTCACATTGTGACGACCGCTTGTCGCAAATGCAAACCTCGCAACAAAAATTCAAAATTATATCACGACACAACTTTCGTGTCGCGATCGAGAAGACAACTCAAAGCCTAAAAGTTAGATTCAAAAGAAGCATTGAAGTTGTGGCTTAAACTTTTAGGGCTCTATAAATAGAAAGATCGCAAAGTTAGGCAATACAATAAACGATGAACCGTAGTACCCAGAGTCGAGGACTCTTTGTATTATATTTTTCTTTTATTTTTATTTTTCTTATTTTTCATTTTTCGAGATTAGCTGAAAGCTGATATTTTAATTTGTCACCTGATTCAAAACAATGATTTGTTCATAAGTTTCGGTTGAAATTAATGTTGAAATCATTGAGACTACTGTGCTTGAATGAAATGAACTCCAAACAACGTTGGAAATTGTTTCTTCGGGGCTTGATTACACTTACACAAGGAATTTTCCTCATCGCATTTTAATGTATGGGCTTAATCCGCTGAGAACTCAACTTCCATCAAGATCCTCGATGTTGCTGGTGTTATTTTCTCAAAATTGGAAGAAAATTTCGAAGTTGAACAGATTACTTGAATGGTGTGTTTGATATTAATTGTTCCCAATTTAAGAGCTTATACCCATGAGTGATTCATTGTTTAGCTCGATTTCAAGAGGCTCGAGGACACAGATGGAGATTCTTGAGAGCTTGTGACTAGTTCCTTAGGTATGTTAGACTAATATTGATGAACTAATGAGCTCTGAAAAGTTACTTAGATAAATCCTCAATTTGCTCATGGTTTGAGAATAGGTTGAGTGATATATCAATTTAATCAATTAGAGATATCTCCTTGGTTTAGAAGAATGATCTTGATCCCGTGTTAGCATGAGATCTAATCAAGGAAAGAGAAAACTCTTTCGTGACTTTAAGGACGACATCACTCATGTCAGAGATATTTCAAATGTTTTGTTCGTAGCGTGAATTGCAAATACAAGAAATGTGTATGAAGTATTGAAGAGAGTAAATGTTTAGATCTTACGTAGAAATTCTATTTGCAAGTAATTGATTAGAATCATGTTTCAGAATGAACATGAACTCTACTCGAAAAGTATGGTTAGGAGGAGGAATCAAATTATACAACCTTACCTCTTGACAAATTCGCATTTCTCACTCAAGGAAAATAGAATGAGAATAGGATGCAGAATTGGACACTAATGTAAAGAAGGAAATCCCAATGTTTACTTCAAAGAATGACCTGCTTAGCCTAGTGGTACATTTAGATTTAACTTTTCTTTATATTAAATGGTGATTCTGTTTTTAAAATTCTTATTAGGTTACTAAATTTTCATCTAACCAGACGCTCAAATAGTGTAGAACTTGGAGAAGTTGTGTTAAATAAATTCTTCAATCTTCAGGAACGCATACCCGACTTATAGGTCCACTTTATTACTTATACGACCTGTGCACTTGTAGTTTTTAAGACCAAAGTAAATTTTCAATTGAGTTTAGTGAAAAAATTATTTTCCTTATGAGCATATAATGTATTTCCTGGGTGTGTCAGTTTCTCGTGTCATCTAGGAGTAATTTTTAGTCTTCTAGTAATGGTACTAATAATTTGAATATGCACAACATTTTGGTTAACAAATTTTTGGCGTCGTTGTCAGGGATTAGATAATAGTCCTTTCGTAATAGTGTCATAAATTAGTATATTAAATTGGTCAACAAGTTTTTGATGCCGTTTCTAGGGATTAGATAATAGGCCTTTGGTAAAATTGTCATAAATTTGTATATTAAATACTGGTCAACAAGTTTTTGGCGCCGTTGTTGGGGGCTCTAGTTACTCCTTTGGTGATAGTGTCATAAATTTGGTCATACACAAATTTTGGTCAACAAATTGGCGCCGTTGTTCTGACTCTAGTTACCTTTGGTGATAGTTGTCATACCTGGCACACAAATTTTGGTCAACAAGTTTTTGGCGCCGTTGTCGGGGATAGAAAGAATTTAAAAATCAATATTTTGATAAAAGAGAGAAATGCTAATTTGGACATTTTTCTTTGATTACAAAAATTTCAGAAAATAAACAAAAATAGTTTTAACAACAAGGGTCGAAAAGCTACCGATCTTTAAAGTTTAATGAATATATACTTTGTTATCATTGACTCTATTTTATCTCTCGCAAGTTTTCACTTTCAGAAAATATTAATGCATAGAAAATCAAGCAGATTACCGCCGATAATGCAAATTGAACGAACCCTGAAAAATCTGACAAAAGCTACCAATGCAGAAGATAGAAGTATGACTAATCAAATAGAAAGATTGCAGACTATTCTAGAAGAAGAAGAAACATAGAGACCACAGAGGCCTAACATAATGGAGGAATTTTTGAGGCCTATCATTCAAGAAGAGGTCACTCAGAGACAACCCCTATTGAAGCAGCAATTTTGAATGGCCACCTGACACATTGCCCACGACTCGCCTCACCGGCCACCCTTCAGAAGATCCAAATGAGCATATGGGGAGATTTATGAGGAAGACAAACATTGTGAAACTGAATGGAGTGAGACTCGATGTGATCAAGCTTCAACTCTTCCCATTTTCATTGAGAGATGTAGTAGCCACATGGTCTGGACCACCGCCAAAGGATCGCAACTTGGAAGAACTCGGGTGGAGGCATTCATGAGCGCATTTTCCCCTCTAGCTCACCGCCGAGAGAAGTTATATAATTATCAGGTTCAAGCGCGGAGTGATGAGGTTCTGCCACGCACGGGAGAGGTTCAAGAGATTGTCGGGCAGTTCAGAGTGCATGGGATAGATCCGATACCACAGATGGACATTTTCAATATGCTGCGAATTATACCTCTAAGGGTATAATTCATGCATCCTGTTGTGGAGGTTTTAAAAGAAGAATTGCAGAGGAGGCAAGGCAAGTTATTGAAGACCTTGCCAAATGCAACTACAAGACTTCATCTGTAGCACCCCATTCCTGGCCCGACCCGATTGGCGGATCCGAACCGAGTCCAGGTTGCTAGCTAAGTTCATTTACCAAAACATATACAAAAACAAAATAACCGTTTAGGCCGACATTCCATTTCGTATAAACACTTTCAAACATGTGAGGTAGCGATTTCAATTCGGTAGGCCCATAAACATTTACGTTTAAAAAAATGCATTTACAATTAAGGCATTCCATGTCCATTCAAAAATAATATACAAAATCGCTTAGAGTTTAACTCTTTGATCACAAAATATCAATTGTTTGGGTGCAAAGATACGATATGATCCGAATATACTTTGCATTCAAGAACTTTCTTTGATGACTCGCTTTCGATCTTATCCTTCGCTCCTATTCACCTCTGGTGACTACAAGCATAGGACAAAAATCACGTATGGGCATTTTCATGCTTATGGTTCTATATCATTCTTCTTTTATTTTAGTTTAAATCAAATCATGCAATTTCATAAGACAATGCTTGCATTTAAATGACCAATGCAAGATAATACATACATAAAGATATATTTTCATTTAATCACCTTGCTAATTCATCGTCATCTCAAACTATGCATTTTCATGTGCAAAATCATTCGGGGATTACAGTCATGCACTTTTCATTCTCATTATCATTTTGTATTTTAGCTCCTTATCGAATTTAACCTACGCTCGGGTACGGTGGATAGCGAATCAATGGCATGGGTCCCATCACACAGGCCGGTGTAAACATTGTTTTATAAAATATGTACTCGGTTGGTGTAATACTCACTGATACCGCCCCGCTGGGCTACTGGATCGTATGCCACAACAGTACGGTTGTTCGACTTCATTGATATACCAATTTATCTTTAACTCGAATTTAACGCTAATACTTTAAGAGCATTAAATCATTCAACAGCAATTCACATAGTATATATATATATATATATATATATATATATATATATATATATATATATATATATATATATATGCTATATATATATATATACATTTGTATGATAATAGAACATTTTCACATTCATGTAAATTTTCTTATGCAAATTCGTTTCACAAGCAATTGTCTCAAATCACTTAAAACAAATCATTTCAAACACAAATCAATATGCACTTTCTTGTCAATCATTTCGTAATTATTCAAATATTTTAGAAATAGAGACAGAGTTTGAGAACAAACAAAAAATCGTTGCTTTGATTCCAATCTTCGGAATCTTGACTTCAAAGTGAGTTTGCCTCCTCGTCAGCCCCTATTCAAATACAATGACAATCACATATTAGTCGGTTATTCTAGGAGTTTTGGTTAGGTCTGGAGGTTCACCCAATACTTCTTCACTTGCAAAATTTTCTAGGGACACATTAGCCATATTTTGCTCATGCTTCCTTCAAGAAAATTATAGCTCAAGAGCTCATTTTTAGTAGGAATTGGAATCATCTCATTTTATCACCCAAACACAAGTTATGAAATTTTAATGCTAAACTCGGTCGCTTGCCCAAATTTCACTTTGCTACCTACTGCTTTTTCTCAATTTCAAGGATCTTAACCTATAATTGCAATGTCCTTCATCATTTCAAGCTATGATTCTAAGGTTTCTTTTCCAATTGGAATCATCCAATCCGATTACCAAAACTCGTTATTGCATTTACATCCATATCATCTAATTTGCAAGGCGTAATCGATCGTTTACAATATACCCACTTTGATGTATTTTGTACACCTTAAAAATAATTTGCATAAATTCTCTTAAGTAAATTATTCCTCTAGAAGTATATTTTACCTAGAATTTTGAATCACTCAATTTGGATAAGTGAAACTCAACTTATGGCAAAAACACCATAGCAACACCCAAAATAGAGCATACCCATGAGCTACCCGAACTCACCTTTAAGCCCATATTCGGGAGCCTTAGAGCTACAATTTGCTCCTGGTACCCTCTATAGATTTATAGCGCTATCTCTTATGGTTCTTTACCAATTAGAATCACTTAATTTGGATGATTATAATTTAATCTATAGCCAAAACAACAACAGGGGTTTTGATAAAATTTTTGACAAAGATTTTCGAAAACCCAACATTTTCCTTTTACAAACAATCTCCAAACCAATCAATCAACAATACAAAACAACCCTCTTAAACTAAACGTTCATCCAAGAACAATTTTTATACAGTTAGGTTTTTCTCCAAACCTAAACACAAGAAGAAGGTTTGGGGTATCATTCTTACTTCAAATTCGACTTTAAATACCAAGGTTCCTTCTTGTTTTTGATCACCAAATCTCTTGTTCACATGGAGAAATCACCATTTTTTATCCCTCAACACTCAACCGGATGATGCCCTAGCTCTCCCACACAAAATGCCCAAATGAGAGTTTTGTATCTCAAAGACAAAAATGTGGTCTTAAATCCCCACTTCATAAGGCCTTGTTTGGCTACACACAAATCCCCATTTCATTCTTCTCATTTTAACACTTTCCTACTTCAATTTCATATCCATTTCATTTCATTTCATTCATATTTTTAACACTACACTCCTCATTTAGGACACTTGGATTTCCATTTGACATTTTTACTAAATTTATTTGGCTTCCTATAAAATTTCCAAGTTGTATATTTTTTTTCGTTCTTATGATTTAAATTCAGAAAAAATTTCATTTACTTTATTTTATACCCTAAACATGTTTTGAAATTGTTAGGGTATTTTTAGGGCGTTACACCATCTGAATCTTCAGGGAGCAGCAATAGAATGAGGAATGGTCCGATCGATTGGATGACTACAAACAGAGAGCCAAGCTTGATGCAAGAATGAATGTCGAAAGGAAGCAATGGGAGAGGAGGATGCACATTGCACATGAAATTGGAGCAGTGAAAGAAGGAAGGAGAACAGTGTTGAGGGGTATGAGGAAGAAGAGCCTTACTAAGTTGAGAAAACAAAGTATATGAATGAGCAAAGAAGTTACCACTTGATTAGTGCCCAAAAAGTGCTATTTTGAACCCTATTTTTAATAGGTTTTGAGCGCTTTTTGTGTACTAATTGTTGTAATTAACCCAATTCTTACATATTAAGGCCCTGGTCATTCCACCGACAAGATTTCAGGCAATTTTTGCTTTTGTGAGATAACATGCCAAAAGTGTTGAGTCGATCCACTCGAAGAATTGAAGTCAAAAACAACATCATAGATCAGAGACTAAGAGGAAAGAAGAGAAGAAAAGTAGCAAAATGAAGCAGAAGAAATGAAAGAGAAGCAAATAGAACAAGTGCCAATGGAACAAGAAATGTGGGAGAAATCGACTTTCAGTTAGCTTAAAATTATCAGTGGATACGAAATTTCACGTTATTCGTGAAATTTCATAGCTGGGGCTTAAATGTCATCATTCCCAAATTTAAATTCATTACTATCATTAGCGAAGAAGTTACCGAATTTCTTTGTTAGCGAAATCACACGTTTAGCGAAATTCATGATTTCGCTGGTTCTTGCGGCTTCACACCAGCGAAATTTTTGGAGCATTAGCCAAATCCACTCCGCTCGTCATGCTTCTTTGTAATTAATGCCAACCGAATTTCATTTGCATTACTCCCTTGTTCCTCAAATTTAGCCAAAATGTTAGCTCTTCTTGTATTAATAATATTCGGTTGGCTATATAAGCACTATAAGTTTGAAAATCCTAACTTAATCTTTCGCAATATTCTATGCAGCCTTTCATTTTCTTTCGCTTTTCTCTTCTCCTTTCTCTCCTTTCTTGAGCCAAGCCAAACACCCTCCAGTGGATGACAACCCTCGGGAGGATGAGCGGCTAAAACCACTTCCTTCAAGTAAAAGGTCAGCCTGGGGTAGATCTTTGTTGCTTTGAGGTTCCCCGTTTCATGCAAAGGTGTTTTGTCATTTTTGGTTCCCACCAACTCTAGGTTTTTAGCTTTGATTTACTTTCTGCCAATACTTGCAGCTTTTGTTTAGTGTACTAGCTTTAGATACAATTAAAACTATTAGTTGCCCCCACGAGCCACCTAGGTAAAGAAGGGAAGGTGGTTTCAAACCTGATAGTCGAATAGCACAATGTCATTGACTGGCCAATACTCTCCACGCTTTGTGATCCAAAACAGATATTCAAATAGTAGAGGTATCATGATTCTAGATGGTCTTTACTTAGCCTCTAAAACGATATTTATATGTTAAAGCCTCAAATTAGGTTGCATAGCATTTAATGTTATTGATTCGCCAATACTTCATACTTTTGTGATCCAAAGGCATATTCAAGGAGAGAGGTAATTGTGGATTCTTAGATGGTCTTCTAGCCTGAGATGATATTAAATGTTAGATGAAACGCAAAGGGGCCACAACCAGATACCGTTTACTCAAATAGAGTTGCTCAAGGGTGAGGCTCGTTAGTTAAACATAGATCCTGCTATGCTACGGACTATAGGTCATACCATAACGCGAGGAATAACCAGACCGCAGCCTAGGATTCAAACTCAAGGCCCAACGCTCGCGAGTTCTTTTTCTTATTTTTCTTCATTTTATTTTCGCCGTAAACCATCCACTTCCCCTGCTTTTTAACCAAACCCCAAAATCCACCATCTACCAAGCATTTCACTCAAATCATTTGTACGAAGAAAAACCCATCCTCAGAAATTAATTTAGACCGGCTATGTCAAGAAGAGCTTTCTTGACTACCATAAAGAGGAGGAACGCGGATACAAATTTTGTTGATTCCGCTCACCCTACCGTGGCACGAATCAAATGACGCCATTGCCGGGGACGGTGCCTGGGCAAAAGAGAAGTTGAAACACTTGTGATCCTCATCACAAGTACTGGTGAATTGCTTTTATATTTTACTGTCATTTTCTTTTTCTTTCATAAAAAAAAAAAAAAAAAGTGTTGCAGGATCGTTTCTGTGTTGTTTTTGTGTGGCTTTATTTCAACCGCAGATTGCATTTTCCGCGGGTTTTTAATTCAGAGAAAATGGAATCCCCATATGGAGAGCAACATAGCCAGGAGGGTAACCCCAGAGCTACATGACAATGAAATCATAGGACCTTTCCATACCAAGGGCAACACCCATGGAGAGGAACCCAAGTGAATATAGTCCACGAGGACTACAGAGACTAATGGATGAGTTCACCACAGGTGGTACTTACAACCATAGTCGGGAGGAATCACACCAATTCTCATGGGGAACCAAGACCTCCTCCACAATATGATCATCCGGAACCCTCCATTTTATACCTCAACTTCCTGCCAAAGAATAACCACCACCTTTATCCCTTTGTCAACAACATCCCGAATTTGAGCAAACAAGTGGACAATTTCTGGCGAGGGAGCAAAGGGTAGTAACCGCCCAGCCAATCAAGAAACCGAGACAATCGAGAGCTCCTCGTCAAGGAATTAGATGGGTTCCAAAGTAAAATTGACTGACATCTTGCAGGAATCCATCTCAAAGCTCACCAATCGCTTTGTTCACGCAGGAGGAGAATTGGAGGATGAGTGCTTGATCGAAACACTACCGAGCAAAGATAAACTGCAATGGGAGGAGTTGAAAGTGGGACCGCCAGTAAGCTCCTGAGAACCGCAGTGATGCCCTAGAATCAAGTGTTGCTTTTTGGTCATGGAGGAAAAGAAGAAGAAATCACCATCATACCGAGAAGAGCAAAGGATATGAAAACAAAGGAAGGGACCCAAGAGCCCATCATCAACCAAACCCCATAGATTCGACACCACCGCACCGCCAAGATACCAAATACCCACCCGTGGCAGCCCTTCCTACCGACCGTCAAGTGACATTCTACCACCAGCACCATGCCCACACCGCAACAAAATCAACACATGCAAGACCCGCTTCCTAACCATAAGTCCAACCCATCACCGCATGCCATGCGTAACTTTAGGAAATTAGTGGCTATCGCGACGCTTTGCCACTACATCAAAGAAGATGGCAATCGCCATTGCATGGCACGCTGGTCGTTCGGGCGTTCGGGTTTGGAGCACCCGACCTAGGCATTTCTAAGCTTCCCTCCCCCACTTTTTGTTTAATTTTTCTTGTTTTGCTTATCTTATTTTAGTTAATTTATGTTTTTAAATTAATTCTTTGCTTTTCTCGCAATCTTTCCTAATTTTCTTGTGTTAATTTTTGCAGCTCATAGTAAATTTTTAGAAGACAAATGCACCAAACCCGAATGAAGACCAACAACTAGGAGCTACTATAATCTCGCAACACTGCGAAAATTTCGCAATTGTAGCGAAACAAAATTCATAGCGAAAATTGGGCAAAAATTTCACATAGCGTAAATTTCGCTAGCTTAGCTAAATTTGTGTGAGTAGCCAAAATTCTCGCATAACATGTCTAGCGAAAATTTTGTGTTCATAAAATTGAAAATTTCGCTAAGATTGCGAAATTTTCGCTAAGATTGCCAGCTTTCGCAATCCCAATGTAAAATCCCCACGCTCTTGACCTCCAATTTTACTACAAGATAAGATCCGAACTCCGTTTTAAGCTGCCTGGTACCGTTGGAAAGCTAGAGAGTGTAGAACCAACAGGCCAGAAAGAACATTTTGAATTTTTGTGAGTAATTTAAAAAACGGTCCAACTGGTCACTTTTTCCTCCCTTTCTTCTCCTTAACTTGTTTATTTGAAGCCCAAACTGAGTGAATAAGGTGTTGACGGAAAGCTCAGGAGGTCTCCTATCCGTAAATGATCACATCTTATCATGGAGGTAACACTTCCTCTAATTTTCCATTCCCTGGAAGCCCCATTTCTGATACACCGAGATGTTCGGGGTCGGGGGAGAGTTATTAAAGGAAGTGATTTTGCATTTATGCTTTGTTATTATTTTGTGCAAGCCCATTTTAGATGTTCAAGTGGCTTGCCTGGTCCCTTTTTAAAGTCATATACTAAATGTATTTTTACTTTTTTCAAAATCGACCCATTTTGTAACCTCAAACTTTTATGTTTCGCCACCTCGTGGTTTGAAAAATTGAAGCTTTGTCCAATTCATTGATGTTAGATTGATTCCATGCTTAGTTGAGTGAATGATTGTTGAATTCTTATTGATTTCACCTTTTCTTCCACCTTAGGCTAACCACACACAAAGCACATTAGATTTCACTGATAGGGCTAAAAAATCGTGCAACCTCCTTTATTTCGTGATAACCTACCTTGTTTCATCGACCGCCTTTAATAAAGTTAAGGACCTCAGGGAAAAGAAAAGAAAAGAAAAGAAATGAAAAAGGAAAAAGAAAAAGAAAAGAAAGAATAAGAATCAAGAACGCTGGCCTCAAACCCGAGCACGGTCCGAGGGTATATACGAAGCCTTTAAAGCCCTGGGTGTCTCTAAACCTTCACTGTCGGGAGTCACCGACTTAGTGTTCAAGCATGGGTGGATAGTGGAGTTTAGCAAGTTGTAGGTGGCCGGAGTCTCAAATCATTCTGAGTCCGGTGAAACCCGAAGAGTTAGTGGTTGAAAGATCCTTATGACTTGGTGCCCTAAACCTTAATCGGGTTGGGGAGTCACCCAGGACCTGCTACACTGACTGGATTTAGTCGAAGTTTTGTGCATTGCACCTTGCAACACAAAAGAATTCATGGAATAAGAGGTGGGTCCTTATTTAGGTTGGTTAGCATGCTAGGTCATGGTAGTATTTAGGTTGGGGGGAGAGTGCAGTTTAGAAGTTTATTGTTGAGAGCTAATCAAATAAACACTAGATTCGTGAATGATTCACATCGAGATGGAGACTCTTTTTGATACTCAATTTTGTATGGTATTTATTCTTTCATGATAGTTATTGGACACGACTTGATGATTCTACTAGGGTTCTAGATTACTCTTCACAACCTTTTTGAACTACAACCTTTTGTGCACATAATTTTGTTATCTTTTTATGTTTCTTTCATCATAATGACTAGCAATGTAGGTTAGGGTGGATTAGTGGCCAAAAGTGCTATTTGAACCCTATTTTTAATAGTTTTGAGTGCGTTTTTTGTGTACTAATTGTTGTAATTAACCCAATTTACATATTAAGGTCCCTATTATTCCACTGGGATCGCATTTTGTGGTACTTTGCAGCTTTTTGTGAGATATCTATGTCAAAAGTGTTGAGTCGATCCAAGCACCTAAGAATTGAGTCAAACTCAACATCATAGATCAGAGACTAAGAGGAAAGAAGAGAAGAAAAGTGAAGAAAAATGAAGCAGGAAGAAAATGGAAGAGAAGCAAAGAAGGAATGGGAAGGTCAATGGAACAAGAGTCGTGAGGAGAAACTCCTGGACTTTCGCTAGGCTAGCTTAAAATTATCAGGATAGCTAAATTTCTCAATTTCGCTATTCAGAATTCATACTAGCTTAAATGTCACTATTCCTAGCTAAATTATGCATTTTGGGCCATCACAAGAATTTCGCTTGTTAGCGAAATTCTCGCTTACAATGCAATTGCCACTGCTTCAGCTTAAAATTCATGATTTCACATGCCCTCAGACAGCCGCTAACTAGCTAAATTTCTGAAAGCATTAGCTTAAATCCACGCCTTGTCATGCTTTTGTAATTAATGCCAACCGACTTTTCATTTTTTGGTGTATTACTCCTGCCTTGAATTTAGCCAAATGTTAGGCTTTAGCCACATTTGGGTTACATATAAGCCACCTTTATGTTTGTAACCCTAACTAATCTTTCAAGAAATATCTTATGCCATTTTCTTTCGCTTCTCTTTCTCTTTCTTGGTTGCCAAACACCTCCAAATCCTGAGGATGAGCTGCTAAACCACTTCTTCTGAAGTAAAAGGTCAGCTGGGGTGAGATCTTAGGTTGTCGGGTGGTTCCCTGCCATGCAAACAGGTTTTTGTCATTTTTGGTTCCCAAATCTTCAACTCTAGGTTTTAGCTTTTGATTTACTTTCTTCGGCCAATACTTAAGTAAGTTTTTAGGTTTAGTGTATACTTAGCTTCTTTAGACACACTAAAATCCATTAGTTGCTCCACAGCCACTCGAGGTAGGCTAAAGGGTTAGGTTTCAAACCGGGAGAAGTCAATAGCATCGAATGTCATTAATTCAATACTTCCATGCTTTAGATCCAAAGGTATTCATGAGAGAGGTAATCGTGATTCTTGTATGGTCTACGAGCCTCTAAAATGATTTATATGTTAGGTTTCTCAAATTAGGTTGCATAGCATTTAATGTTATTGATTCGCCAATACTCATGTTTTAGATCCAAAGGGCATATTCAAGTGAGAGAGGTACCTGTGATTCTTTAGATGGTCTTTACGGTACCGAATGAGATATTAAATGTTAGGCTTTAAAACAAGAAAAGGGGCCAAATCGCATGTTACTCCGTTGACTAAATAGGAGTTGCTTCAAGGGTGAGGTTTGCTAGTTAAATGATAGATCCTGTTATGCCAATGGACTATAGGTCGCATGTCATAACGCGAGGAAATTAACCCGGACCTCTCGCTAGCCTAGGATCTAAACTCGCGGCCCACCGAAGCCAAGGAGTTCTTTTCTTATTTTTCTTCATTTTATTTTCAGCTGCAAACCATCCACTTCCCGTTTTTAACCAAACCCCAAAACTAAATTTAATTCACCACTTCACCCAACCATTCAGACGGCTGTCCCATCCCCGTGTTCACCCTAGATCCATGTCGGGCAAGAGTTTGACTACTGGGCAGAGGAGGAAATCGCCAGATACAAATTTTGTTGATTCCGCTCACCCTACCGTGGCACGAATCACCACTTCAAGCCTAACCCTAATTTGCCTACACACTACAGTCCAACACTAAGAACCATGAAAATTTTTCATATGGTGGAAAAGCACAACAGGGAACCAGATATGAACATAACCACCATCAAGCTTACATTCAGCCTGGTTTCAAGAGAGCAACAACAACAAAGAAGAAAATAGGACAACAGAGAGAGTATCAAGGGTTTAAAAGAATTTAAACCTTTGAAGATCGTGTTGTAATTGCGACAGAAAACAAAAAGGATCTTGAATGTAAAACAGAAAAAAGCTTGTTGAACTTGAGAATTTTTCAAGCTAACACAATTGTGTTTCAAACAAATATTAATGCTACATTGAGAAACTGAGACTCAAGTAGGCCAATCAATCTCTAACCTTGCAAGCCAAACCGTAAATACATTCTGAAGAATACTGAGGTCAATCCTAAAGATCTCACACCAATTGCAATGAGAGGCAGTAATGAAATGCAAGGAAGCAAGAAAATGTAGGACAAAGCATGAATGGAGACTAAACCAATGAAGAAAAGCTCATACTAAAGGAGCAAGCAAAAAGAATGCTGAAGAAAAGACAAATACAGCAAATGTCTAGCTATGACAAGAATTGAGTAGCCTTCGAGGCAACCTAAAGGTGATTTTTCTTAATCTTAATAGTTTTAATAGTTTGAGTAGTTTTAATCGATTTTGTGTTCAGGTTGTAGTTTAAATATGTCGTAGTTTTATTTTCGCTTTGTTCATTCAGACAAGAAGCAAAAATTCAAGAAGAATTTCTATTAGACAAATGTATTATCTCAAATTAAAATATGCATAAATTAATCGCAAGGGGCAGGGACTTTCATTCCCTAAACTTATTTTCGAATGATACGCATATCTTAAGTTTGTAACTGATGCCACCGCTTGAATGCGTTGATGTTATGATAGTTGTTCATGATTGAATTGATGGTTTTCTGTAACTAAATATGTCCTCACAATGCTTGAATTGAAAATTTTGATTGAGTTGTGAGTGATTAATTGAGTTGTAAGGCAGTTTTAAGTGAGGAAAAAGGGTCGTCGCAACAAGAAATTTAATGGTCGAGACAATTTATAAGAAAATTAGGTCGCGACATTAAAAGTTTGGTCGTGATAGAACTAATTGAGTTATGTAGTCATGACATTGTTTTTCATGTCGCTATTACGAATTTTGAAACTAAAGTAAACGGCAATAAAGAATGCTGTCTCAACCACCTTCATGGCACGACTCACTTTTCGTTGCGTAAACCAATTTCCGCCCGAAGGGAATTTTCTGTCGCTAACGTATTGTAACTAGAAGGCAATTGTGAGTCCAAGAAAATGTGTTGCGACTAAATTTTCTAATGTCAGATCGGGTCATTGTTACACTAACCTAGTGTGTCAAGGACTACGTGCAATGGCAAGACCGGAGTTTAAAATATTACTTGAGGGTCACAAAATAAATTGCCCAGTTAAAATTAAAGGCTATTGTTGTGACCTTAATCATTTATTGCTCACACCAACGGTGAGACATTCATTTATTGAACCATAAACTAAGAAGTTTCAAACTAAAATCCATCTTCCCATACCATATCACTCACACTCATCAAAATCTCGCTTTTCTCTCATCTCACTACTTCCGGAAACCTCTAGACTTCGTAGACCTTAAACCCCAATCGCATCACTCGACAGAATCCAAAGCTAGTCCCAAACCTCAACGAGATGATTAAGAATATATAGTCAGGAAGAAGAGGTTTATTTAAACCTCGCATCGAGACAACCCAAGTAGCGTAACCTGAGGAAAAAAAGAGGTACTTAACCCTCGTTTTAAAGAAAGAAAGAAGAAAAGAGCTGAAAAAAGTAGAGCTAAGCAAGCGAAGGAAGCAGAAGACAACGAAGCTTTCATTTCAGATGAAGCTTACTCCTTTTGGAAAGAGAATTTGAGTAATGCTGTTTATCGAGAAAGGGGTTCGGGCATTTCATCTCACCTTTGCCGAGATCATTGAAAGCAGCGGGCCGGAACTCATTTTGCAAGCACGTTTCACCCCGGTTATGCTGCGCGAGTCGTGGTTCTACCTGGGTCATGATCTGCGATGAAGGAAGATCCAATGCATGTTGGGAGGAAAATGGTCCCCATGGGTCATGAAAGGATTAACGAGGTTCTGTAGATCAGGGATCCCCAAAATGGGTCTAAATTCAAGAAGCTGATCAAAGAACCCAACCATAAAAAAATAGTGGATTTCCTGACTGGTGGAAAGGGGAAATGGAACTCAACGAAGAAAGATCCTCATGAATCCATCCCTAGGGGTTCCCTTACAGAAGAAGCCAAGGTTTGGTTTTACTTTATAGCTTCTGTTATCATTCCTACAAAGAATCTTGCTACAATAAGGGAGAATGAAGCCATCATCTTATATGCCCTATTGAAGGGTTATAAGTTTGATGTGGGAAAAATAATAGAAACATCTATCAAAACCTCCCACAAAGCATAGTAAAGATGATCGATCCCCCATCCAAAGCAACTATCACTAGACTCGTGATTGGCCTGAGAAAGCCGGTATAAGTGCGTGAAGAAGAAAACTCCTAGGACTTCTATTTGACACGACAGGGTCATCAGGAAAAGGAAGGAGATGGAGATTGTAGAAGGAGGGGGTGAGGAGCCTCAGAAGAAGAAAAAGAACAAGTGGGGATGGAACAATTCTTTTAGGATCTAATCGCCAAATAAGATGAGTTTCAAAGCCAAATAAGTCCAGTACTTATATCTCCTCCTCATGTAAGGACAAACTTTTCTAAACCAGCAGAGTGCTCCAAGGGCAACACAGGAAATAAAGAAATCATGGAGATGCTGGTTTCTATGAAAAAGGAAATGGAGGAGCAGAGAGAAGAAGGAACAACAATGAGACAAGAGAAGAATTTCTCTGAGGCGACTTAAGAAGAGAACAAAGATGGGAACAACTCTCGAAGCAAGAGGGAAGATGAATGGAAGAAATGGAAAGGAGAGAAAGAAAGTGCTTATGCAAAGATTGTATTAACACGGGCCCTACAATGAGTATTGTGATGAAGATGTGCTGACATTTTTAGACAAAATAGAGGAAAAGTTGGAAGGAAGTATGCTGCAGAAGGCAGAGGGGTTCAAGTATCTCTACAAGGAACAGTTTAAGGAATTTGGGAAGCTTGTGGAGAAGAGGGACAAGGAGCTAGAGATGGACAACAACGCCGCACGTAAGTCGTAAATTTGAAAGTCCGATCGTGACTCAAATTTTGGTGAACATGCCACAATTATGCTCAATCGAACTCAAGGAAATCCATGAACAACATAGGTCAGAGGCAAGATGAATTGATCACTCAAGTGGAGTTTACCAATGATCATTGCCTCTTCAACAATGAAGAACCTCCAGAGAAAGAGAAGGCAAACATCTCAATACCTAGGTTTCCTCCATCTTTAGCTAGATTTAACCTTAAACCTCCTAACCTTAAAATTCCCAAATCCTACAAAAGAAGGAGATAATCGTAGCCTTCTTTTCTATCCAAACCAAAAATTGTAATCATCCCCTCCACAAAAGTTCAAACGTAAATTCTCCAAAGAGTCTCGTGTCAAATTCTTTTGTCCGCCGTTAATTGCTTCTTATTATAAACATTTTGTTTTGGTTAAATGAATGAATCGATGTGAAAATTGAGTTTGGAAGTTTGGGTTGAATTGAATAGATTACAATTGTTGGTGTGTTGTGATGTTTTGAGCTGAAAGCATGATCAAATGAACTCTTTAACTTAATTAAAACAACACAACAACAAACCTTAGAACCAAACTCGTGTAATTGAAATTGTGGTAGGCCTTAATGAACTGGAACAAGAAGTTGCATGTGTAAATTAGAATGAAGTTTATAGTTCACTAAGAAATGTATTAATTCGATAGACACAACAAGACCTTGAAATTGTTGTATAAACAATAAGGTCAATGAAAGTCCTGAAAAACAATGCACATGGTAAAATGTTCCTTGACAATTTGTGAAGGATTAGGGACATCTTCTGGGTTCAGTCACAGTCAAACAATCCAAGGTCCTAGAACTTGTTAGATTATTAGTTAAGGCGAAATCCTAGGCAATACCATTAACAGGAAGTGATATAAGCCATCCTTGGAAGTTTGAGCCTTTCAAGCCTACCCCCATAATATACATAATCATATACTCTAGTTCCAGATTTGAGCCAATTGTCTAGTTTCATCCTAACGTAAAAATGAAAGTTTCGTGATCTTTCCTTTATTCTAATCCTATAGTAAAGAACTTTATTTGCCTAGGTCGACGTAAAACTTCAAAATACGTAAAAGGACAAAGCTCGGGGGAATGTTATTTGATTTGTGCGAGACAAGAATGAAGGATGGAAAAGAAGAGAACAAATGAAGAGAATGGAAAAGAATGCAGAGATGAAGTCAAAATTTTAAATTGTTAAAGAGGATTAAGTTTTGTCTTGTCGCTTTCATCTCTTGAACAATTAAGTTCTTAGGGGTGTTTCAACACCTAGTACCCTAATGCCAACTAGTATAGGAGCTGCAAGCCCAAAGTTCTCTAAGAGTGGTAGAAAGCCTAAGAAGACAAGATATTGCGCTAATCCTAAAAATAGTTGACAAATAAAAGAAAAGCAAAAAGAGACTTCTCTCTAAAAGATGCCAAGTCGAATAGGTAGTAAGGATACATCAAGGACAAGTCTGGGGAATATATTTTCTATTACTAGTAGAAAAGAAGGATGAAGGATGTAGCAAAGATACACACTCAAGAGAACTGTAAATGTTTAAAATTCTAATTCTCTTATCTATATAATTACCCAAGCCAAACTCTACAAGCCTAAAAGACCTAATTGATCTTGAAAGTGGAACTTGCCTACATTAGTGGAGATTAATATGAAAAACAAGCATATGGGACCTTGAAGAGCCAAAAGAAATTGCAGTCACTATGTAGAATTCCAGAAGATTTGCTAATCCTGTCAAGGAGGAAGGGAAAGAAAACCAACACACACAGAGATCGTATATTTAATTGACTAAAATTGTTTACATTTTAGAATTCATTAGTTTGTTTTCAGGATAATAATTGAAAATTGTCTTAAGTTTGAAATAAAACTAAATTTAAATTGCCGTTAACTATCTAGTTTCACCTCGCTAAGATTTTCAAAATAGAAAATGTCCTTAAAATAAGCTAAATTGCTCGACAAACAGTCTTCTTTCTTTTGCTCGGGGACAAGCAAAACTTTAAGTTTGGGAAATTTGATGAAAGTCTTAAACTCATCTATTTTTAATCCATTTTTCCTGCTGTTTTTCGATTTCAAAGCTATTTTAATGCCAAATTATGGAGTATTTACAAACTTGTGTTTCAGTACTAATTCAAAAGGAGAGATTTGAAGAAGAAAGAAGAGAAAATAACAACAAAGAGTCCCTATGTCACAATTAAATAAAATGTTCGAACCTCACACCACAAAGATAATGCGGTTGCAAACACATTTCGTGGTCGCACATTTAACATATAATTAACTGTGGTCGCACAGGCGACGTGAGGTCACACAAAATAGTTTGTGTTGCGGCGCCAATGTTGAATCAAGGTAGAATAATCAATGTGATGAGAACTTCTCTTCTATTACACACCGACTTCGCAACATGGAAAAGTTTGTTGAGACAGTAAAAGATGTCGAAAAAGAAGTTTAGGTTATACGAAGAAAAACTAGGTCGCTGGCAAAGGTGCTTAATGGATGAATTCAAATTTATTGAAAACAAGAAAATAATAAGGCGTATTATTACCAAACTTAAAAGGTGTTTTGATTGTCGCGACAGAGATCTTCGTGCCACGTAGATTCGCAAATCGCCATTACGGAATAAACCTAACAAAGAGAAAACGAGGTCAGACACAACTCCTGGCAATCACGGTGGTCTCAACATAAATGCAAGAAGTCATGTCGCGACGGAACAAACCGGTCGCGATAACACAAGTCACCAACACGTAAAGTCCCATCGCTGACGTGGAAAATGGGTCGCGAACAAGAAGATCGCTAAAGGCGCACGTTATGTCACAAACTTAAAAACTAAGTCGCTGATAGGAAAATATGCGCGTCGCATGTAAAGAAAGTGTTGTCACCACATAACATATCGCTTCGTGACGTTACGTGTAAAACATCCCCAACACGCGTCAGTCAAACATACACTACAACAATTGACAATTTACCTACTAAAATTCCTGTAGGTAATATAAAAATTCGTCGATAATAATTACCATTGCACATCGACAACTATTTTTCGTTTATTGTGGCATAGGTAAATAAATTACCATGAAAAATCAACTTAGGTAAATTACTCACTTAAATTCCGTCGGTAAATTGTGGAAAAGTGGTAGGTAGTTGAGGGAAATCTACAAAATGGGGGATTTAAATATCATCAAAATTCGTGAGGTAACTGCCGATAATTTACTCACGTAAAGTCCACAGATGGTCGTGAGTTTGTGTGAATCACTTATTTGACAATCATTTTAGAATTTAATTTTATTCGTCGATAACAGCACAATATACTTGTGTATTTTGTAGGTATTTTGATGGTGTTTTTGTAGGTAATCCGTCAGTAATTGAGGTGATTTTTATAAAATTTGTCTAAATGATAACCACTTTTGTAGGTATTCCATCGATAAATTACCCAGAATTTAGCTACCAAGTCCTTTTGTCTGGGTGATTTACCATGATTTTGTAGGTAACCGTTTCTGCAATTGATAGTTATTATTCACCACTTCTGTAGGTATTCCGTAGGTAAATTGTATGTAAATATAAAAATATATTTACATTTTTCCTACTATAAATATATTAGTGATACATCCTGGAGCTGCAATAATTACATATATTATTATACTATTGGAGCAAAGAAAACTAATTTGGTCTATGTTAACCTTGTCTAACCAAACTGAGTCTCCCCAAAATTAGGTTGATTAAGGTTGTCCAGTTTCTAGCTAGTTTACAAACCAAAGGAGAAAAAACCTAGACAACTTTAGACCAAAAATCCATAACCATGTCTAATTTATTAGTATGTTTATTAAAAGGCACATACAATTATTGTGTATCTAATCCTAGAACTCACAAAGGACATAATGTTTGTCCGCACTGCATTCATCAGGGGTTAAGGTCTAAAGGTAGTGGAATAAGTTGTTAAGCACGTATACACCAGGTAAGCCCAAAAGTATAGACTATGATTTACTAAAGACCACATTACAGAATAGAGATATTTTATTTTATTTTTTATGAAACATTTTGAACTTTTTTTTCTTTCTACCATATCCTTAGTATGAAACAACTTCCACAGCTTTTTGAACATGCTATTTTTAATGAGATTTGATTAAATTAAAAATACACAAATCAAGCAGGTATAATGATATGACAATCACAAAGGAACAAGATTACCAAAAAAAGGAAAGGCACCCTTAAAAAACAACCTTATAGATAATTTTCTAATAAACACTGAATTCACCAAAAAAAAGAAGCTCCGGATAAACTTGCTCCACTATTCACGCAATACCAATCCATGTTTCTTTTTCCTTAAACATAATGAGTAGTTTCACTTCAACTTATTTCTCTTAATCACTTGAGAAGTAAATTGGTTACAAAAGAAAGTCCCCAAGAGTATGTCTTCTGAGGATTGTTCTATAAAAGAGAACGACAAAGAAATATTAGAATTTATGAAAAAGCAAACAAAGATAGCCTTTGTTAACTAAACAACACAACTCCAGGCTTCCAAATATAAAAAAAATAGTTGATATATCACCACAAGAACAAAAATAGATGGATGGAGATGTGGTCATGGAGCATAGGGTTTACTGCAGTGGCTCAACAACGACAACCAAGCATCATCCAGGCTGTATTGTTCATATATGTCATCCCTGGAGTTACCACGCCAAAGGAGCAATCAACCCCCAAGTTGCCTAACTTCACATTTCTAGCCATGATTGGATCTGCAATACCATTTCTAGAGCTCCCCAAACCCTCACCTGCGATCCACAAATGACAAATTAGCATCATATTCAAATGTTTATATATTACCAAAGAACCAAAAAGTCCAATCACAATTTTCCACAGGAATCATATTTGTACGAGAGAGAGAGAGAGAGAGAGAGAGAGAGAGAGAGAGAGAGAGAGAGAGAGAGAGAGAGAGGGAGGGAGGAATAGGTGTAGAACCTTCTTTCCAACCCATTTTACATAGGAGTTTATGTCCAACATTGTCAGCCAGGATTTTTGCCTTTTCCGCAGCCTCTAATAGCTTCGTGAGGTCAAGATCATCAGAGTTTAGACAAGAATTTTCTAAGCTCTTTCGAGAGATATAGTCACCTATGTGATGACCTTTCTTCAGCGAAGCCGACGGAGCCGAGCCAAAATTTGCGTAAATGTGCCATACAAGGCAACTTGAAGAGTTAATTTGCTTTTGTTTTGTGATCCAGTAGCAAAACAAAAATATTTCAGTAATCCACAAGGACATCTATTCTTAAAGAATAGATTTGTACTTTAATAAAAAGCAGGAGGCATTTCATCTTTGACCAAGCCAGTCATTCCTCCTCTCTTCCCGTGCCGTTTCTTCATGTAAAACTCCATCATAGCAATAGGATCTGCACCCATTGGTGCACTAGATTCACCTACAAGCAGCAACATACATAATAACAATGCAAAATTATTTAATTGAAACATTGTCATGATTACTGATGCAAAATATGGAAATATAACACCGTAAGATATGATTGTAACAAATTACAAAATAACAAGTCTATGATGGTGATATATAGTTGAAAGAAATCCAACTTAAAACACATATTTTAAGACATGTCTATGAACCATTTGGTCAAAACAAACAGAAGTAGTCCCCTACGAGGAGGAAAGAAGCAAAGTAGTTTTTTCCAAATTCATTTCTAATTTTAAGAAACACACTTGCTGCTTCAATTCGCCTAGCTTTTCCCCAACCCCACCCCACATCAACCACCTAAAAATAAGTAAATAAAGGTAAAACAAAACCAAAAAAAAAGGAAAAAATAACAAAAAGAGAAAAATAAATAGATAAAGGAAAACAAGAAGCATTACACGAATTAAGCTACAAGATATTATGATGTAAAATATTATAGGTTTAATGGTTTATCCCACAGCAGTAACTTTATTATCTAATATATAGAATGTGCACATCCCTCTCATCTCTCTTCTCTATATATATATATGTAAAGTGAATAAAATAATAGTAACTCAAAAGATGTCATAAGGAAAGAAATCATGACTTAGATCAGGTAAAAAAAATTTTTTGATATTAAAGATCTCTATGCTATATATATATATATATATATATATATATATATATATATATATATATATATATATATGGGATAGAATTTAAGACGGCACTTCAATATTTTGATTTTTTTCTTCACTATATGTTATATGAAAACAATCTTTAAGAATACTGAAGAATCAATAGGAAAAAGAAATATAAAACTAGAATTTCTGGGCAATAGAAAAAGAGCATATAAATAACTAAAAGGGTCTATTATAAGTTTCCACTGGTTAGGTACCAAAGGATTCACTTACAAAGGGCTGACCTTCCAAGATGATCTAAGTGATCCCGATAATTTGGAAAATTTTGTCTCCGCTAAGATTACACACTTCACCTTTCAACATCTAAATACAAGAACAAAATTTCTAAAAAGCCATTTACACACTCAAATACTAGAACACTAATTCAATCAACAAATCAACAGTTATTCAACTTTCTACACTGGTCAAAAACAAACGATATTATTTAAAACCAATTTCATCATCTTTAACTTTCTTGACTATATTTAATTAAATGAAGATAACTTCTGCTCTATATCTAATATGGATAACAAAACCAAAATAGCATATCAATGTGGTCCCCACCTGTAGTTATGATCGTTTGAGCATTCACCAAATACGCAACTCAGAAACAATAAGAAGACGACGGTGGTGTTCTCGTCGTCTTCGATGGCAAAGTTAGTCTTTTCAAAGATTTAGAGTTATAATAAATGGCGCTATCTCGATTAAGAATCTCTGCATCTTATTTTATGACTCATCTTATATGAGAAAAGGAGATCCGCTTTTCGGGAGTAGTAACAATATATTTCTTCCCATAATGTTAAAGGGTCATTTTAAGATGACTTATTTTATATGAATCGCCCTGATTATACAGGAATATTTTATCTATTGGAGGAAGTAGGAGGCTTCGGGCCAATGGGAGACTTTTACTTATATCATGAAGAGTCGATTTGGATAGTTTTTGTTCGATGTGTTACCACCAAAAGAAACTGTCAAAGGCATCCCGGATATGAGATATTTCGGGGCACTGCCTACGCTGCCTTCTGGCCTACCGGCTTTTGGGCCTAGTCCTTGGAGGCCCGGCGAGGATCGATCGAGCGCCCGGGGCCTACCGGCTTCCGGCCCAACTCGGGCCTGGTCGGGCTACCGGGGCCAGGTGTCAATGTACCGGGCCAGGGCGTCGGCCCGCCTAAGGCACCCACAATCAAGATTTAAAGGTCCAAACCCATAAAAATTCGCAAAAAAGACTCAACCAAGTTAAAATCCCCCAAATCAAATAGTTTACTACCCGCATTCATAATTCACGCTCAAAACATTTCAAAAGAGTGATCTTGCATTTAGGGCTTTCCTCCATTGTGAATTTGAAGTAAAGATGAAAAAAAAATACAATTAAGGCATAGATTATTGAACTCACCAGCGTTAGGGTTTTGTAGAGAGTGGTATACACCTCTGTAGCCGGTACCGGACAATTCAATCGAATGATATATCATATCAATGAAAGGGGTATTCCTTGTCTGAGAAGCAAAGAAAGAGGGCACCAAAGAGTAGCTTGCTAGTTTTAGTAAAAGAGAAAGAGGGTTGTGAGAGAAAGAAAGAGAAAGAGTAGAGAAAGAAAATGGCAAAAGTTGAGGGCGAGGGGAGAAAAGCAGAGAAGCAAAGAGGGGCTTGTCGGGGGAGAAGTAAAAAGGAAAGCAGAGAGGCAAAGAGGCGGCAGAGGGGTTTGTCGGGGGAGAAGAAAAAACGAAAAAGCAAGGGGAAGGGTTTTATGGAATGGGGAAGAATAGAGGTGTTTTAAAAAGCAAATATATTTAAAATGTGTTAATTTTAGAGTTAACTTACTGAAATGAAAATGTACCACAATTTTTATTTAAATATATTTGATAAAAAAAATTATATTTATATTTTTAAGTATGATTATTCATTTTTAAATAAATATGATTTCAAAATAAATTTTATTTGTTTTTATTTAATATTCAACATTAAATAACATTTAATTCATATGCTTTAATTTGTATAAAAATAATATTTTTTATATATTGATTTTTAATTTATGTGATTATGTCGATTTGTGATAATTTTTAAAATCTTTAAAAATTTTGAACTTCTTAATTTAATATATTTTGTGTATTATCCAAGGCCGATATGCCTCGGGACTCTTTGAATTGATGACCAATAATGCGACTTTGAATCATTTTTCAAAAAGTGAGATTTCATAAAAATTGGTTTTTTGAGAAAATGAAATAAGGGAAACTAAATGCATCTTTAGGTACATTAGAGAATGGTCATGGCTTATACATTTTTTACCTCGACTTATACATTAAATGTTAAGTTATCTTGATAAAATGTATTATAGCTTCTAAATTTTAACCTTGACTTAAAAGCATCTATCAAGGTAAGCTTATATCATATGTCAATATAGGTTTCCAAAATTAAACATCTGTCAAAGTAACTTTCAATAGACACATATATGTTATTGTTTTCAATTTTAATAGGTTTCA
The DNA here is from genome assembly GCA_016808115.1 of Tetrastigma voinierianum. Taxonomy (NCBI): domain Eukaryota; kingdom Viridiplantae; phylum Streptophyta; class Magnoliopsida; order Vitales; family Vitaceae; genus Tetrastigma; species Tetrastigma voinierianum. The sequence continues at coordinate 104,660 of JAEQBH010001110.1, forward strand.
ATGACTAATATTTACATAAGTTAAGGAATTATATGTTAATGAAAGCCTTTTTTCTTGTAGTGACAATAAATTCTCAAGAGTATTCGATTCTTGAAGAGGAAAATTTTATCCAAACTTTACTCGCTCAAGTTTGATAATCTTTGGCTGAAGGAGAGGGGATGTAGAAATGTAGTAGAAAAGTGCTGGATGTCGTCACCTTCATAAGATATTCAGACAAAACTGAAGTTATGTGCCCTGAAGCTCTCAAAATGAGGAGGCTTGATGACTAAGCAATTTAAGAACATGATCTAGAACCACAAAGAGAAGATGATAGCATTTCGAAAGAGAAGGGATTTTTTGGGGGGTGCTCTGAAAGTTCAACAAAGTCAGATGGGAATTCTATGGTACCAACAAGATCTACCGGCTACAAAGGGCAAAACAATTTTGGTTGAGAGACGGCGATGGTGATACAAGATTTTTCCACTCTTTTGCCTCAAACGGGAAAAAAAAGAACCGCATTCAAAAAATGATGAAGCATGACACGGGTACTTGGCACTATGAAAAGCTCATTCAAAAGCCCATATTCAAGATTTTTAAAGTCAAAATCTTATAAAATGTTAAAAAAAATAATTTCACAAATTTTTTTATAATTTTCTTCAAATAAAAAAATATAAATATATAAATAATAATTACAGAGAAAATGATGACAAAAATATTGATAGTTAAAAATCATCTAAAATTTATGAAGATATTTAAAAAAATCTTCAAAAATAATTAAATAAAACAATACGTACATGTTAAATTGTTTTTCAAGTATAATTAAATTAAGTATGATTAAGGATAATCTTCAAATATTTTTATATGTAAATTCCGTCGGTAATCCATAGGTAATTTATAGGTAAAATTTACCTACGGAACACTTCACAGAACCTGTGAATTTTTATAGTGCACTTACTCAATTTAAGACTCATCCGTCAAGAATCCGTAGGTAATTTATAGGTAAAATAAATTCCGTCGGTAATTTATAGGTAAAATTTACCTACGGAACACTTCCGCCCAGAACCTGTGAATTTTTTTCTTTTTTTTTTATAGTGTACCTACCACGAAGATCTATCCATCGGGTAAAATTCCACTCCAGAATCCATAGGTAATTTATGTAAATTTACCTACTAACACTTCCGCCTTTAATGTTCCATAGGTATTCCATTGGTAAATGGTATCTAAAAGTCAAGAACAAAATTACCTACGAACACTGCTGGTACTGTGAGGTATTCTCACTTGAATGGCAATTCCAGTGTCGGGCGCCTCACATAATCATGAAAATTACTCAATGGAACACTTTTCATTGTAATTTTAGGTATTGGCCTCAGAATGGAAAATATGTGAAAAATAATATGCCTGTCTCTTGAGATTCCATTTAGATTTACTTAAATAAAATTATGAATCCACAGAATTTCTTTGCTCAGAAATGCGAATTTCAGAGGATAAAACATGAAGTTGCAACAATAAGGAAATAGGCTAAGGGCAACGTAACTCGGCTGCGGGAGCAGACTTTTCAATGCAGAATCGAGATGACAATAATGTAAGATAGCGTTGCAACAAGAACTGCATTAGAAATGTTGTCGCAATGCTATGCCACTGGGTCACGACATCAATTTGAAGAAGGTGATCGATCACCGGGGACATGAAAACGTCGACACCAACTCAGAAGCCGACCGAAACCGTGCTGCGACATGAGTATCGATGTTGCGACGTTCATGTTTGAGGAATGAACAGAATATTGTCACGACAAAGGAAACTCTGTCATGACTGAGTTATCATATTGAAGGAAAAACAAATGTCTCAAAAAGAATATGCCATCGCAAATCAAGCAAGAATGAGCACAAGATCTTCTAAGTCGCGACAGACGACTGCTTGCTACAACAGAAACCTACAACAAAAATTCAAAATTATGTCGCAGAACACAACTGTGTCGTGGATCGAGAAGAAACCGCCTAAAAGTTGTGGATTCATAAAGCGAAGCACGGTTAGGGCCTAAACTTTTAGGGCTCATAAATAGAAATGATTGCGTAAAGCCGCAGGCGCCGGGTCAACAACCGACAACAAGAGTACCCGGGAGTCAGATGACTTTTTTGTATTATAATTTTCTTTTATTTTTCTTTTTCTTATTTTTCATTTTCTTCGTAAATTAGCGTAGCTTGATATTTTAATTTGTCACTAGATCTGAAACAGTGATTTGTTAAGAAGTTTTGAAGTTGAAATTAATGTTGAAATTCATTTATGATTACTGTTTGAATGCAATGAACTCCAAACAAATGCTGGAAATTGTTTCTTTAGTTGATTAAACTTACAGTGGAATTTTCCTCATCAATATTTCAATGTATGCTGTAATCCAGTTTTCGAGAACTCAACTTCCACTGGGAAAGATTTGATTTTAGTTATGGTATTTTCTGCAAAATTGAAAGAAAATTTCCTGAGTTGAAATTTGAGATTATTTGAATGGTGTGCTTTTGATATTAATTGTTCCCAATTTTAGTAGCTTATACCCATGAAAGGACTATTGCTTCAACTTTGATTTCAAGAGTTCTCCGAGTGATGTTGTGATAGATTCCAGAGCTTTAATTGCCTCCTAGGGTATGTTAGACTCAATATTGATGAACCAATGAGCAATCGAAAAGGTTACTTAAATAAATTCTCAATTTTCTCATGGGTTGAGAATAGGTTGAGTGATATATCAATTTAATCAATTAGAGATCTCTCCTTGGTCCGAAGAATGATCTTAATCCTGTTAGCATGAGATCTAATCAAGAAAGAGAAAACTTTTTCAGATCTTAAGGATCTAGACACATCACTATGCTTCAGAGATATTTCGGCTGTTTTTATCTTGGGAAGCTACAAGAAATTTGCAAATATAAGAAATGAGTTTCAAGTATTGAAGAGAAAATACCCAGATCTACAAGAGAAATTCTATTTACAAGTAATTGATTAGAATCATGTTTCAGAATGAACATGAACCTCACTGAAAAGTATGGTTGAGGAGGAACCAAACTATACAACCTTACTCTCGACAAATCTCGCATTTCACTGTGTGGAAAAAATAGAATGAGAATAGGGATGCGTGGAATTGACAATTTACAAGAGTGAAATCCCAGTTGTTTACTCAGCAATGGATCTGCCCAGCTTCAAGGTACATTTAGGATTTAACTCTTTCTTTTATATTAAATGTAGAATTTAGTTTTAAAATTCTTATTAGGGTTACTTCAATTTTCATCTCCAAACTAGAATGCTCAAATAGTGTAGAACTTGGAGTAGCTGGGGTGGTTGAAGTTTAAATTCCTATCAATTGTGAAATCCATATCCGCACTTATAGGTCCACTTTAATACTAGATGACTGCGGCACTGCGCTTTTGTTAATTGAAGTAAATTTTTAATCAGTTTAGTGACAAAATTATTTTTCTATGAGCATATAATGTATTGGTCTCAGATCGCTTCTCTGAAGCGCCATCATCCGGAGTACTTTAGCCTCAAGTAATGGTACTAATTAATCGGAATATGCACAACATTTTGGTTAACAAGTTTTTGGCGCCGTTGTCGGGGATTAGATAATAGTCCTTTGGTAATAGTGTCATAAATTTGTATATTAAATTGGTCAACAAGTTTTTGGCGCCATTTTTAGGGATTAGATAATAGTCCTTTGGTAATAGTGTCAAAAATTTGTATATTAAATACTGGTCAACAAGTTTTTCACACCGCGTCAGGACTCTAGTTACCCTTCAGATAGTGTCATAAATTCGGGCCATACACAAATTTCTATCAAGCTGCCATCGCTGTGAATCAGTTACTTCCTTCGTGATAGTGTCATAAATTTGGTCATACATAAATTTTGGTCAATTTGCAATCTAGCACACCTGTCTCTTTTAATATTTATAAGGCTTACTTTCTCTGATTCATAACCATGCCGGATTTAGATTGAGTTATCTCAATCCTTAGAAAATACTTGAGTTTCCCCAAATTTTTAATTTGAAAGTGGCTGAAGAGATGTTGTTTCAGCCTCTGAATACCATCATAATCATTACCTATGATAACAATGTCATTCACATAGATAATCAAATAAATGCAATATTGAGCTTAACTCGTATGATGATAGAAAATCGAGTGATCTATTATACCCCGAGTCATACCAAACTCCTGAACCATGGAACTAAATTGGCCAAACGAAGCTCAAGGGGACTGCTTCTGGCTATATAATGAGTGGCGTAGCTTGCATACCAATCCAGACTCCCCCTGAGCAATAAACACAAGTGGTTGCTCCATATAGACCTCATCTACTAGGTCGCCATGTAAGAAGGCATTTTTTTTTTATGTCTAACTGATACAAAAGCCAAGATTGCATAGCAGCCATAGATAGGAGAAGATGAATAAGTCAATCTTGGTGACATGGGAAAAGGTATCATTGTAGTCAGAACCATAGACCTAAGTGCACCCCTTTGCAACTAACCGAGTCTTAAGATGATCCACCCGACCTTCGAGACTAATCTTTACTGTATACACCCAACATCCAATAGGCGTTTTTCTAGCAGGTAAGGTAACCAGGTTCTAAAAGTTCCACAACAATGTAGGCAATCATTTCCTCAACCATACCCTGTTTCCAATCCGGATGGGATAGAGCCTCATGCACAGTTTATGGAATAAAAATAGAAGACAAGGTGGAAACAAAGACAAAATATGGTGAAGATAAGTAGTGATAAGTCAGGAAATTATAAATAGGATGGGGGGTTACGAGATGAATGAGTACCTCAATGGAAATGGAAGATCGCCAGAGACTCCGCAAGACCAAGCAGGAGGAGGGCGCTATAGAGATGAGTAAGCCGAGGCCTCGATGTTGGGTATGCGTGTGATGAGTATAAACCCGTGAATGGTCTCTTTGCCACACCCGATTCCCCTTGGCCCGAATTCGGACATGGATCCGAACCAAAGTTCCGAGGCACGAGACCATATACCGACTCCTCTTACCTGATTTTTTTAAAGTCAATCGGGTACTGCGGGTATGGCCTACATCTTATAAATGTAATCAAAATGTCATAAACATATCGTTAACTACCACCGGAAATGGCCCATAAAAATTATAAACATTTACCGAGTCCTATTTACAACAATACAAAACTCGTACTTTTACATTTACAAATCAGAGCATGAAACCTACATGTAGTGAACCCCACAGTGTGTCAGCTCCGCCTATATGATGTTTTCGCACGCCTTCTCGTACCTACTCCGATTAAACCCGCTGCTTTATGCTTAGTGGAACATATTTTATAACTTATACCGACACACATGCATTTAGACTCGAATCATGATAAAACATATAATGTAAACAGATATCAAAATCTTCATGAACGGCATCCAAATGTATAACATGTCGATCATGTCTTAACAACTTACATATATATAATGATAAGGCATCCACCGCTCTCTTTACATGTATCATGACTTTCTGCTTCAAGGCCTGCTTTCATATTCATGTCATTGACAATTCTACTTACTTGTACCTTGTGACTTTTAATTAATTCTTACATCTCCCATAGGAGATAGTCTATACAGAGATACCCGTACATAGTCGAGCGAGCGAATTTCTTTATTCAAATTCGCATGGTTTATGTTCCATGGCTTTATTATACAATCGAAACATATACTTATGCGAAGATACCTGTAGGTTCATATCGGGCTCTCATATCTCCCGAAGGACACATTCTTTCTTCATATTCTCGTATAATGAGCAATGAACTTATACATATACTAGGGACTTGTGTACTTATCATAGATCATACTTGGCTCTAACATATAGATAGAAGTTATAGAGAGAGCTCCCCGTAGAGTTACAGAGTTTATACTTTAATTGGTAGATATTTAAACTATTTTATTTGTACTTATCTTTATCTCTCGCATCTTCTATATTATGACTTATAATTTTCATACTAATTTAGTTGGTTAATTTGTTCGCAGGTACCTAGGTATCACGTAGACTTACGAACGTATACCTGGTATCATGGAACTTATCTCCATATCATACTGTGAAGTACCACAAAGATTTATAATCGTACTCGTATCTTAAACTTGTATCACGGGCTATTATCCTCGGCATTACTTTAACTTATACTTGTATTATTGAACTTATTCTGAGGCTTAAATCTTATACTTGTACAAACTAATATTATTTTATCTTATGCTTGTCTTTACGTATGCATATACCGGGTCTTACTGATCTTATACTTGTGTTACGTAACTTATTCTCGATTTCTGATCTTATAATGTAAGATATGAACTATATACATGTATTTCGTATCTTATACATGTCTTACGTAGCATATACTGTTTTACGAATCTCATTCACGTATGGTTATGACTGTAGGTACGATAAGTCTGGTCAGACAAATCATATCACATGCAAGGTCGATCGGGATTTATGCAGATAAGATTTCAGACATGGACATTACCCATGCGACACGGATCACTGAATCAGATATATACCTGATTCATAATAAGATTCGTAACATCACAACAAAACAGATACATCGGTTTAAATCATAATCATATCTTAGTTACACTTGCTCCTGAGGTGCCCGTAGTACTAATTGGACTTATACTCATTTTATCGATACGAGTATCACTGGGGTGGTACTATGCTGTGACACTGATACGTGAGTACCTTCGTAGTACTACGAGAGACACTTACACAGAGCACCTGGAGGTACCAGAAGGTAATTGCATAATAAGAGGTACATTCAGATTCACTCTTATTCTTATTCAAAGGTCTTATCATATGTCTATCTGACTACCTAGACCAATCATAAGACATGAGTAGGACATAGTATAATAAGTACCCGAAGGTACAATACAGAACAGAGTGCCAGACACACAGGGCGCCAAGCACCACAGATGTGCTCAAGCCATGCAACAGAGTGTCGTGAGCACCAACAGTGGAAGTGCCTGGTAATCGACGAGGTGCCTCATTTCATCGCAACAGAGCGCCGTGTGAAGACCGTGCCAGGAGCGGCACACCCAGGCACTGGCTACCCACGCAACAGGAGTGGTCAGCACTCACTGGTGAGTGCCGGCAAAGATCGAGTGCCGCCACCAAACAAGAGTGCCGGCACTATCAGACGCCCACTCATTCATTTTTCTACCCTAGGTAGTCATATGATCATATGTCTTTCAGAACTCATAACCTATCTTTATTACCTTCTGTGTTCATTACATATTGCTTTTCATGTTCATGTTCATGTTTCGCCATATTCATATCAAGATACTATACAGAACACCATGTATCATACATTATCTGGCGTATTCTTGTCCCTCAATGCATCTATTTTCTAGAATTGAATCATTCATCGAATTATCTGGATCTAAAGTTATGGCATTTTCATGCAAATTAGTTTGCTTACTCCGGGATACACTAGGACGCCTGAATTTCTTATTTTTTTCGTGATAATAACTGTGCATCGACCGGTTCTTTGTATTTATTTGAAGTTAAGGTGCTAAGGGTTCATCTCCAACCTGAATCACCCAAATAGGAGCACCAACCGAAGCTACATCCTAAAACAACCTGGCTAATCTATGTTAAAAAACCGAACTGCAAATTGGCTTGAACATGCTCTACTTTGAGTGAATTGACCACTTAGAGTCTAATTTGACGATTCCTATTTCGGGATGTTACTTCCTGAAGTCTAGCTTTAATTACGCACTTGAATCACTCAAATTGATAAGCTAAAATATGAACAACGGTCAAAATAGACGGGGTGTGCAGAGTGCGACGACGTGCGGGTGCGGGTTCAGTTACGGAGGGTTGTGCAGATTACGGGTTCAAGGTGTACCGGTACGGAGTCCCAAAATGCCTAGAATGTGTGTTTTTCTTCCATTTTTCCCATATGTTGATATCACCAAAATCAACCCAATGCTTCATAAATACTTGTCGAAGACCACTCGATTCATCTTGAAATCTCTATTTTTACTCAAATCATCTTTCATTACATATCTTTCCTCAAAAATCTTCCATGAATTTCTCCCAAACAATTCTAATATGGGTCACAACCCATACATAAACCAAACCCAAGGATTTGTTAGGGTTTATTCTAAATCCTAACTCAATTACTTGTCATTTAACCATGAATCCAACCTCAAAGGGAGGATTCCATACTCATCTTGTTCCTTGTGGGTTTTACCAACCTTAATATCAAGAAATCTAAGGTTAGGATGAAATTCTATCAAAACCCTAGATTTGGAGACAAGCTATTAACCATACAAAACCTTAGAATTCCATAGATCCATACAATTCCATACTCAAGGTTAGTTTCCATACCTTTTTGGCTTTGTTTCTCCTTCCTCCTCTTCTTCTTCTTCCTTCCTCTCCCCTTCTCTTCTCTCCATACGGTTTCTCCCCCAATTTGAAACCAAATTTGGTCTTAAATCCAATTTGTGAGTTAAGGCCATGTTTGACCAAGACAAGAAAACCCATTTTTGGTTTTTAAGTCTCTCTAATTGTCTTATAATCCTCCATCTTCCATTTAATTACACTACAATTCCTATTATTTATACTTTGGCCTATAGTCTTATCAAATTATGACTTTTAAGCCCCCTTTTTACAAATTACACTTTTGTCCTTATAACTTGTAAAATTTCCGGGTCTCTCGTTTCCATGTTTCGCATTTAACTTACGAAACATTCAAATTATGCTTACAAAATACCCTAAACATGTCGAAAACTACTAGGGTACATTTCAGGGTGTTACAATGGTCGAGGTGGAGTAGTTGGAGGTATAGGTAAGGCATTTTGGACTGGACAAAGAAGGGGTAGACATATGACATCAAAACTGGGAGGGTGGGTGATAGGGAACATAGAAGAGTTCTTAAAAAATGTGACTTCGATAGAGACAAAGTATCAATGTGTATCATGAGAGTAGCATCGATAACGTCGTTGAAGTCGGGAAGAAGACACACTTTGTGGCTTTGGTTGAGAGCTTGTCTTGTCCAGGAGTAAGAATATGGACAAAATAGACACAATCAAAGACATGATGAGGAAGGTAGAAGAGAGGTTGGTTTGGAAAAAGAATGGAATGAGATATTTCATCATGTAAGATAGATGATGGCATACGATTAATCAAATAGCAAGCGGCCAAGGTAGCATTCCTCCAAAAACATTGAGGAACCTTATGATAGAGTAAGAGAGTGTGAGTGGTTTGAACTAAATTACGATTCTTGCGGCATTTACTCACGTTATGTTGAAGTGTAAGCCTGAGAGGGCGATGAAGAATCGGAGTGTGAGGACATGAAGGAGGAGAATGGTCCATAAAGATATTCCTTGGCATCATCACTTCGTAAGATACGACTTGAATTATTAAATCAAGTTTGAACTTCAACATGAAACTTTTGAAAAATAAAGAATAACTTAGATCTAGTTTTCATTAAAAATAGTCAAGTATAACGAGAATAATCATCTATAAAAGTGACAAAGTACCGGAACCCTAAGGAAGACTCATTCCTGAAAGGATCCCAAACATCAATGTGGACAAGCTTGAAAGGAGACTTTGTCGTTGATCTAGGCGCTTGGGGAATGGGACACGAGTATGTTTCCCAAGCTGACATGACTCACACTCAATTGAGAAAAAAACTAAAAAAATGAGGAACCGTTTTTCGAAACTTGGAAATGTTCGGATGACCAAGACAACTGTGAATAAGGAGAGGAGTATAGATGAAGGCGAGCTAAGATGAAAGAGGCCTTGAGACTCAAGTCTTATGCTAATCATCCTCCTTATACTACAGTCATGTAATGTGACAGAGTTATCAAAAAAGGTAATTAAACAATTAAGGTCACAAGTCAACTTATTGATGGAAATTAGATTAAAAGGGAATCGGGACCATAAAAGACAAAAGTGAGAGGTAAGGAAGGAAGAGGGCATGCTAAGCTGATTCTTTTAGCTATGGTTTGAGATCAATTAGCAAAAGTAACCATAGGTAAAGGAGAAGTAAATGTAAGAGAAGAAAAAATGTTTTTTATTACCTGAAATATGATCAGTGGCTCCATAATCAATAATCCAAGTCCAGAGGAATATGAAAGACAAGCCGAGGCATTACCGGTCTAGGAAACAGATGAAATAGATGTAGATTAGGCTACCTGAGTGAGGTGGAGATACTCGCGTAAGAATAACTCTCGAAGGTGTAGATGAGCTCCCTTTGGCAGTCATAGAAGTGAAAAACCAACAAAATCAATTGAATTGGTAAGAAAACAAGATGACTATGACTAAACACAATTGTTGAAGGTGAGAGAAGACTATGGAGGGTGTTGGGCTACTGTAAAAAGCCAAGACAAATAAAAAAAAATCTAGAGAAGAGGACTGTCGGAGACAAAAATTGGCAAAACACGAAGATGAAAGCTTTAGATGGAAGAACCAGGGAGCAAGGAATCCCTATCGGTAGGAGATGAGCTAGCTGGGAGAAGACGGTGGCCGGATGGTCACTCATGCGTAAAGATGGCAATTCTGGTTGACAAGCTAGGTTAAGCTGGGCCGACCCAAATTTGGCCTGGGTTTTTCGAGCTAAAAAATAGCAGCTCGACCCGGCTTAAATCCAGGTAGGTCGGGCTAAATTGCCTTATAAAGTAGAAAAATTGGTGGTCGGGTTAGGCCACACCAAGCCGGGCCTAAATTGAGCTGGGCCAAATTTGCCCTGATTTTTTTGGGTCAATAAAATAACAGCCTAGCCCAACCCTAATTTTGGGTGGATTGGGCCAGCCCAGCAGGCCTAGCTTAAATTGCTACCTTTACCCATGCGCCACCCATGAGCCGGCGAATGGGGGACAACTGTCGGAAAAGGACACGCACGTGATGGCGTGTGGGAGCTTGTTTGCTTAAGTTCTTGCCTCCGGTGGATAGATCAGGCGCCAACGAGTCGATTGGTGGGGGTATCTCGCCATCAAGGGTTGTTGTCGGAAAAATCGTTGGGAAAAGTTCACTAACAGTGAGAGGGTGTAGCGATGTTGAAGAATTTCGATGTTGTAGTGCTCTTTTACCTTTTAAAGACCTGTTCATTTAAACACATTTCATATACCCATTTCTAATATGAATAATTAATATTCATTTAAAACATAATTATTTATGGGTATATGATATCATGACCTAAACACATTCTTTGACATAAAAGAATATATACATTCCTTAATTCAAATAGGGCCCATAACTGTTCTTGAATAATGCATTTATACAAATTGGCATTCCATGCCTTTTCAAATACATTTACAAAATGATATTCTTAGAGTTCACCTCTATTTAAAACACATTCCATGAATATCCAAAACAAAATGATTCAAAACTATATTCTTCTCATGAAGACTTTTACATCATTGAATTCAATGCAAAATAATTACAAAATATCATGAATGGAATAATATGCATGGTACAGAGCATTTACTTATACTTCGCTCTGTTTGATGGTGACTCCACCCCCGACGATCTTTAGTCCTGCTACTTTCTACTTGATACCTGCGCGATGACAAAAACAACGCTAAGAATTCCTCATGCTTAATTAGTTCTATACAATTCTCTCTTCATTTTTAGTTTAAATCAAATCATGCAATGTTTATAAAAAAATGCTTTTGTACATTTCAATGACGATGCGTACAATACCACACACACACACACACACACACACACACACACACACACACACACACATATATATATATATATATATATATATATATATATATATATATATATATATATTCATTTCATTTACATTCAATTACAATTCATTGGTCATTTCAAGTTATGCAATTTCATATGCACTAAATCATTCAAATCACAAATCATGCACTTTTCAATCTCATTATTATTTTACCCTTATCGAATTTAACCTATGCTTTCAGTGCATAGGATAACGAATCACCGGCACGGTTCCGCTAGGCTGCAGGCCGGTATATATATAAAATATGTACTCAGTTTGGTGTACTTTGCGTCTTGTCTGGATTAGACTACGGATCGGTATGTCATAATAGTACGTTTGTTCAACTCTTATTGGTATACCAATTTATCCTTAACTCAAATTCTAACGGTTAACATTCTTTTAAGGACATTAAAATCATTCAATACAATTTACAATAGTATATATATATACATTTGTATGCAAATAGAACATTTTCACATTCATGCAATTTTCTTATGCAAATTCATTTCACAAGCAATTGTCTCAAATCACTTAAAACAAATCATTTCAAACACAAATCAATATGCACTTTCTTATCAATCATTTCCAAAAATTCAAATCATTTTCGTAATTATTCAATCTTTTAGAAATAAAGAGGATTTGAGAACAAACAAAAAATGTCGCTTTGATTCCAATCTCGGAATCTTGACTATCACGGCCTTTCCTCCTCAAATGAAGCCCCTATTCAAATACAATGACAATCACATATTAGTCGGTTATTCTAGGAGTTCTATTTTTAGTGGGAATTGGAATCATCTCATTTGGATAGCAAACTCGAGTTACAACGTTTCAATGCAGGCAAGTCGATATGCCCAACTCTTGGATCACTTACAGTTTTTAATTTTAATTTTATTTATTTTTATTTTTTTTATTTCTAGGGTCTTAACTCCATAAATTGGTAATGGTTCCTTCACTCATTTGAAGTTATGGTTCTAAGGTTTCTTCTCCAATTGGAATCATCCAATTTGGATCACCCAAACTCAAGTTACGACATTTCAATGCCAAACTAGTCGATATGCCCAACTCATTGGATCACCCACTATTTTTTCGATTTCTGGGGTCTTAAATCCATAAATTGGTAATGGTTCCTTCTAATAATTTTAATATATGGTTCTAAGGTTTCTTCTCCAATTGGAATCATCTAATTTGGATCACCAAAACTCAAGTTATTGCATTTTACATCCAGACTACTCAAATTTGCAAAGCAGAATCAGATTGTTCTTACACATAGCTCCACTTTGACAGATTTATGGGAACTTTGGGGTAACAATGTACATACACTTCCTTCAAGTAAATTGTTCCCCTAGAAGTCTATTTTACCCAGAATTTTGAATCACTCAATTTGGATGAGTGAAACTCAACTTATATTTAGTATATAACAACACCTAAAGCAGGCATATTCATTGAACTGTGAACTCACCTTTAAGCCCATATCGGGAGTCTTAGAGATACAACTTGCTCCTGATACCTTCTATAAATTTGTATCCCTATCACTTATGGTTCTTTACCAATTAGAATCACTTAATTTGGATGATTATAACTTAACCTATAGCCAAAACAAGAACAGGGGTTTTGACAAATTTTTGACAGCATTTCCTTTGAAAACCCAACATTTCCTTTTACAAACATTACACAAAACCAATCCAACCAACAATATAATGAAACTCAACCCAAAACAACCCCAAAAGTGGTTTGTTTTAATACAAACCCCCTTTACTTAAGTTAGGGCTTTTCCCCAAAATCAAAATCACAAAAAGATGAAGTTAGGGTTTGATTTCTTACCTTAAATCTCTTCAAATCTTCTCTTGTAGGTTGCTTGATCTCTTAGAAGCAAGAAATGGAAAAGATTGCCACCAAAAACTTGATCTCTCTATTTGCCCTAGCTTCTCCCCATTTTTCTCCCCTCTTTCTCTCCAAAAACGTTTTTGCTCTTAATGAGCTTCCTAGACCAAAATTTGGCCTTTAAACATATTCTCAAAGAGGCCTTGTTTGGCTCACCAAAATTATTTTGGTTAAAGTTCTCCAAATTTACTATATAGCCTACGTTTCATTTTATTTGCACTTCAAATATCAATAATCATGTAGACCTTATAACGTAGTCTCAAATGACCCTTAAGTCTCATTTTCCTCCTTAAGCGTTTTGGCTTTTCTCATTATTTCATTTCTCATTTTTCTCATTTAGCGTTTAAGTCCATTTTCATTTGGAAGACCCTTAGGTCCTTATTTCACATTTTACCAAATTTATTGAGCTTCTATAAAAAATTCAGGACATATTTTTACAGTTCTGGACACAAGTTCAGGAAGAACTTTGTTATATGTTTGCCATACCTGATATTTCTAAAGCAAACCAGATCATTTTCTGGAAGCATTCTAGTTTCTTTTAACAGTAAGTCAGAACAGTGGAAGATCTAATCACTTGATGGATTTGGCATGGGAGACAGAAGACTGTGAACCAAACACTAATGAACCTTTCAAGATAAAATTACCATGTGGAAGGATGAAGAAAGAATGTTTTCTTATTGAATGGATGAATACATAGTATATAGACACTTATATATATATATATATATATATATATATATATATATACATAAAGAATGGAACAAAAGAAACAAAATAAAAATTAAAGGAAGAGGATAATGTACTAAAAAGAATTAGAAAGATAAACCAAAGAATATCTAGAGAATATTCTATGATTCTCAACACTCCTTACTGGAAATCATGAAGATTCAAGTGATTTAGTAATCTCTTTGCTGGATTGAAACATGGCGAGTCCAAGGAAGACTCGGTCGACCTTCCATCTATCAGTGGTTGAGGAAGGTCTCGGCCAAAATTCCCTTAGTCGATCGGTTGAGGAAGCATTACTCATCTGGTTGCGGAAGTTTGAAGAGTTGTAGTGAAGAAATTAGGACTTAGTTTAGGTCTTCAAGTGTTCCAACCCAAGCGCCTTGTTTCCTCCGCACCATATGCTTCTTCTTAAGCATTGAACATTTAGTTAGATTTTAAATTTCACACTTTTTGTATTTAGTTTCTATGCAACAACTACTCTAACCCTTTGATAGAAATTCCAGTTCCATATCATTCCCACTTTGTATCTTCGGGTTGAGAATGCTCTCACGGAACTTGAAAATCTCTTTCCTCCTGAGCTTGTGGGGAAAAATCGATAAATCAGATACAAACATATTTATTTCGGTAAAATAGAATAGTACCTTTACTTTTCTATAAGTAACAATGATTATAATTCAATTCAACATGGAACATTTCCATTCCACTTGAAAGGGTGAGTTTGTGATGGTGTAATCATGGTTCACATTAGACTAAATATCACTTGCCACTTGATTCCGGCTGTTTCGATTATTGGATCGAACCGGAAGTTCGGGTGGAATATACCAGACTCTTTACCTGTTTTTATTTTTTTATTTTTTTATTTTTTTTGCAGATTCAAAATATCATATACCTAGACTAAGTCCATTCCTGCTCTTCTAAAGCTGTGCTTTTACATTTACAAATGCGAGCACGAGGCTTCTCGTGGTGAACCCTTACTATTAATTTGGCCCAGCTGTGTGTGGATGTTTCCAGGCGTCTCTCTTACATTTGGATTAAAGGCAAGATTGCTAGCTTTACTTTTAGTGAGGCTTATATCTTATCATTATCAGATTACATGCATTTAAATGAATCGTAATAAACATACTCATAGAAGCAGATATCAAAATCTTCATGAATTCATATAATCCAAATGTATAAAAATTGATATATTCGAGCAAACTTAGACATATAATGTTAAGGCATCCGGTCAAATCTACTCTTTTACATGTCTATGACTTTCTGGGTTTTCTGAGTGTTCTGTTAATGTCATTGTATAATTACGTCTCACTTATACCTTATGACTTTTAACAGAATTCTTATATCTCCCATAGGAGTATAGAGGCTATACAGAGATACCCGTATATATATATATAGTCAAAGCGGAGCTGAATTCCTTTCTCTCTTGTTGTTCATTATTCAAATTTGCATGGTTTATATTCCATGGCTTTATTATACAAATCGGAACATGTAACTTATGCGAAGGTACCCGTAGGTGCATACTGGTTCATATCTCCCGAAGGACACATTCTTATTCATATTCCTTGTATACGGTACTGAACTTATACATATACTTAGACGGAGGTACTTATCCATACTCATATTTGTCAAGCTTATACTTGTTTTGATCTCCATTAGTTAGGAACTTATGCTTATCTGGAGGTACTTATGCACGTCTTTCCCGGGCGCATATCTATCTCGGATCTCATTAGGAGTTCTGAGGAGACTTATGCTTATCTGAAGTGCCACGTCTTTGGTATATATCTATCTCAGATCTTCCGTGGAGTTTATAGACTGTCTTATCTGAGAGGTACCCTTAGGTACTACAAGGTGATACTTATACCATGGGGCTTATACTTATACTCTGAGATTACACACTTATTTGGAGTGCGAAGTAGGTACTACGAGGATACGAAGCATTATCTTGTGAGTATTGCGAGACTTATTCTTATACGGAGGTACTTTCGTAAGTACTACTTGTTAAATGTCCCAAGAGCCTTTACTTGTGCTTATATCAAACTTATCTATACAGAGGAGTACTCGTAGGTACTCTTTGAGTTTATCATATCAGGAGCTTATATGGAGATACATGAGGTACTACAGAGATTAATGAATCTGGCACCATAGGTACTACATAAGTGTCAGTCTTAGGAGTACCGTGGTGCCAGAGCTTATATTTATACGGAGATATTTTGTATCTTGTGCTTGTACTCTGAGCATATCCTTGTCTTACGGATCTTATCACGGTATTACAGGCTTATTTTGTACTTGAGATCTATTCTTATTTGAACATATACGTCTTACGGATCTTATACTTGTATTACGGGACTTATTCTAGTATTTCGGATCACGGAGTACCATTAGGTACTCCTGGAACATTTACTTGTACAAAAATTACGTAGGTCTTATTGGACTTATACTTACTTCAGAAGCAGGTACCCATAGGTACTCTGAGAGCGAGATGGGAGGTACCGTAGGTGGTGGATCTTTACTTTTATTCTTTATTTAGAGGTCTTATCCATATAGCTTGTTTGACTACGGACCAATCATAAGAAATGAGTGGGATGAGACCTGATAAGTGCTGAAGGAGTCTGTCTGATGCGGAGTCTTGAAGTAGCCTGAAAGCGGGAGTCTTAGAAGCCTTTGAGCAGAGTCTTGTAGCACTAATAAAGTGCGAGTGCGAGCGGGGTGCCGTGGCACTAATCGGGATGCGAAAGACAATCGGGGTGTTGTAGCGTGTCGAGTCACGAAGTCTTGGCCAGTCTTGTGTGTCGAGTCTTAGAAGCGGGCGGAGTCTTAGTGGCACTGTCGGGGGTCTAGAGTACTGCTCGGGGTGTCGTAGCACTAATCAGGGAGTGCCGAAGTCTTGGCGGGATTGCCGTAGCACTAATCGGGAATCTGCAAGTACTAATGGGACGTCCTCATTCATTTTCGGTCCTAGGTAGTCATATGATCCATATGTCTTTTAGAACTCATAATATCTTAATCACATTACGTGTTCGCGACATATTGCTTTTTCATGTTCATATTTCATGTTTTGATTCTTTCATATTTCATTATCATATTCATGTTTCATGAACCTGCCATTTATACATATTGCATTCATATATGAGTTCACGCACACTAAATTCAAAAGGATGAAGGTCAACACTTGTAATGTGGATTCTGAGTACACATCAACTCATCATCGTGGTTGGCACCGTCGGCAACGGCCATTTTGGTCGTGCCCGCGGTAGGGTGATGCGGAATCAACAAATTCATTCTAAGTTCCTCCTACTATGCGTAGTCAAGCTACTCCAGTATATTGGTCTAGGGTCGAACACGGGGATGGGTTTTCATCCCACGAATGATTATCGGTGTTTGAATACGTTGAAGCTTTAGTTTGGTTGGATTTGTTAAAAACGGGGGGAGGTTGGTTGTTCCTTTGGTTGGTATGTGGCTTAAATGAAAGTGTGAAATGGTAACCTTGAAACTGGGTCACTAGCTTGACAACATGGGAGTATTCTGATGTCCTCGGGTTCTTTATAGCATTAGGGCAAAATGACATATAGTCCAAAGCCAAAACCGGATCTTTGTTTAGCTATAAAGCCTAACCCTAAAAACCACTCCTATTTGAGTCAACCCAAGTACTAAACATTCAAAGTCCCATTCAGTTTGAAACCTAGCATTTAACCTCATTCCCATGGCTGTAAAATGACATCCCCAAGAATGTCGGTGCATACACCATTAAGAATGCAACGAACCACCTAAGCATAGCGAAGTATTGACCAAGGAAAGACATTAAATGGCATTAAACCCTGATTTGGCTTGGGAACCATAAATCGTGCACAGCAACATTCAAAGCATAAGGACAACTGCGGTAACCCCCGAAACCAAGCTAGTAGCCCTCCTCTTCAAGGCTACGAGGCAAGCGAGCGTCAGCTGAGTTACGTCGCCGAGGGGTGTTTAGCGTGAGGAAAATGAAAGGGAGGAGAGAAGAGAGCAAATAGAACCTAAAATGAAAATTTGCGGGAAAACTTTATAAAGTGAAAAGTTGCTTAAGGTTACAAAAAGGTGAGGGTTTATATAGTCTGACCCAAAGTGTGAATACAAAAATACCTAAAATGTGAAATTACATAGGTGAAAATGGTAATACATCAAAACATGGTCGTTTGGGATCAAGTACACCAAAAACAAAGAATTTGAGATTTCGCTATGTAGGAGATTTAAGCTACTTATACGCGAAAATTTAATATATATTATGAATTATTAACCTGTGAAAAATTCTGGAGATAAGCGAAAATGGGAGATTTAGCTAGCAATAGTGAATTCGGCTAGCCCTAAGCAATTTTTGTGAGATAAGCGAGGTGGAGAGATTTAAACTAGGCACGATGGGATTTAAACTAGTAGCGAAATTTCGCTAACTGGCAATTCCCGATTTCGCTAGGATTGCGAAAATTTTCGCTATGATTGAAATTTTTGCAATCAATGAAATTTTCGCAATCATAGCGAAAATCTTGGATATCTGCTTCTGTTTTGCTTCTTTGCATCCTCTACGCACTTCTTATTCATCACTTTGCCTTCACATTTCTAGTTGAAAACACTGTGAATCCTCAGCAGTCGGCATATCTTGACATCAAACTTGAACTAATTGGCTGAGGCACGCAAAAACCTGTGAAATTACCAAAAACAAACTCGAAATGGAATTAGTGAAACTAAGTGGACTTGCACACATCAATTGGCTTAATTGATATGATTAGTGCGCAAAAAGCACTCAAAACCTATCTTGAATAGGGCTCAAAATAGCACTTTTTGGGCACTAATCAATCACAAATTCCTTAAGCCAAAGATAATAGTGCCAAGTTTCCAAGGCCCGAACCAATGCATATAACTCTTTGTCATAAGTAGGGTATTTCAAAGGTTGCATTATAAGGCAGGAAATTCATTTTAAAAAAAAGGGTAAAATAATTTCGGTCAAAACCCAAAATTTTCTAGATCTCGGATGTGAAACGGACTTCAACGTTGGAATAAATCTGCGAAATCTAGTTACCACGTCAATTCGTTGGTCTGAGATGGTCGAATTTCATGTTTTTCGAGGCACCGGGTGTGCAGTGCTTGGGTGTGGTGACTTAATGAGATACATGTGATGTGACAAAAGTCACCTACTATATGTACCCATGTGACACATGTTGCATTATTAGTGAGATGATGGAGATGAATGACTTAGATTAAGCCATGTGTCAAAAATCAAAACTTAAGGACACAAATTCAATTTAGTGAAAAGATTTAAGTGATAAGACAAAAAGGCAAATTCATCTTCTCCAATTTGAAAAGAAAACGTGCAGTAGGTGTGGATTTCAGATTTTAGAGAGAAAAAGAGTGACTTCTCTCTAGATTTCCCGACGTTCGGACCGTCGGTTTTCTTGGGCGAAGCCAAAGTTGCTCATCACGTGAGGAGCTACGCATGGGCACGTATTTTGTGAAGTTCCGGCCCGACTCGGTAGGGATCTTTTCCTACTTGGTTTATTCTTTGGCTAAGAGTCATTTTAATGGATGGGGATTTTTTGAGGCCTGAATGGCCGTGTTTTTGGTCTCAAAATCTTTGAACCGAGTGAAGAAATCCCTACTTGTGTGGCCGTTAACAGTGTCGAGCCTAGGGTTCCACTGTTCATGTGATTGGTTGTGTGATTTTTGTGTTGTTAGGTGATTCAAAATGAATTGCTTGGATTGTTATTAGCCCATGTGAGCTAATTTTGGTGTTATTGATTGTGAATTGAATAACATGATTTATGTGGATTAATTTTGTTAATATATACATGTAAATATATTAGCATGAATTGTTTGGAATTGACATAATGCATTCCATATGCACCGGGGCACCCTAGAACGATAGGTGTGAGTGCATAACTTGAAAGAAAATAAAAGAAAATGAAAACGGTTGTGAAAGGAATTTCAAGGAAGATTTTCCGAAGAATTGCCTTGGAGAGTGGTCCAACAGTTCATCTCGGAGCGGACCACGTAGTTTGTTCGGAAAAATGATCGACAATTCGCCTCGGAAGGGTAGTCGATATATTTATCAAAACTATTAGTGTGTTTTCAAGAACAAAAGCTTTTGTTTTGAAAACTATGCTTTCTCGCATTTGGCTTAGGCATGTGTGGGGGTTGAGTGAGGATTTCGAGACATGGGATTGGGCATGTAGACATTAAAGTAGGATCATGTATTTGCTTGAGTGTGTTTGGTTGTCATTACATGTGCACTTAGGTGGGGAGTAACCCATGTAGGAGATTATCACTTCCGGGCATTGCTCACCTTGTCGAGGAATCATTATTTCGGGTATAGGAGTGTCTGAGATGATGGCGCTCGGTAGAGACCGCATTTAGAAGAAAGCGGTGTAAACTGACATTTCTTTAGTAAAACATGTAGTAGAACTCTAACTTTTGATATATGTTTGATTGAAACAATGTCTTGAACTATGGTATATAAATGATGTATTCTTGATGAGTATTGATGTATGGGCTCAAGTGACCATTTTTACTCATGTATAAGTCATAATATGAGACAATTGTCCATGATTAAACGGGTTGTCAAGCGAGACACCGGGATTGGGCGTCAAACGTATCAGAGCATAAGTTTATAAATATCTAGAGCTCAATATCGGATACTAAAGTATGACTTAGTATCAATAAGTTAAGTATACGATTACCTAGGACTTGATGGACACGAGTTAGATCATGCATTCATTGTGCATTCTGATGATTGTTGTGTGATTTTGTGTGATTTGTGTGCTTAGTGAATAGCACATAGGAAAAAAAAAGTGTTGAGGAAAATCAGTAGAACCAAATAAATGTGTTAAGGAAATTTAATTTTTTGAGGTTTTACAGTGTGTGAAACAGGAAAAAAAATAAAAAAAATAAATTCAACGATTGTTCTCTTGAAGACATGAAATTTTGATTTTATTTTTGTGGTCTTACGTGGATTGGAGCAGTGAAAAAAAATAGTGAAAAAAATTTGCGAAGGCGGGGGGTGGAGTGGAGCTCTTGCCCGTTTCCATTACGAGTCACGATACAATGGATTGTATTGTGACATAGGGCATAGGGCGTCCTACAAGGGGGCCACGATACGGCCCGGGGCTGCGACAGGCCACGGCAAGGCCCGGTAGAGATTAGCGACCGCGGCGACCCACGAGCAAGGGCGTCTCGGCGGTCTTGTAGCGCGGGGCTGGCCATGGGATGAGTCAGCAGCCACCGATGCGTATGTGGCGAGAGGGAGGCGTGTCGACACGGCGGCGATACGGGCTGCGTCTGGCCTTAGCGGCGCCTGCGACCGTATTGCGGCGTGGAAGGTGACAAGAGCCCAGGCGGCGGCGTGCTGTAACTGCGAGGGCACGTGTTGCCGTACAAAGTTTGTATCATGATCGAGGGCTGTGACCTTTGCAGCGTCTGACCACGACACGTGGCCCAGGACATGTGGCTGCGACACGACCGGGCATGGCCACGATATGGCACTAGTGCGTGCCACGACAGGGCGCCCAGCAAGCGGCGTGCGCGCGGCCTGTGCACAGCCTGGGCCATGGGTGTGTTCATTGTGCACTGACCTGGGCTTTCACCTCGCACCGCTGAAGCCATCGCTCGATCAATCGCTCATGGTTAATCGCTCACTGGGTTTTTAAGAAAATAAAATAAAAATAAAGCAAAAAATAAAATGAAATAAAATAATTTTTTTTGTTTGTTGAATATATTTAATATATGAACTTATTGTCTTGTATTAATGGCGAATGCAATGGACATAGTGTATAAAATTTTTCTAAGATGCGAATAGTGTCCCTGGTTGTGCTTGTTTTAGAGATATTGCATTAAAACTTAACTTGCCATTTGACATGTGTGGGATGGGTTAGTAGAGGGCGAGGACTTAGAGAATGTCCATCGAGGTGTGCCAGCCAAGCACCACGCATTTGACTAGCGTGCCTTGTCGAGGTCGTAGGGATCATGTTGCCGCATTGCAATGCTTAGCAAGCAGAGCCGTGAGGTCTCGAGTAAACCTCCAGAGGTTCAGGGCACATCATCCTCCGATATTCACAAGGGGAGGAGATCCGATGGTGGTAGACCATTGGTTCATGCAGGTCGAGAAGGTGTTGGAGGCTATGGAGATTACCTCCAACACGACTAGGATCAGACTAGTTGCTTTCCAGCTAGAGGGTGAGGCCCAAGTGTAGTGGAATTGGGCAAAGACCTCTAGAGATCTAGAGGCAATGACATGGGCAAGAATTTTTTGGACACCGTCGTCAGTTAAGGCCTCAGGAGTCTCTGTGAACCGGCTGTGGGACAAGACAAATTTTGGCCTCAGACTGCAGCGATCCGTGTCAGACAAGCACGGTCGGCTAGCAAGCCTTACCTTAGGGAGGACGAGGTGAGACCTCGTAATTAGGATCTACCTTGGAGTAGTTTGTAGAGCATGAGGACAAGTTTTTCTGGATAAGCCACCGGATTGCCTCCGTAGAGGCCGTAGACTCCTTGGTATTGAATTACACCTCGTACTTCGCCATCTCTGACCCACGATGATGGCACCGCTTGAGTCAGCAGAACCCGCAGTCCAACCACAGGAGCCACTCGGACAAGGTTCATTAGACCGACACTCACCATGGGGCGCCCGGCTCTATTTGTGAAAAAGTAGCGACAAGACCCTTCGACCGTGCAGGCTGACTACGTATAGCTGGTTTTGTTGTGTGGGGCCAAGAATCGGCACTATCAGGCCGAGGACTCGATGACTTTGCTTGACACTGAGAGGAGTGCGAATCTACTCCAAGATAGACCTTCGTATTAACTATACTTCATCGCCTGAGGGGTTAGGGGAGACAGATATCCCTAAGATAACGCTCAGACTGCTATAGGTGCACTTTGAGTTTACAGCAGTTCTTTGATTGACGAATGCGCCAAAGAAGATTCATGGACTCTCATGGCTGTGGTGTTCAAACTTTATCTAGACTGGCTTTGTCGTAGTCTTTGTGGATCACATTTTGATATACTCCTAGTCAAAGAGGGAGCATGAGGGTCACTTGAAGATTGTTTTACAGTTGCTGAGAGATCATCATCTATACGCTAAGTTCACTAAGTGCGTGTTTTGGCTTACTGAGGTGAGATGTTTGGGACATGTGGTGTCAGCATCAAGCGTGTCAGTGGACCCAGAGAAGGTCGAGGTTATGATGAGTTGGGAGAGGCCGAAGCCGCCGTGGAGGATACGTAGTTTCTTAGGACGGGCCAGACTGCCAGGAGATTCATTGAGGATTTCTCCCGATTGGCAGCACCTATGACGCAGATCGACCCTATGAGGTCAAGTTTGATCGGGATGACCGATTTATAGCATTCCAGAGTTGAAGAGGAGGCGATTATCGCTCCTATCTTGATAGTCCCGCATAAGAGGACAGGGTACACAAGTAGGGCCAGATGTTTCAAGGGCCTGACTGGATGTGTTTTGATGCAAACCGAGGGTAGTAGCTTATGGTTCCTGCTACTTGAAGAATCATGAGCGTAATTACCCCACACACTGACATGGATGATCGCTATGTATTTTGCCTTGAAATTATTTGGCGCCATTATTTATATGGCTTAACGTCTGAGCTGTACCTGCACCACAAAAGTCTGAAGTATATTTTTACGTAGCGGGACCTCAATATGAGGCAACACAGATGGATGGAGTTCTTAGAGGACTATGATTTCACTTTGCATTACCACCCTGGTAAGGCAAATGTGGTGGTTGATGCACTCATCCGGAAGTCACGGGGAGCATTGGCTAGTATAGCTTCCCGGGAGTGGCGAATGCTCGAGACTGTGGGATAGTTTGGGTTACAGTACCGCGAGTAGGCTCAGGGTATGTTTGGGAGTTTAGTGGCTACACCATCTCTATTGAGCAGAGTGATTGAGTCCCAGGGGCAGGACGTAGAGATAGTGTCCATCGTGGACCTGCACAAATGTATAGGTGATTTAGGGTCGGACTGTCCACGCAGATGGTAGTCTTCTGATAGAGGACTCCGTAGTGGTTCCACAGTTGGACCGACGAGAGATGAGGATTCGTGGAGTTTCCACCGCCTCTAATTTGTCGTAGACCAGTGGCACCGAAGATGTTCCAGATCTTCGTCGCTAGTACTACCGGAGTGGAAATGAAGCAGACACGAGGGGACTGTTCGACGCATGTCTCATGTGTCGCAGTTAAGGCTAAGCACCGGTACGCCAGGCTACTTCACCCATCGGAGGTATCGAAAGTGGAAGCCGGAGCACGTCAACATGGATTTTGTGACCCACTTGCCACGCGACACCATGTAGACATGATGCGGTATGGGTGATAGTGGACCGCTCACGGCAGGCACATTTCGAGCCGTATGGATTACCTTCACATCGAGAGATTCTCATTTGGCCAGACATTCCGTAGATAGTCCCGACTACATGGATTACCAGTATCCATAGTGTCAGATAGAGACCCGAGGTTTACGGCGCATTTTTGGAAGAGTTTCCAAAAGGCTATGGGCACACGGCTGACCATGAGTACAACTTTCCACCCACATACCTATGGTCACCGTGAGGACCAGTACTGGGCAGTTAGAGGACATGCCGAGCATGCCTGGATCATAAGGGTAGTTGGGAAGCAGTGACTGCCTGAAAATAATTTCGCCACAACAAGGTTACCAAGAGAGAGAGCACGATGGGCGCCATATGAGGCATTGTATGGGAGGCTATGCAGATCACTCATATGCTGGACCAGGTGGAGAGAGTCTAATCGGGTCCCTGATATGATTAGGAGACACCCTCCGAGAAGGTGAGCTTGTTACTACAAGCACTTTCACAAGCTTTAGAGCGACATAGAGCCATGGCTGATGCAACAATGCCGACCTTTAGAGTTCGAGGCTGGAGATCACGCTCTCTTGAAGGTGATGCCTTAAGAGAGGAGGGTCGTTCAGAAGCACCTGAAGCCATCGCCGAGGTTCATCAGCCCCCTGAGATACTCGGTAGGTAGGCAATCGAGTGTACCTGTTGGCTTTACCGCCGAACATGTCGTGTTCATGAAGTATTCCACGCCTCCATGTTCGAGGTACAATCACACCTGCATCCAAATTTCATGAAGTGGATCGGGGAGAGATTGAGTTGACACATATGGGACCTTCGAGGAGGGACTATGTGCATTATGGATACCGGATCGCTCTTGATAATGCAAGACCGCGAGGCTAGTGGAGGGTACTGTTATGGCAAAGATCGCGGAGTGGAGGAGTCAACGTTTGGAGCGAGGACATCGACGCGGGCCACCTATCCCTTCTTGTTTATGGATGGAAGGTACGTGGGTTTAGTCAGTTAATACTTAAATGACTAGTTTACATGCATGGTATAGTGCACATTACATATGCATGTGATTTATTAGATTATACGCACTTCGGACGAAATCTTTAAGGAGGGGAGAATGTAAAACCCGGGAAAATTCTAATTTTCTGAAAAATGGTAATTTTGGTCAAAACTCGAAATTTTTCTAGATCTCGGATGACAAAACAGACTTCACCATTGAAATCGTCTCACGAAATCTAGCTACCACGTCAAATTTCGTCGAATTCCGAGATAGTCGGAATTTCACGTTTTTCGAGGCACCGGGTGTCGGGTGCCGTCTAACAGCTTATAAGAGACATGTGATGTGACAAAAGTCACCTACTACATGTACCCATGTGACACATGTTGCATGATTAGTGAGATGATGAAGATGAATGACTTAGATTAAGCCATGTGTCAAAAATCAAAACTTAAGGACACAAATGAAATTTAGTGAAAAGATTTAAGTGAATAAGACAAAAAGGCAACTTCATCTTCTCCAATTTGAAAAGAAAACATGTAGTAGGTGTGGATTTCAGATTTTAGAGAGAGAAAGAGTGACTTCTCTCTAGATTTCCCGGCATTCGGATTGTCGGTTTTCTTCGGGCCAAGAAGCAAAGTTGCTCTATGCGGCAAGGGCTACACGTGGGCACCGATTTTGTGGAGTTCCGACAACTTCAAGAGGTAGGGATCTTTTCCTACTTGGTTTATTCTTTGGCTAAGAGCCATTTTAATGGATGGGGATTTGTTAAGGCCTGAATGGTCGTGTTTTTGGTCTCAAAATCTTTGAACCGAGGAAGAAATCCCTGGCTTATGTGGCCATGAACGCTGTCGAGCCTAGGGTTCCACCGCTCACGGATTGGTTGTGTGATTTTTTGGTGTTGCTGAAAGTGATTCAAAATGAATTGCTTGGATTGTTATTAGCCCATGTGAGCTAATTTTGGTGTTATTGATTGTGAATTAAATAACATGATTTATATGGATTAATTTTGTTAATATATACATGTTAAATATATTAGCATGAATTGTTTAGAATTGGCATAATGCATTCCATATGCACCGGGGCACCCTAGAACGATAGGTGTGAGTGCATGACTTGAAAGAAAGTAAAAGAAAATGAAAATGGTTGTGAAATGAATTTCAAGGAAGATTTTCCGAAGAATTGCCTTGGAGAGTGGTCCAACAGTTCATCTCAGAGGCTGACCCATGACTGTTCGAAAAAAAATGATTCAGCAATTCGCCTCGGAGGGTAGTCCAATGTATTTACCGAACAGAGGTGTTTTCAAGAACAAAAGCTTTTGTTTTGAAAACCGGTGGTTTTTGCTCGCATTTGGCTTTAGGCATATGTGAGGGAGCCTATGAGGACTAGGAGACATGAGATTGGGCATGTAGACATTCAAGCAGGATCATGTGTTTGCTTGAGTGTGTTTGGTTGCCATTACATGTGCACTTAGGCGGGAGCAACCCATGTAGAGATTATCACTACCGGGCATTGCTCCACCGTCGAGGATCATTATTTCAGTACAGGAGGTATAGATGACGGCCTCACTGGGGAGTCGCTTTGTGAAGAAAGCCGGATTATGGCTTTGACATTTTCTTTGTAAAACATGTATTAGAACTCTAACTTTTGATATATGTTTTGGTTAAGAGTAATGTAATAACTCTTAAAGTATTGTTATATAGTTGATGTATTCTTGATGAGTATTGATGTATGGGCCTAAGTGGCCATTTTTACTCATGTATAAGTCTCATAATATGAGGCCAAGGTGTATATTCCTGTGAGGGTTAACGTGGTTGTTTCGTTCCAGGCACCCAGATTGGGGTGTCATTATTCTACTTAGCTTTTCGCAAAATATAAATGGGTCAGTTTCTTCTTACATAAGAACTGCACCAATACCTATACCTGAAGCATCACATTCAACTTCAAAAGTTTTTGCAAAGTTAGGTTGAGCAAGTAATGGAGTAGGAGCTAGTTTTTCCTTGATCAATTGGTATGCTTTTTCTTGCTCTTCACCCCACTTAAACCTAACATCCTTCTTGATGACTTCGGTTATCGTTTCCGCTATGCTACTAAAGTCCTTCACAAATCATCGATAAAAACTAACAAGTCCATGAAAGCTTCGAACTTTACTTACACTTGTTGGACTGGCCAATCTTGAATCTCACGAACCTTCTCTTCATCAACCTATATACCTTGTGCACTAACGATAAAACCAAGAAACACAAGCCTATTGGTGCAAAATGTGACTTCTTAAGGTTAGCAAACAATATTTCTTTTCGAAGCACATCCAAAACATATTTTAAATGAATCAATTGATCATCCAAGTTCTTACTATAAATAAGGATATCATCAAAATAGACAACCACAAATTTCCTAATGAAAGCATGTAAAATGTGGTTCATTAATCTCATAAAAGTGCTAAGTGCGTTAGTTAATCCGAAAGGCATAACTAACCACTCATATAAACCATATTTTGTTTTGAAAGCAGTTTTCCATTCATCACCTTCTTTCATTCTAATTTGATGGTATCCACTTTTCAAATCAATTTTGGAAAAGATACAAGAATCATGTAATTCATCAAACATATCATCTAACCGAGGAATGGGGTGACGATACTTTACTATTATGTTATTGATGGCTTGGCAATCAACACACATCCTCCATGTCCTATCCTTCTTAGGAACCAAAATCATCGGAACGACACATGGACCAACTTTCCCTCACATATCCTTTTCCATTAATTCACCAACTTGCTTTTGGAGTTCCTTTGTTTCCTAGTGATTACTCCTATAAGCGGGTCGGTTAGGAATGGTAGCACCAGGAACAAAATCAATTTGAAGTTCAACCATCGGATAGGAGGTAACCCTTTTGGAATTTCCTCGAGAAAGACATCCTCAAATTCCTGCAAAAGAGAGACAATTGAACTAGGAAAAGAAGTGTCAAGTTGGTTAGTGTTAAAAAGCGACTCTTTGTACAAAAGTACAATCATAGGCATGTTTAAGAACAATATTCTCTTAACCTCACTTGCCTTTGCATAGAAATTGTTTTTTCTCTCTATTTTTCTCCTATCATTCAATTCTACCCTCTTTTTTTCTCTCTCATTTATCTCGGTCTCTCTCTTATTTTCTCTTAAATTTTCAGCCAATTTCTTTGTCACTCTCTTCTTTTACTCGCCTCTTTTCATCTGATTTTCTTTGCCTACTCCTTTGTTCACTCTCTTTTTGCAACCTCACTTGATCTTCATAAACTCGACTTGTTGTCAAAGGAACAAGAGTGATTGTCCGTTGGTTGTGCATGAATGAGTACTTATTGGTGAAGTCGTCATGTTTAACTTTCCTGTCAAAATTCCATGGTCTTCTTAATAATAAGTGTCTAGCTTCCATTGAAACTACATCACACAAAACTTCATCTTCATATTTTCTAATGGGAAAAGAGATTAACACTTGTTTATTCACCCTTACCTCGCCATTGTCATTCAACCATTGCAATTTATAAGGTTGAGGATGCTTACTTGTTGGCATCCCTAGTTTCTCTACCAGGGTTGTGTTAGAGACATTAGTGCAATTGCCCCCACCAATGATCACACTACATACCTTGTTTTGGACGTGGCACTTAGTATGAAAAATGTTATCTCGCTTGCACCTCGTCATCTTCCTTAGTCAAGACACTTAAGGCCCTCCCTTGCCTCCATTAGTTCTCCTTGACAACGCATTCTCATCATCGACATCCTCTAAGGATGGCATAGAATCACAATCCGACTCATTGTCAGTTTCAATCTCACCATTGTCCCGCATCACCATAACTCTTTTGTTCGGACATTGGCTTGCTATATGACCCCTGCCTTGGCTTTTAAAACACTTAATATCACGATTCCGAGTAGTAAAAGAAACGGGTTTACCTTGATTTCCTTGGCTGGTCACCTCTTGTTTTTGTTCTATTTTGGGCTTAGCGTTGGGTGGCCTCTCTTCCTTCCTCCATTGATTCGACTTCAAAGTGGATGAACTTGGGCTAGGTGCAGAACGTGTGTTTCTACTACCCCTCCTCTTGACTTGATTCTCAATCTTGATAGCCATATGCACCATATCCTCCAACTCCACATAATGTTGTAATTCCACCACATTTTGAATCTCCCGGTTTAAACCCGTAAGAAACCTCGCCATTGTAGCCTCTCGATCTTCTTCAATATTTGCTCTAACCATTGCAACCTCCATCTCCTTATAATACTCCTCCTCACTAAGGTTGCCTTGCCTCAGGTTTTGCAACTTGTCAGGATAACCCCGACGTAGGTGCACAAATCTCTTTCAGACACCCCTTCATCTCTTCCCATGTTTCCACCGCTGGCTCCCTATTCCTTATCTTATTCAACACTAGTTGGTCCCACTACACTATAGCATAATCCGATAAGTCTATGACAACAACCTTTACCTTCTTATTTTCAGAATAATTGTGATAATAAAAAACCATCTCCACCTTTGTCTCCCACTCAAGATATACCTCAAGGTCATTCTTTCCTTGGAATGATGGAATCTTCATCTTAATGCTACCCAAATTATATCTTCCCGATTCCTAGCTTCTCTAAGTCTCTCCCATACCTCCTGTCACTAACAATCGAATCATGATCAATCTCATCCTCAAAGCCATCACCTTCATACTCTTCTTCTTCTACCCGCACCCCTTTTCTTGGTAGCCTCTCCCTTCTACTATCTGTTAGAGGGTTTCGTGGTTGCTTGAAGCTTTGCTCTACCCTCTCATGGAATTGTTCCAATTCAACCGTAAACATTCTCTTTACTTCACTAGTTAAGGCCTCCATAATGAACTTCGTGTCAATTTTTCTTGTCACACCTTCGGATGCACCGTTTTGACATATTGCTGCAAAAAAACAAGGTTAGAGAATAAAAAAAGAGGATCTCACAAATCACTCCCTCACGTGTTTTCACTTAAAGAATTATTCACTCGGTTCACTCGTGTTTTCACACATTTATTTGGCTTTTTCTCACTTTAATGTTCTTACCACACTTGCATTTTTTCTACTCATAATCTCTCTTTTGGTTCTTTTGGAACTAATAAAACAAATCATATTTTTTTCTGCAAAATTCAATCAAAAACCAATCAAAGGACAGATAGGTGGCATTAACCAAAGTCAAGCATTTCT
Source organism: Tetrastigma voinierianum (assembly GCA_016808115.1). Lineage (NCBI taxonomy): Eukaryota > Viridiplantae > Streptophyta > Magnoliopsida > Vitales > Vitaceae > Tetrastigma > Tetrastigma voinierianum. The sequence goes on from JAEQBH010001110.1 coordinate 135,447, forward strand.
AAAGCAACAAAAGTTAGGGTCACTAACAAAAAAAGGACAAAAAAAAAAAAAAAAAAACAGGTTGGTGGTGTTAACCAAAGTCAAGCCTTTCTAAAGCAACAAAAGTTAGTGTCACTCACAAAAAGGAAACAAAAAAAAAAAAAAAAAATCTCGGATTTTATCAATTTTTTTTTTACTATGGTTGTAACTTGATTTCTGGCAACTAGAATAATGATAAACTTATAGGTAATTTTTTTTTTCTCAACCTCTAGACTTTTTTTTTTTTTTTTTTTGTTGCTGACTGGATCCTTTTCCTTTCATTTCCTTTTTTTTCTTTTTTTTTAGTAACTTGGGATGGACAGTTCAATAAAAAGGAAGACAAACAAAAAGGATATCCAGTCAAGAATAATGAAAATCAGACTTGGGATGGGGTAGAGAATAGGTTGTGAATAAAATTGGGGGTTGAACGGAATTTAGAAGGAACAGATGAAAGTGGTAATTAAGTTGGGTTTAGACAAAGAATAACCGTAAAAGATAGGCAAACCAGAAAAAAAGAACCTGTTACTTTGATACCAAATGATATGAACCTCGCCAACTTGTGAGGAGACCTGTGATCGAATTAATCTCGGAAGAACTGTTTTAGTGTTCGGCTTGGATGGATGACCTTGATCTGTTGCTTATAGGGAAGCAAGAACCTTGGTATAGGAGGACGCCACAATCAGTGATGGAGATCCGATTGATAAGTCTTGATGAACGCCACGGAATAACTGATAAGTTCAAAGGGTTCTTTCAAGAACCAAAGAGAAATTTAAACTCTCAATTTTATAAATTCTTCCACTGAAGAAAACAAGGATAACACGCCTATAAATAGGCTCAAAATATGAAGAATAAAACAAATATTCTACCATAAAGGAAAGTAAATATTTGGCCAAAACAAGAAAGGAAACTAATTTAACTTCCTAAACTACTCACACCCAAAAACGTCCACAAGGAAAAGTAACCAGATAATTTAGGACAAGACTTGGTAATCGAATCAGTAGCAAATTAGGAACAAATCAGCAGCAAATCAAGAACAATTTAGCAGCAAATCAGCACAAAATCAGCTTCAAAATAGTAGCAAATTAGCAACAAAGCATAATCAAATCAACACCAAATCAGCAGCAAATCAATGCCAAATATGCAGCAAATCAACTCCAAAATAGCAGCAAATCAACAAGTTAAAAACTCCTTGACTCTTGGTCCAAATCTGGATTTACTTTGATGACGTGGACCATCTTTGTTTCCTCTCTGGAGTTGAACATGTGAGCTTCTTCCACTTAGGCATCTCGAATTAAAACATTAAGGGCTTCTTTGAATCTCTTAGCTCTAGCTCGTGTCATCAGGCCAAGTGGGATTTCAAATGGGTCCGCACTTCATTCCTTAACCATGCCTCCATCAACAAGGGTGTACACTTTTCATTTGAATATTTGAATAGCTAGAGGATAAAACGAGTAACTGGCAATATGATGAAGAAAGCGAGACTTCAGCGAAAGACTTTGTGCATTAGGCTTCACAATCCCATGTGCAGCCGATATATCACATAAAAGCTGAATAGTCTCTGAAACTACAAATCCTGGGATATTCGATCAAATCTTCATGTCCAATTTTTAAGCCATCTGATGGGAATCTAGCTATCTTGCATATCTTCTTTGCATCAACATGTATCTCAATGCCTCTAAGTGTGTAAACAATGCACGTATAAACCTTAGCATTGGCATAGAAAGCACAAACCAATGTTTGATAGATTGGCTCGATCAATTTAACAACTGGTAGTCATTCAAGCGTATTGAATAAATGTTCAATGTCTAGTTCACGTAGCAATTGAATATCAACATTTCTGTCTAGTAGAATTGTCCTCTTAATAAAATGCTTTTTATATCTATCATACGCCTTTGATGTAATCGGGAAGAATCGAAATGAACCGAGCTTCTCCCGTCTTCATTCCCGATGTCTCGTATGCTTTCCACTCCTCGCGGAGGAGTGAATGCCGCCTCCTAGGCCCTATACCTGTGCAAAAACCACATTTTGATATTCAAAGTTTAAAAGGAAGATTTATAAGAAATAATCTCAAGATCAAAGTTCAAACTGCGTGAACCCGGTTGGTAACATCATGTCAATATAACACCATTAAAAAATCTACTTGGATGAAGGGACATGAAAGTCAAGGCAAAACCACAAGGACAATACCTTGTTATCTTTCACACGTCACCAACTCATATAAAATAAATAAAAAGATAATCTCTGAATCTATTGTCTAATTTAATATCAGGTAATTATAGAGATCTAATCCTTAGGAAATATATTAAGCTATTAAATTTAAAATATGCTTGTTACAAGGGCTTCTTACGTTGTGTTATATGCTTTGATAGCATTTCTTGATTAGGATTTTCTTAAATTTTGTTAAGTCCCTCTCTACAGTCTGGCTGTTAAGCCATGCCAGTTTTGAAAGAGGTTTTCATTTGCCTCCACCGACTGATGTGTGTCCAAGAATCATCTTCCCCTTTCACACCATGGATCCATAACAACAATTGTCTTTAAGTAACAGTTATAATAATTATAAATTTGTGATTAGAATTTATTATTATTATTATTATTATTAATACTTTGAAAGAAAGTATTATTTAGTCCTCAAGAACCAAAAGCGCAAGCATACAGTTCAATTCATAATCTAGAATTGCTGGGTGAAATACTTTGAAAGAAAGTATTAGATACTACCATTTATCAGAGAACTATTTTATATTGTATGACACCTTATAAGTACTAATTTTCAGGGCATATAGTCACTTATAGAGGTGCTTTCCTAGGTACGAACCACTGCTATGCCAGAGAGCCCCTTCATCCAAGTGGATTTCTATGAAATGAATCAACAATGTCAAGAAGAACAGGGGTGGAAGAATTTCACAAAATTCCGGGAGAATTATTATCGATTGAAGAAAAAAAAAAAGAAAAGGAAAATCACAAGAAACAAGAAATATATAAACACAAAGATGTAAATGCCCATCTTCATTGCATGAATATGTGCTAAGCATTTAACATACACATTACTGGGTCGGGGAAATCACAAGAAACAAACATCATTTTCGATAATCCTTTCAGGGAAGATAGGGCAAGGTTGAAATGTACCTTTCAGGGAAGATAATACTTCTCTCTCTCAAAAAGATAATACTTATCTCTCGCAAAATGTTCTCTCTCTCTCTTAATTTCCTTCAATTTCCTATTGTTGGGCTTCGAACCACCAATTTTTCGATCAATCGACGAAAATGATTATTTTCCTTTGATCTCCTCTCTCTCAGTTTCTTCTCCCCCATTCTCCCCTGTTTTGCGTCCCTAAAGTAAAAGGGTAATATGAGTTTTTTTTAATTTTATTAGGGATAGATATTAGGGTTTATTTGGATTTAATGTAATGTTAGCTTGAGGGTATTTTAGGGATCAAAAAATCAAATCACACATGTTGGAGTTTTTTTTTTTTTTTTAAAATGAGTTCACCGTTTTTTGGTACCAAATATCTTGTTTATTCTTTTTTAAAATAACCTAAATAGGAAGCCCATAACATAAGATTCCCTAAAAAAATGAGTATAGGTTTAAGGTTACATTACTTATTAGAAAGGTAAGTTGAAGAGTTATATCACCCCTCATTGCTCCTAATATTGGGAAAAAAGTGCATAAATGCTGTTGAGTTTATATCGTAAGTCTAATTTTGTCTCTACGTTTTTTTTTGGGTCCACTTGTGCCCTTAATGTTTATGTCTGTAGCTCATCCATGCTCTTACCATCACCAACTTGCTTTGTTGGACAAACAATTGTTAAATGATGCTGTATAAATTATGCCAGCTACTTGTATTTGGACACCTTTTAATAACATCAAGGTGATTTTACTCTGTCCCTCTCCAAATTGAAATCAAAACGAAAAGGTTTTCTTTCTCAACCCTAATCCTCTCTTAATTTCATCGTGACATTGATCCTCTTCACTGCCCACATCTATTTCGAAATCAAAATTGTCACTCCATATCGTTTTTCTTCCCCTAAATTCCCCATAATCTAACACCAAAATCAAGTTCTTCTCTAAACTTCAACACCAAAATAGGTTTTTCTGCCTAAATGCCTGTCTGTTAGCGATCAAAAGGAGGTTTTATCTTCTTTAAGCCCTAATTTGAGATCAACGAGTGAAAGGGAAGTTCTAAAGCGTAAAGGGAGGGAACAAAAAGTTTCGAAAGGTAATGTACACTTTTGTCTTTGGTCTGAATTTCAAAGCTTTTGTTAAATGAATGTGGTCCCTAATCTGTTTTGTGTTTGGGGACATGTGGTCCCGAAAACTAATATGGCTAGGTATTGTTATGTTGTGTTTCAACATATATGTATTGATTATTTGTGCCTTTAGGGCAATTTTTTTTTTCCAATTTGTTGATTAATTGTTATGGTCGTATCATGAGATCCTAGAAATTTGTTTATATATTATATTCAATGGTGGTCTAGTCTCTGTTATGAATTGTTATTCAAAAATCAATGTGTTTTATTATTGTGTACTATGTGGTCCAGTCTTTGATTATGTTGTGGTGCTTTATACAGAAAGGCAACTCAAACACCATGCTGGAACTTGTTGTGTTGTGTGTTGTATGGATACATGTGATCCCTAATCTGATTGTTTAATTTCATATTTGACCATAGCTTGCATTTTGTTGATAAATTAGTGGTGTTGCATTGTGATATCAACATAATGGAGGAAGCAGTAGATTTGTATATACATCATGGGGGGACTTGAATGCTAGAACCTAGATTTGTTATTACATTATGGGTGTCCCTTTTTGTTATATGTGAGTAAAGATGATTCTAATCCTGGACTAGTAGTGAAGAATTTAGTCCCAAAGCACAATTGTTATAGAATTTTCAGTAACCCAAGAGCATCTGCTAAGTTCTTGGCCAAACTTTATAAACAAAATTTTTTGGAAAAGCATGATTACAAGGTGAAAGACCCAAAACAAGATGTTAAGAAAGAATTGAGAGTGCATGTTGCATATTCTAAGTGTAAAAGAGCAAGAATGATGGTGCTTGATGCATTTAAGGGTACTTTAACCACTAAATACTCATAATTAGAGGCTTATATAGATGAGTTGAAGAGAAGTAATCCAAGGACTACAGTCCAGGTAGAGTTGTTAAGGGATGAAATGAGAGAAGGTAGAAGAGTGTTTAAAATAATGTTTGTATGTTTGGATGCTTGTAAAAGGAGTTTCCGGAGATTAGACCTATTATAGGTCTTGATGCTTGTTTTTTAAAGATAGAATTTAAGGGTGAGTTGTTGGTTACTTTAGGTAGAGATGAAGATGACAAAAATTTCCCTATAGCTTGGGCTTGTGTGATGAATAAATCAAAATGTAATTGGTCATGGTTCCTCACTCTATTGCAAGCACAATTGGAATTGAGAGATGGCAGCAACAACACACTGATTTTGGACATGCACAAGGTAAAATATCCTTTTAAACATCATGCATTCATTTAAGTTATATTGCAATAATTTTTTTGTTTACATTATCATCAATTAATGTTTTTAAATGTTTACATTTGGCTACAAGGGGTAATTCATGTTGTTGCAGATGTGCTACCAGAAGTAGAGCATATGGCTTATGCCAGACATATCTATGCCAATTGGTCAAAGAAACATGGAGGTGGAGAATTACATATGCAATTCTGGAAAACAACATGGTCAAAATTTGAAGAGGAATTCACAGATAACATGAAGAAGCAATGAGATAAGTGATGTATTTAGGGCCTCATGGTAATGTGTGCCTATTTTAGCGCTAGATGTAAGTGTTGGGCGGTGATAAGCAATTTCACTAGAATTTTCAATGTAAAATTGATGCTAGATACAAGGCTATTAGGTCCATGATGGAGTTTATTGGAAGGAAGGCGCTGAATATGTTAGTATGGGACCACCAGCATGAGAAGTGAATTAATGGTATAAGTCCCTAAATGCAGTAAAATCTTTCAAATAAATAAGGGATTAGTTGTTGGATGTGTTGTGCTATTAATGGAGACATTGGTTATGAGATAAGCGAGGGAGATGATACCCATACAGTTTGCTTGAATGCAAATTCTTGCACATGTAGGGTATGATATCTAATTGGAATCCCTCGCTAACATGTCATATGTGCCTTGGTTCATAACAAACAAGATCCAAATGATCACATATCCAGATGGTATCATAGGGAGTCATAGAGGCTGCGCTGGGTATCTTAAGATTATGCCACAAAAGGGAAAGAGATTTTATAAACTCCAAAACTATCTCCCTATAACTCCTCCCAATGTAGAAAATAAGAAAGGTAGACCATAAATCAAGAAGAGTAAGCGAATGAACCCGAGACAGTCATTTAGAAAAATGTGCTTAGAAAAGGTTATCATGTTACATTTAGGGTTTGCAATAAGCAAGGCCACAACAAAGCAAGTTACAAGAAGGTAGTTTCTATGCATTATACTTTTTTTTTCTTTTAAATGAAAAACCTATAGTTTGTGCATTATGGTAGTGCATACTATATTCATTGTTTACCATTCCAGAAATGTAATCGACACAACTCATGACTAAAAATACCATCAGCCTGTAGCTCTAAACAACCTTAGCGACTCCTCAAACTATACAATTCAACTCCTCAACCATCACAACTAGCTTCCAGGTCAGCACATCCAATATCAATGCCAGCACAACCACTTGCAATACTAGCACAACCACCTTAAATGCCTCCAACAACTTCTATTCCACTAAGTGTGCATTATAGACAAACATCTTTCTCATTTTTAAGATCAAAGCCAAGATTGAGTAAGTTACAAATTATATCATCAACTGTAAAACCTGGGAAAAATTCAATTTTTTTGACAAAGGGTGAAGCGGTAATTTCGGTTGAAAATCGGTTCTAGATTTTGGATGACAAAACGGACTTTGCATTGAATTAGATCTCGTGAAATCTGGATTGCCTTGCCGAATTTGATTTTATTAATGAAATTTCACGTTTTTCGAGACACCGGGTGTTGGGTGACACATGGCATGAGCATGTGGATGCCACATGACACCTTAGGAGATGAACAAATGGCATGATAGCCATGTGGTGTAACAAGTGATGCATAGCATTTGGATGAGTGACTCATATTGAGCCATGTGTCAAATGAAGAAATAAAGGAAAGAAAGTCAAATAGAATAATAAAGAAAAAGAAAAATTAAAATTAAAAAGCAATGAGAGTGGGGCAAACAAAAGATATTTTAGTTGGATAAGACCAAGGCAAAAAAAAAAAAAAAAGAAGAAATAAGACCCGATAAGAAAGAAAAGAAAAGAAAAGAAAGAAAATTAAGGAAAATTACAAATGAGACAAGTGTGAGGTGGAGAGAGAGGAGGAAAGTGGAAACTTCCCCATACTGATCAGATCGATTGATGAAAGGGAGGAGAGAGAAAGGAGGAAAGCAAAAGAAAGAGGAGAGGGAAAATCAGATGAAGAAAGGAGAAGGAAAGGAAAATTTCTCGCATTAAACCGGTTGAAATAGCGGTCTAAAGAATTAAAGTGATCCATTTGTGAGCTATGCATGGGTATAAAATCAGGAGTTCATGACTCCGAGAAGTGAAAGTACCTATTTGGGTTATTTCTAGCTGAAGCCGTTTAATGACTTGGGGTTTTCTTTGAGAATGAGAGGGTTGTAAAAATTCAGTTCCAAATCTTGGGGCGAGGGTACAGAGTACAGGTGTTTAGGACAGTTCGGACTAAATTTCGGGACGGAGTTTCGGACTGATGCAGTTAATTTGGAATTTGTTTGGATAGTCGAGTTTGGTCACGAACTATTTTGGTGATTCTGGGCGAGATTTTAAGACTATTTTTGGGTAGTCCGAGACTGATTTTCGGACTGTGTGTGATGTTTATTTTTATGTGTTATTGCAAAAATTTGAATAACATGTTGGTTGTGTGAAAATCATGTTAATGCATGCTTATGAATGTATTGACATGAAATTTATAATGGATGTAAATTTTATGTTGAAAATATAATTATCCATGTTTTGGTAATGTTGCAGCTAGCTCTCATTATGCATGTAACGTGATATAGCATGAAATGGCATATTCGCATTTCATATGCATGTGACATCGCTTCGAGTCGGGTGTGTGTGCATGGTATTGGTTATTCACCATTCTTGGTGAATATGTGGTGAGCTTCGGAAGTAGGATGACGTCAAAATTGGGAACTAAAGCTTTTTGGATAACGTTAAAATGATAAATATCGTGTGTTGGGTGAAGCAAGATGAAATGGATCCTCGGGGTAAGACCCCAAATTCTATTCTTGGTTAGACATATGGATCTAGCTATGAAAGTTCGGGAAAGTGTCGGAAGGCGTCTGAAGCCACGGGTGTTGAAGTGTAGCCATATGAGTTTGATAAATTAAAATAAATATCAGAGGGTGTTGTCCAATGAGTTAAGTCATTGGGTGAAACACCAATGACTGGTTTTCATACTTGGCAATCGCAGGTGTGAGGGAGTCAGTCAGGACTCGGGTTATGGGCATGAGGAGTCTCATCTTATGCATGACATGAAATATTCCATAATTTTCTACTGGGTATTGCTCACCCTGTCGTGGGACCCCCTTTTAGGTCTGAGGAGTGTACGAGGTGGCCAGCTCGATGAGACGTGATTATGAAGGAGGCGTGTGTGGCCTTGATATTACCTTGTAAAAGTGTTTTGTATAAAGAATTGCAGCTAATTCTTTTGGGACTATTGTCCTAAATAATTGGGTATGTAGTGTGTAAAGGGTCGTGATCGGACTCTTACGGACTGTAATTAAGTGTTTTATTTTCATATTTTAGATTTAAATGTGAATGAATGGGTCCATGTAAAGGGACGTATATTGGGGATATGGACAGATGGACCCTGTGTGGTCAATACTATTTCTGTTGAGACCCTGGATGAGTTATGATTATACTGTTATACAGGTTGTATGTTGGGTAGAGCTTCCCGAACAAAGGAGACTTTGCTCGATTTTTGTGAAAATATGGATCCCGATAAATGGGACACAACAGTGTGGTATCGGGTCATCCGAAATCCATAGGAATTCTACGGGTTGACGGGTTGTCAACGGGACCCCCGATTTAGGGCGTCACGGCTTAGTGTGAAACTCAGATTCTGATGCACAGGAGCTCGGGTGGGGTATCCATAGTGTTTTGAGGATTTTGGCTTGTCATAGTTAAGTATCGAGAGTTAGGTGTTGAAATACAGGATTGGTGAGGGTGTAGAACACGGCATTGTGTGCATTGATTGCTTTGGTGTTCTAATATGTACCATGGGAGATGCATTGTGGTTGTGTGAATATATGCATGATAGAATGTGTATAGAAGTTGAAGAACACTAGGGTTAGCAAACGTAACCTTAGGGGTTTGAAAAACGAATGAGCATGATTATGTAGGAATGGTTATTTATTAGTGTTTGGCATTATGCACCACTAATATGATAAATGAAAATAGATGGCAAGTCGAGGGCACGGACATAGAGGTCGTCCATGGGGTAGTAGCCGACCACTGCCTGGCTTTGATTAGCAGGCATTTGTGGAGGCGATGGGCGTGCGTTACCCTTGGGTGCACCAGGACTAGTGCAGAATTTGTGGTGGGAGGCGAGTGACCTCCAAAGGTTTAGAGTGCATCATCCTCCGACATTCACCGGGGGAGGGGATCCAGTGGTAGATGATCATTGGTTCCGACAGGTTGAGAGGATTTTAGAGGCTATGGAGATTACCTCCGATGCTACGAGGATTTGGCTAGCCACATTTTGGCTAGAGGGTGAGTCCCAAATATGGTGGGATTGGGTTAGAGCCTCGAGGGATCTTAAGATGATGACATGGGGAGAGTTCGAGAAACTCTTCTGGTGAGATTTTCGGCATACGCTAGGCACATTACCAAAAGCAGGAGTTCCTTGAGTTAAGATGAGAAGTATGATTTTGCTCGATGCGCCAAGTTCCTTTGGCGAGATTGGCCGTTTAGGGGATGACTACATGGCGCGAGATATAGCGAGTGAGAATTGAGGATGGCTTGAAGTTGTCTATCTGTTGTAAGATTGTAGGATTTCTCCTACAAGACATAGACTCTATGGTCAGGACGGCTATGGCCATAGAGAGAGAGATAGAGGATGAATGGAGCATCCGCCAAACGGTACTAGTGGCAAAAGGAAGAGGATCGACTCTTCTGGATTCGGGGAAAGAAGTAGAGAAGGCTGTATCTTTATGAAGGCCTCGAGGTGAGGCCGCGGCCTCGAGGCCAAGGTCGGACCCGGGTTTTAATTGAGTCGGGACCCGATGATATGTTTCCATTGCCATCAGCTTGGACATGTGAGACGAGATTGCCCATAGAGGTAGAGATCCCGGGGATATGGGACACGGTCGAGTCATGATCAGGACGGCGTGGACGGTTGTTCCTTCTCACCACAATGTAGACGGGGTATGCTCGGTCTCAGTCTTTTTCGGGTGCCTTACGCTTCATTAGATAGGCCCGAGAGGTTAGGATTGGGTTGAGGCCAGAAGCTTGGTAGGTGCTTCGGACCTAGGTGCATGTCTTCAGCGTGGTACCCGCGGTGGGCTTGCATATCGGTCCCGATATCACAGTGCGTTCGGCTCTCACACTTCTTGATAATAGTGTTGTTTAAATTCGGGTACATTGTATTCATGTTTATAGCAGCATTTTGTGTGAATGCTTTGGGCTTAAAGGTAGAAACCTTAGATGAGCCGTTACATGTGAGTTCTCCCCTAGGGACTAGGGTGAGGATTGATCAGATATGTCGGGATTATGAGTTCTGAATCCTCGGGTTACGCTCACAGTGCAATGGACATATCGACGGATGTCATTCTCGGCATGGATCGGGTTAATCCAAGACACCTAAGTCATCATCGACATGATAATAGAAGGATTACCGCACACACCCGGGATCTAAGATCTATGTGACTTTTCAAGGGGAGAAGCATGATGCTTTGCCCCAGACCGTTTACGACTCCAAGTGGAGTGGACAAAGCTGGATAACAGCCCAGAGGATGGTGGAGACTGATCGGTTCCACCGTGGTTTGGTTAGTATGAGGATGTCCTTCCCGGACGAGCTAACGGGGATTCTCCGCACGTGGGATGTGACTTGTCAGCTTAGTTACACCTGGTATGTCTCCCATCATGACCTCAATAATGAAGGCTTCACCCGCTAAGTCAGAAACTCAAGGTCCAATCGGCAGAAATTCGTCGGGACAAGGGTTTTATTAGACCGAGTACTTTTCACCATGGTGTCAGCTCTGTTTGCCAAGAAGAAGGATACACTTTGACTGCGTTACTGATTATAGACAGCTGAACAGGTTACGGCCAAGAATCGGTATCTATTAATGAGGATCGATGATTGTTGATCATGAAAGGCGAAGTTCATTTCAAGATACCTTCACAGACCGGTTATCATCGCTGAGAGTTAGGGGAGGTTATTATCTGATCAACCGTCCGCAACGCGTCAACCCGGTCCAACGTCATCTCGAGGAATGTGTTTGCAAAGCATTCGCGGACCCCATGCATGGTGGCAATTCAAATTCTACTTAGACATTGTCAGGGTCTGGCGACAACATTGATCTACTCCCGCCCGAGGATCATTTCACATGGATTGCTCTCCGTGCACTCAAGGACCATCGGGCCAGGCCAAGCCCGCAAGGAGAGTTTTTAGCCATCGAGGTGAAATTTTAGGACACGTCGTGCCTGGCCAGTGTGTCGCACTCGAAGGTCGAGGCCGTTATGCGAGTTAGAGAGGCCAAGTCGGGCCTTCGAGATATGCGCTTTGGATTATGTGATACGTGCGCGCTTCTTATGGGATTTCCTCCCATTAGTCATCTATGACTAGATTGGACTCGAAAAGGGGTCAAGCTCGAGCGGGATGACCTCAGCGAAGGCATTCCGTGAATTGAAAAGGAGGTTTACTACTCTATTCCGATAGTTCCCACAGGACGAGGTGTCAAGGTGTACTATGATGCCTCTGGGGTGGACTGGACCGAGATGTGTCTTCATGCAAATCCGAGAGGGTCAGAGTTTATGGTTCGATACTAAAGAATCATGAGCGTAATCATTTACATAAGATCCAGTCGTTTCATTGTCTCAAAATTTCTCTTAAAGATTTGGTGCCACTATTTTTTATGGTGAGCGCTTATGTTTTTAGACCACAAGAGTCCGAAGTATATTTTCACACAACGGGACCTCAACACGAGGCAACATTGCATGGATGGAGTATCTAAGGATTATGACTTCACTTTGCACTACCATCCTAGTAAGGAAAATGTAGTGGCTGATGCGCTCAAATAAAGTCATGGGGAGTACCGACTAGTGTAGCTCGGGAGTAGCAGATGCCTCGAGGATCGAGACGCTTTAGATTATAAAGATAGTGATCGTTTAGGAGCGTTAGGAGTTTGGCGGCACTACCATCCCACGGGAAAGCAGGTGACGAGTCCTAAGGGTAGGACGCAGAGATGTCATCCATCAAGGATCGGGTACAATCAGGTACGGTGACTAAGGTCGTTTCATCCACACGCATGGTAGTCTTCGATATAAGGAAGGGTCAGGGTTCCCCGAATCGATTTGAGATAGGAGATCCTTCTGGGAGTTCCACTCGCTTCCCGCTTTGTCAGGCATTCAGGTGGCACGGCATGTAATCGAGATCTCATCACCGTGACATCGAGCGGAATGAAGCGACACGTTGTAGATTTTGTTCGACGATGTCTCACGCGGTCGCTAGCTCAAGGTCGAGCGCATCAAAGCCGCAGGGCTACTTCAGCCATTAAAGGTAGCGGAGTGGAAGTGGGAGCACGTCACGATGGACTTTGTGACCTGCTTTCCATGGACACCGCGGAGGCATGATGCGGTATGGGTGATAGTGGACCGGCTCACTAAGTCAACACATTTTGTGGCAGTGTGGATGACCTTCACACTAGAGGAATTCTACAGGTTGTATATTTGAGAGATTGTCCCATTAAGACATGTACTGTCCATATAGTATCTACTGTGGATCCTGTGTTTATGCAACACACTTTTTGGAAGAGTTTCCAAGAGGCCAATGGGGACACAGCTGACGATGAAAGCATTGTGTTTCATCCGGGGTGAGCGTATGGTCGGGCCGGAGAGGACCATACAGATTTTAGAGGACATGCTAGGAGCATGCGTCCTGGATCTTAAGGGTAGCTGGGAAGAGCACTTACCCTTAGTGGAATTCGCCTATAACAACAGTTATCAAGTGAGTATACAGATGACATCCTATGAGGCTTTATAAGGAAGGCCATGCAGATCCCCAATTTGTTGGATAGAGGTGGGAGAGAGTTCCATCACTGGTCCGGATCTGATTAGAGACACCTCTGAGAAGGTGAATTTAATTAGAAAGTGCCTCCTTGATGAGTGCCTAAAACACTCATATATTATACTCTCGCATTACTTCCACATTTTCCTGCTTATTTGCAGCAATTTTGTTAGTTTTTGTGACTAGAATACTAAGTTGATATATTTTGTGAATGCGTGAGCATCGGGGCGAAAAGAGCAGCAACGGTAGCGCATTAAGGCCAAATAAGGCGATGAAGTACTGCCACGTCAGCTGAGCGCCCCATCGCCAGGACGCCCACGCCGCGACGCCTCGACGTCGCGGACGCCGCCACGTCGCGGACACCACCATCGCTACGATCACACAAAATCAGCCTCTATCATTAAAAAAAGCAAATTAGTGGTCTGTAAATCATGGGAGATCTGGGAAGCGCACGTAACAGAGGCATTGTGTTTCGAGAGTTGTGGGTGACACTCGACTCAAGGAAGTGCCCGGGATTTGTAACGCTTTTCATCTTTCGGATATTTTCGGATTCTAGAACAATGTTTCATTTATTAAACAGTTTTATATTTTCTTCCATTATGTTCTAGATCTCTTTCTAGGGTTACATCAAACCCTCGCATGTACAATGGATTAACGCTTGATATTTCACGTTATTCGGGCCAGTTATTAATTTGTCACATCTACTCTATACCGCATTTCAATTATATGTTAATGTCTCGCCAATGTTAGCATAATCGAACCGAGATCCGAGATTCGAGAGACGAGGGTATTCAGGATCTAGTAGAGTAAAATTTCCCTTTAGCCGATTCGGGTTAATAGAGATATTCCGAACCCGAAGGTAGCACTGAGGTTAGAACAATTAAGCATTTCTAATACCGAGTCGAGATAGAGATATACTCGATTCTATTCACGAGATAGGCGATATACCTTGAGAGTAGGATATCTCGTGAGGCAAGATCACTCCCACGCACTGACATATTACAAATAGATCAATAACAATTTCTTGAAAAGCAATCCATCAACGGATGGGGGCTTATTTAACCCTAGGCACCAACACCATTAATTCACTAGGAATCACGCCTTAGCTGCGCTTCCTACTTACTTTTACCCTAAACTCTTCGTTCGCATATCGTTCAGTGCGTAATCGGTAGTCAATTTATCTTTCCCCAGGATCGATATCCGCACGCTAAGTACACTATATTACTGGGCCACGCGTACTTGCGCATTTAGGCATTCATTTTATACACCGCGTTTTCGGCCTGTCAAGTTTTTGGCGCCGTTGCCGGGGAAGGTTTAAATTGATATAGAGAAGTGAGCATAGATAGTATTCTGAATTTTTCTTTATTTTGTTATATTTACAAGTGCTAAGGTAATCGGGTTTTGTTAGCTCAGGTGTTATTGCAGCATGGATTTCAAAGAGTACATGCGACAAAGAAATCGACTAATCAACACTTGTGTGATCCCCGAACTGTAAAGACTCCCGCACGCATTGCACCGAGAACAGAGAATGTAATCGACAACTTCAATAGTCATGGAAAACATCAAGAACAAGATTTTCGCTGGAACAAATCGAACTACGTAGAAGCGTAAATAGAATCAAGCCCAGCCATTTATACAACCGTACGATCCTTACATGCTATTAGATGAGTTTGTTCATTCTCCATCAGCTTGTTCGTGACAAATGATCGTAATTCCGCCACCGATTCAAGCAAACAATTTTGAATTGAAGTCACACAAGACAGATGTCGTAACATATCGTTCACTGACCACCCCATGAGAACCCGAACATGCATTTGACTAATCTCCTCAAGTTTGGCGATACCATCAAATACAACTGAAAGCCACTGGCAGCCCAAGACAGCTGCATTCCCACTCACTCGGGATAGCCAAGCATTGGCCAACCGGGGCCAGCCACTGCATCTATTGGCCATATGGAACGAAGTCGGGTACAAAAGCCACCGTTCTTCCACCTTCAAGATTGCATAACCTGGGTGCAAGAGATCAATACGCTTATCAACTGTGGTGGGGAGAACTCCGGGCGTAGGCACGACAGTTCCATGAATTATCCGAGGAAGTGTCCCTCACCACCGACCAACCGCATGGACGCAAGTCCACACCTCTACAATGGTCCGAAATACAATCAACAATGATAGATGCCTCACCGGAGGATCATTGATGAAGAAAACCACGCACCAGCGTATGAGATATTGGAAGATCGCAACCAACACCAATCGCGGGCCCAGAGAAGGCTACACCAGTAAACACGGTGAGTGGCACAGATAATGAGGTCCTTAACAACCTGGTGAATCATGTGGCACAACTAATCCGCTAAATAACAGACAAGAAGGAACGTGAACGCCCATACAACCAATCCATGGGAGTCAGGTGACTCCCCGTGGGAGGACAAAGACAACAACGCACGTCACAGAACCCACAGCAGCAAGCCCAAGACGTGATCGAGGTTTAATCGAATCAATCAATGCCAAAGAAGGACCGTATGGGGGTAACAGCTACCGTAATCGAATCGTGGACAAGGATGGCGAACAATCGAACCAGAATAATCAAACAACCAAGGGTACGGGTGGCTAACAATCAGAACAATACGAATCAACCGGAAGCACGAACCACCCCGAAAAGAAGTCAGATTTAGAGCAAGCTCTATACGATGTTAACTTCATTCGTTCATGAATGAGACTAAGGCAACATGCACAAAGAATCAACCCGCTTAAACAATCATGAAAGACAACTATGAGCTCGAGGCACAATGGGCCAAACGGCAAGCCACTTACGTAGCAACCTGCTCGGCCGAGCAATTCAGAGGTAAACCCAAGAAGAGATGGGAATGAGCACGTTAAAGCAGTCACACTAAGAAGTGGGAGAGAATTGGAATCACAAGTGCAACCCTCAATCGTAGAGCAGTTAGAGACTGAGGATCACCCATCCGTAATCCGAAAGATGATGCACAAAGAACAAGCCACAGAGAAACAAATAGCGTAGACCTCTCAGTGAAGCAAAGGGCCAAGATATCGGTCCTCAATTCGCAACGTCTCAAGAAACATAAATTGGATAAGCACCACTAAGTTCATGGATGTTTTCAAAGTCGCGATATAAACATTCCATTCTCACGATGCCCCAGAGCAAATGCCCGCTTATGTAAAGTTCATGAAAGACATTTTGTCTCAAAAGAGAAGATTAGCGCACTGACCTAAACTTAACCGGTGAAATCGCGCCATCCTTCGCAGGAAGCTACCACAAGCTCAAAGACCCAGCGCTTCACTATCCCGTGCACAATCGAAAGCCGTTCGAGAGAGCGTGGTGATTGGGTGCCAAAGATAATCTTGGTATGCCCTATCCATCTTTAAGCTGCCGGGATTGGGAGAAGCCCACCGACCACAAATACTCTTCAAATACTTATGCATTGCATCTTTGAAGCACCCGAGAGGGGATATTAGAAGATGTCTTAGTAAAGGTCGACAAGTTTATCTTTCCAAACAGATTTCATAGTTTTACATGGGAGGAAGATAAAGAAATAAATCGGGACATCTTGGGGAAGACCTTTCTAGCAACCTATGTGGCAATGATTGATGTGCGTAGGGGCGAACCTAAACTAAGAGTACAAGAAGAAGAAGTAAAATTAATGTTCGAAATGAGACACCCAAATAGTAAAGTGATACGTGCTTAATGGTCGATATAGTGTAGGGGCTATAAGGTTCAGCCAAAGTGGTCCACCGACCCTTTGAGACTAGCCTAGTGGCGAATGCATCTCGAGAACCCGAGTGACGAGCGTAATAAATACGCAAGTGGATGGATTCCTCAGCACTGGCCAAGGAAATATCACCGCCAGCGGCTGAAGCCCACCGGCTCCATCAATTGAGCAACCAATCAAGATGGAACAAAACCTCTACCTAGCCATTTGAAGTATGCATATCTCAAAAGGTGAATCTACGCTTAACTCCGGGGCCATCTCATCATCCCTAACCGAAATGGAGGAAGAGAAGTTATCGAGGTTCTTCACATCACAAATAGCACTCTGATGGTCCTCAGCCCACTCTAAAAGGGATCCGACCTTCTATGTGTATGCAATCGTATTTTATTAGAAGATGGCCACAAGCCCGAAGGAAGCGCAGAGGAGGCTGGAATCCCACAATGCAGAAGGAGGTAGTTCTGGAAGAAGTTCTAAAATGGCTAGATATCAGTGATTTCTAATTTCATTTCGTGACAAATAAGATGGGCAAGCCCCGTCTGGCAAGCAAAGAGTGGGGATAAATCGTTATCAAGACTGAAACAATATCTTATCGCGCCATCTAGAACAAAGGGACCGGTGGAGAATTTGTATTAACTATAGAAAGTCGAACAAGGCCACTGAAAAAGATCACTTTCCACCGCCATTTCTGCACTGTGTGTATTGCCCGACGATTAGCCTAGTATGAATATTATTGCTTTGGATGGATATTCCTGGGCTACAATCAAATCGCCATAGCGCCCGGGCAAGATCGTAGGAGAAGACAACACCACTTGCCCATATGGTACACATTTCTCCGTCTACGATGCCCTTGACTATGCAATGCTCCCGGTACTTTTTCTCAAATGACGCATGATGGCCATATTTCCCACATGGTAGGGAGAAGACTGATTGAGATTTTCATGGGACGCATTTCTCGCAATGGGAAATTATTTGACAATTGTCTAGCAAATTTGAGGGTCAGGTTAGCAAGATGTGAAGAGACCAATTTAAGACTAATTGGGAAAAGTGCCATTTCATGGTACAAGGTATTGTCCCTCGACACTGGATCTCAAGAAGAGGATAGGTAGATGTAATAAGATTGAAGCAATTGGAGAAGTTACTCACCTCTTCGCGAGTGGATCCGTTTTCTAGCCATGCTGGGATTTTTATCGTTTGGCTTATCAGGCGATTTCAATGCATTGCGAAACCATTGTCTAATTTGCTAGTCCAGGGGATCCCATTCGAATTTGACTCCCAATGCGTACATGCTTTTACTGTATTGAAGAATAAGTTGATCTCAGCTCCTATTGTTGTAGCTCCAGATTGGTCTTTTCCATTTGAGCTGATGTGTGATGCAGGCGACTACGCTGACGGGGCAAAGACTAGGGCAGAAACGAGAGAAAATCTTTCAGGTGATTTACTATGCAAGCAGGACTTTGAATGACGCTCAACTGAATTATGCCACTACTGAGAAAGAACTATTGGCCATTGTCTTTGCTTTTGACAAATTCAGGCCATATTTGATTGGCAACAAAGTCGTGGTACACACTGATCATTCGGCCATTAAGTACTTGATGACCAAGAAAGATGCAAAACCCGCATTGATTCTAAGTGGGTCCTTCATAAAGAGTTCGACGTAGAAATCAAGGACAAGAAGTGCAATCGAAAAATTTAGTGGCGCACTAATTGTCACGACCGGAAGGGGCCGTAGATGTTCCTGGCGGAACGACGAATTTCCGCACGGCAGAAACTTTTACTATTGAGATGAACCGTAGGCGCCTGGCTCGGCAGATTATGTGAACTATTTGGTAGCCAAAGTGATTCCCCCGGAATTTAACTATCAGAAGAAGAAAAGGTTTTTCGCACACCTTAAGCACTACTATTGGGAAGAGCCAATTCCTTACTGTGCACCGGTGGTCGATCAAAAAGAAAAGCAAACATGTGTGCCCGAAGATGAAATGCTCCGCATTCTCGAATCCATCACACACTTATCGCAGCAGTGGACACTTTGGTGGCCGTGAGAACAAAGGCTCAAGGTTCTACACATAATCGGGTTTTGTCACTTTCCTTATTTCTTAAAGATGTTCACCACCTCGCTTCCACCGCGGGACAAATGTCAACGAACGGGGAACATCTCTAGAGTGACTAGCCACCCATGCATCCTATCTGGAGGTAGAGCTGTTCGACTTATTTGGGGATCGATTTCATGGGACCATTTCCGCATCATACAACAATTTATACATTCACCGGGCTGTGACCATGTCTCAAAGTGGCAGTTTCGATTCCAACACTAACCATGATGCCAAGATTGTAGCTCAATTCTATGCGCAAAGAATATTCTCAATGCTTGAACTCCTCGAAATTCACCCCACGTATAATGGCACGCATTGCAAGGCATTAGACAAGGTTTGCGTAAGCATGGGGCCATCGCACATCTTCGTGGCCACACCACCCACAATCAACGGCAAGCAGAGGTATTCAACCGAGAAATCAAGTATATCCTCGAGAAGACAAATAACAACTCCGTGAAGGATCGTCTAAAAAGATAGACGATGCTACTGGGCATACCGCACGCATTTAAAACTCCTTAGGCATGTCCTCGCTCGTAATTGCTTGCGGCAAGCCGCGGCCACCTTCCAAAGAGAATCGGAGCATCGGGAGCCATTCGCCTCAATCTGACAACTAAACATGGACGATTGGGTCGGGTGAAAACGAATTACTCCAACTCGCTGAGCTGACAGAGTTCAGAAACCACATATGAGAACGCCCTCGCATTATGCGAAGAGAAGACCAAGGCCTGGCACGATGTGCTAACATCACTGTAGCAATTCACACGGACAACAAGTCCTTCATTCACCGACTAAAGCTTTTCTCCCCGGAAATTGAAGTTCGATGGTCCCACCTTCACTTTAACAAAGCCAGTATTTTCACATGGTGAGCGTAAGCTTCACATCCTAAGAAAGGCACATTCACAACGCCATCCAACGCCAAACGCACTATGGAGGCTAGTTTCGCAAACAAGCAAAGTCATTCCTTTGACAGTCGCAGAAGAAGTATAATCAACGATCACAAGAGTTTGAGTTCTCGGTTAATATCAGGCTTCAGGTCGCCGAAATTAACGACATTAAACATAGCGCCTTCTTGGGAGGCAACCCAAGTTTTCTAAAACTTTGTTTTTAAGTTTTCGCCCTATTGATGTTTTCAGCAATTTTGGATTTCTAGTCGCATCCATGACCGTTGTTTCCCGCTGTTGGTCACTTCAGAGCCATATAGGTACGAAGTCATAGAAGTGTTCAAAGTCCGAAGTGAAGTTTATTGCGGGTTCTCGAAATCGAGGTGCGTTAGTATATAAAATCTCTGGCATTCTTCTTCACACGTCGCGATCGCGGATTCTCACGTCGCGACGCCATTTTTGGTTCCTCTCGTCACGTCATGACGTAATTTCACGTCAGCGCATCACTACCGGGTCATTTACTCGCCACATCGCCGACATGGTCCCGCACGCCGCGATCGTACATTTGGTCATGTCCTCTCGGCCACGCCACGACACGCGGAACCCGCACGTCGCGACGTGACCCTGTTTTTAGCCCAAGTTTAGTTCATTTTGGCTCTTCACTTCACACACACCTTCACCATCGAAACCCCTAGCTCCCGCATCCCACCGCACCACTGCCTGAGCCCCATCCCACCGGCCGGAGACCACCCGCTCGTCGACCACCGTGTCACCCCCTTTTGGCCAGTTTTGGGTCATATGGCATCTCCACCACCGTGTGCCCGATTCTAGCTCGTACAGTGAGTTCAGTGGTTCATTGGCGCGTTTTGTGTAAATCTGCAGATCTTATGTGTGGTTCAAGTTCCATCTGCTTCCTCTTTCATAGGTCTTTAGATATTCATTTCGGGGTCAGCTAGGTTCCTTAGGGTCTTCGAGTCCCATTTAGGCTTTGGCTGAGTCATTAGGTAGTTTTAGGGGTTGATTTGTTGTGGTGCACATTAGGTGTTCGAAGCCTTTGCCTAAGTCAATATGTCCGGGCAAGAGGGCAAGTCGTCGCAAATGAGTTCCGCCCATCGAGGACCCGACTCCGTCGATGCCTCACGCTTTATAATGCGAGCGCCGCGCACGGCGAAGCACAATTTCCAAAAACCGATCCTTCATTATGAGAGGTTTCATCACCCCGATGATTTCTTTAGAAAGACCATCGAGGCTGGGTGGCGTGTCTATGTCAACCCCGCCAGCCAAGAATGAGCGTGTCGAGACTCGACGCCAACCTCATTCCATGTCCCTCGTGCCCAAGTGCAGTGTATCGTCGACTTCAGCCCTAGCTTCCATCAATAGCTTATGGCCTAGAGCATGTCCCACCGGGGCCCTTTGATCAGCTCCGCGAGCCCCGACTACTCAGCGAGGTCATCCGCAGACACCAAAGGCCAGGTGAGTGAGGATCAACAGCAAGGGCTACAAGTGTTAATTTCAAGGCCAAGCATTCGCCTACATTCCTGCGGCTCGGGCACCATTTCATTACTCTCGCCTTATCCCGACGCACGAATGTGTGTGAGGTAGATCGCCTGTACCGTTTCTCGTCTTCAACTTCGCCATCATCCAGATATCCCATTTCGATGTCATGTGTTATCGAGGATGCCATCCTCCATAACGGGATGCTGAAGATGAACCTAGTGGCACCTTTTCTGATATTTGGCTTCAGGTAAACAAGCCTAGGGTGCCCCTTACCGACACAGTGCCTCAGTTTCATCCGATCAAGGCCATATCGGTCAAGCGGGACACACCTGGTGTCCCGCCACCTGAGGGGGTTTACGACTCGGGTCACGAGCCCTCCGACGAGGACGAGCTTCCCGATTATCGGGCTCGCTTTGGGATTCTCAGACACCTGGGGAGGACATTACCGGGCCTCCTCGCCCTCGACCACACTCCACCACCATCCCGCAGCCACTCCACCACCTCCCCAGCCAGCCTGCAAAGGCCACCCTCCTAGTCCTTCCCCCGGAGAGCTCAGGACCCGGTGCTCGCGCCCGATGCTTTTGACGCCCTCGATGAGACCCAGTCCCTCATTACCTGGTGTGATAGCAGGAGACGTCACAAGGTCGATATATGGGCAAAGCCTGGCCAATCAGCCATCATCCCACAAAGAAGAGCAGCCTATGCAGCCCAGCTCTGGCCACTGCTTTTCACCGCCTCCACCACCTCCACCGGCAAGGATATTCTGTGGGAGTTCCCTTCCCTCTATGTTTTATCTTACCAAAGGGGACAGTACCCGATACTTTGCCTGGGGGAGGGATTCCAAGTGATCGGGTACCATAGTTTCTCAGGTTTGTTTATTTGTTTCGTTTTTAGTAGTGTGTAGTATTTTTACAAGTGTTCGCATATTAGTGTTTTGTTTTCGCTTATTTTTATCGTACTTCATGTGTTAAGTGTTTGATTATATTTTGTGGGACATTTTGCATGTAGATCGCATACATGTGCCATGTTGAAAATTGAGGATCAATTTCTTGACTGAGTCTACTATAAACTTGCTCAATCATGATACATTGGCTGATGCACCTGCAATTAGATTGGAATAGTTGAAAAGGGCTGGTGAATCAATCCCGGGGAGTCAAGAAACCAGTTCTCAAAAACCCTATCACACTCACACACTAGTGACTTTCTTTAGTATGCATAAGTGTCAACAACTACTAAAGTTCGATCAACCTAGGGAGATTCGAATCCATTTCCGAGTGATGGACACCTAATCAAAAGAGGATTGCCATCGAGCCCCAAACCAAAAAGAGAAAATACAAAACAATAGAAAAAGAGAAAAGAAAGAAATATGACAAAAATAGGTATATGCATAGGAATAAGCTGATCATCCTAATCGAATCCTGCAACTGAGGGCCTATCAGCCTAATGCCCCGGAAATAACTGGTCGGAGTCATCGACCCACGCTCCGCTACATGGATTAAGATTGATCATTCACGCAACCTAGGGCCGTTGAGTTTGGTTGAGTGTTCGGGGTGAAGTTTGAAGGGAATTGAATGCCTGGTGCCCTTAACCAACTGTAGTCACCAATGGATCCCCGCTTACAGAACACTCCTGGGCTTAAAACCTCTGGGCAGGGTCTTCTTCCATTGTGTTTTAGGCACGAGGAAATTCTTAGTATGAGAACATGAATAAATGGGTATGCTCCTATCCTTTCTAGTTAGCTTCTTCCTAATAGGCGAAGTTGAGCTTAAGTTTGGGGGTATCTGAATCCCAGGCATATAATTTAAGTCACTCATTATAAGCACATAGGATTTTGGGAAAGGCTATCAACACTACGGGATTTGATGCACTAGTCAGTTTCATCATCTCACTGGTTACCGAAAGTCAAATATCTCGGTGATGCCTTTACCGAACATTGAGAAAACAAGGGGTATGTGAGTCACCCAAATCGACTCTCATTTTTCAAGATGTGCACATCGTATTAGTGAGTTACATTATGTCGTGGTGTGTCCGTTTCCAGAGCTCCGCTCTGCTTGAGGACAAGCAAGAAACTAAGTTTGGGGGTGGATGAGTGCCTAAACACTCATATTATATTTCATTGCCCACATTTTCCTATTTATTTTAGAGTAATTTTATATAGTTTTTGTGATCAGAATATCGAGTCTGGAGAAGCCTTGCGGACGCAGATATCGGGGTGAAAGAGCAGAACGAGAAGCGATTGGAGCAAATGGGAACAAGGCGATGAAGCCACGGCCGCGACGCGCCCCATCGCCGTGACGCCCCACGCCGCGACGCCCCCATCGCCGTGATGTCGCCATCGCCGCGGACACCACCACGTCAGCGACGCCGCCACCGTCGACGTCACCCTCGAAATCCGCCCTCATCATTAAAAAAGCCAAATAGGTCTAAATCAAGGAGATCGAAGCCGCATCTAACGAGCACGTTTCGAGGAGCAGGTGACACCGGATTTCCGGGCGTGAAGTGCCCGGGATTTGTAACGCTTTTCATCTTTCGGATATTTTCGGATTCTAGAACAATGTTTCATTTATTAAACAGTTTTATATTTTCTTCCATTATGTTCTAGATCTCTTTCTAGGGTTACATCAAACCCTGTCATGTACAATGGATTAACGTTTGATATTTCATGTTATTCAGTTGTTATTAATTTGTCACATCTACTCTAGACCTGCATTTCAATTATATGTTAATGTCTGGCCAATGTTAGCATAATCGAACTGGAGATCCGAGATTCGAGAGACGAGTATTCAAAGATTCGGGGTAGAGAAGCCTTAGCCATTCGGTTAATAGAGATATTCAACCCGGCTAGCATTTGAGGCTAGAACAATTAGCATTTTTGAATACCGAGTCGGTGATAGAGATATACTGATTCTATTCTGATTTAGATAAAGGATATACCGAGAGAGGATAATCTCGCAGGCAAGATCACCTCGCTTAATCGACATATTACAACAGATTGAATAACAATTTCTTTAGAAAAGTAATCCATTGAACGATAGGGGCTATTTAACTCTAGGCACCAACACCATTAATTCACTAGAATCAAATAAAATTTTAATACAGCTCTTTACTTACTTTACCCTAAACTCTTGTCAGATATTTGTCAAAAGCGTAACCTCAGAAATAATTTACCTTTCCTCGTAACGATATCCCGCATCGCTAAGTACACTATATTACTGGGGGCTAAGCGTGCACTTCAAGAGCATTCATTTTATACAATCGCTCGGCCTGTCACTCCTTATGGCTCAAAGTAGACAGAAGTGCTACGTCGATAGACGACGTCGACCTCTAGAGTTCGAGGTGGGTGATCACATCTTTTTGAAGGTGATGCCTAAGAGAGGAGTAGTTAGATTCGGAAAGTGAGGGAAGCTAGCGCTGAGGTATATCGGGTCCTTCGAGATACCCGAGAGGGTGGGTACAGTTGCATATCAGTTAGCGCTACCATCGAGTTTATCAAGTGTCTATGAGGAGTTTCACATCTCCATGTCTCGGAAGCACTTCCCCGCATCTAGCGCATGTGGTGGATTGGGGGAGAGATTATCAAGGATACGTATGGAGACCTTTGAGGAGGGACTAATGCTGTGATCTGAGCGGTGGATCAAGCCATGACGCAAGACTGTGCGACTAGTGAAAGTGTTGTGGAAACACCGAGGAGTGGAGGAGGCAACTTGGGAATGCGAGGACACAATGCGAGCCACCTATTTTTTCCTATTTGAGGATGAAGATGCGTGGTCTAATATTTGGAACTAGAATATTACTGCATATGCATGTGTTTATGTGTGCTAGTATGTGTGAATTTCAGGGACGAAATTTTGTTAAGGGGGGAAGAATGTAAAACCCGAGAAAAATTCAATTTTTCTGAAAAATGGTAAAACGGTAATTTCGGTTGGAAACTGAAAATTTTCTAGATATCAGATAACGAAACGGACTTCACCGTTGAATTCGTTTCGCAAAATCTAGTTACCCCGTCAAATTTCATCAGATTCTGAGATAGTTGGAATTTTACGTTTTTCGAGACACCGGATGTTAAGTGACACATGGCATGAGCATGTGGATGTCACATGGCACCTTAGCGGATGAACACGAGGCATGATAGCCATGTGGTGTAATAAATGACACATAACATTTGGATGAGTGACTCATATTGAGCCATGTGTCAAATAGATAAATAAAGGAAAGAAAGTCAAATGGAATAATAAAGAAAAAGAAAAATGAAAATTAAAAAGCAATGAGAGTGGGGCAAACAAAAGATATTTCGGTGGGATAAGACCAAGGAAAAAAAAAAGAAAAGGAAGAAAGAAGACTAATAAGAAGAAAGAAAATAAAATAAAAGAAAAGAAATTAAGGAAAATGCAAATGAGACAAGTGTGAGGTGGAGAGAGAAGGGAGGAAAGTGGGGGGAAAGTGGGGGGAAACTTCCCCACTTTTGGGACCAATTCAGTGGAGTGAAAGGGAGGAGAAAATGAGGAAAGCAAAAAGAAAAGAGGAGAGAAAGAAAATTGGATAGAGAAGGAAAGGAAAAAAGAAAAAGGAAGAGAGGAAAAGGGAAATTTTCTCGGCATTCCGACGGTCGAAGCTCGACGATCCAAGAATTAAAGTTGGTCCACGCAACGAGAGCTACACGTGGGTATTAAAATCAGGAAGTTTCGTCAAACTCCAAGAGGTAGGGAATTTTCATACTTGGGTTATTTCTAGCCTAAAGGCCATTTAATGGCTTGGGGTTTTCTTTAAGGCCGTGAAAGGTAGTAAATTTCAGTCCCAAAATATTGGGATTGAGTATAGGAATTTTCAGGATTGTTTTCGGACAATCTGGACTAAATTTTTGGACAGTCAAGACTGAATTTTCTGGATTGTTTTCGAACAGCCTGGGTAGAATTTTTGGGACTGTTTTAGGATAGTCCGAACTAATTTTTTAGGACTTTTTTTGGATAGTCCGGACTTAATTTTCGAGATTGTTTTTGTGACGCCTAGGATGAATTTTTGGGACTTTTTTTTGATTGTCCGAATAGGATTTTTGGGATTGTTTTTGGGCAGTCCGAGACTGATTTTTGGACTGTGTGTGTGCTATTTTTTTTGTGTTATTGCAAAAATTTGAATAACATGTTGGTTGTGTGAAAATCATGTTAATGCATACTTATCTGTATTGACATGAAATTTATGATGGATGTAAATTCTTTCTAGCAGAAAAGATAATTATCCAGACGGTAATGTTGCATGTAATCTTCATTATGCATGTAGCATGATAGCATGAAATGGCATATCGGGTGATTTCATATGCACTGACATCGAGTCGTAGCCTGCGGTGTGCATGGTATTGTTATTCACCATTCTTGGTGAATATGTGGTGAGCTCGGAAATGGGATGACGTCCAAAATTTAGACTCACGGTTGCATAACATTAAAATAAATAAATATACGTGTGTTGGGTGAAGTAAGATGGGGCACATCCCCCCCAGGGTGAAAGACCCAAATTCTATTCTTGGTTAGACAGATGGATCTAGCGATGAAAGTTCGCGAAAGTGTCAGAAGGCGTGCGAGACCTTGGAAATTCTCGACCCACAAAAACACAAAGGATTTGATAAATTAAAATAAATATCAGAGGGTGTTGTCCAATGAGTTATGTCATTGGGTGAAACACCAATGACCGGTTTTCACACTTGGAAGTCGCAGGTGTAAGGGAGTCGGTTAGGACTCGGGTTATGGGCATGAGAAGTTTTATCTCATGCATGACATGAAATATTCCATATAGGATTGCATTTTCTGTATGGAATGTGGTTTGATGTATGTATGCCATTGCATGTGCATTTAGGTGGGGAGTAGCCCTTAGAGAATTTTTCATCGGGCATTGCTTACCCCGCCAGGACCCTTTGTGTAAATTCGCAGATATTCTCGACGAGGCCGGTGATTATGAAGATGCAGACAAGGCTACTGATATTACCTTGTGTGTGTTTTGTATAAAAGCAATTGTAACTAAATTCTTTTGAACTATTGGTTCAAATAGTCGGGTATGTAATTATAGTAAGAGGGTTATGATAGACTCCTTACTGATTGTACTAAGTTGTTTTATTTTCATATTTTAGATTTAAATGTGAATGAATGGGTCCTCAGAAGGGATGTATTGGGATATGGACGATGAACCCCGTGGTGGTCAATACTACTTCTCGTTGAGACCCCGATGGTTATGATTATATTGTTTTATTAGATTGGGATGGGCTTGGGTAGAGCTCCCCGAACAAAGGAGACTCTGCCCGATTTTTGTGAAAATATGGATCCCGATAAATGGGACACAACATTGTGGTATTGGGTCACTCAAAATCCACAAGAATTTTGTGGGTTGACGGGTTGTCAATGGGACCCTCGGGTTTGGTGTGTCATATCAACAATGCATACTTCAAGTGGTGAGTTGGAATCTTGTACAATGATAAGGATGGATTAGTAAATATACTGTGGTACATGCTACATTTCGTGGTTCCGGGCTTAAATTGTTTTCATTTTGCTTAAAGTGTTTGATTAATTATTCTTTTTTCACAATTAAGAGTGGCATAACATCTACCAATAGAAGAATTATGATAGAGGTGATGTGGTGGTCTTGTTAACATGGCTACCATGCTATTTGGTACCACCTTTAAGGACATGGAGGGGCAGACCATGCTTGGGAAGAAGCCAACTTCTTTATAAGAGAAGGAATTTGGAAGGGACTCCATTAATTAATTCACTACCCAAATGAAGATTTTAGGAATGTAACTTTGTTGTTGATAAGTTATACTCTTTGTAAGCTGTTTTGATTGTAAAAATGTACACATGAGCTATAAAAATGATGTTTCGTTGTTTCGATTATTCGAAGGGTACTGCGCCTTTGTATTTTTGCTTCACGTATTTTTATAAGGGAAACATGACCTGGAACATTGTTTGTAAGTTGCTTTGGTTGTATAGATGCTTTGGAAGGGTACTTTGATATCTTGTTTTTTGGTTTTGGTCATTTTTTGTAAGTTGGAAATGTAAACAATAGCTTCATTTACAATTGCTCATTTGGTTTAGAAAGAACATAACTCTGCTAATGTATATGGAAAGCTTATTGTTCATTGCTTGAAATGCATTTGTTTAGTCATTTTACTGTAAAGAGCATGACCTTGGGTCATGTATATGACATGCAATATTTAGTTAAAAGCGGGCTTATTTTTATTCTTGCATGCCTTTTGTAAACAAGATATCAACTTGGCTCAAAATCGATACATTAAACTTTTCTAGGATATATTAATCAATCTCATACCAATACACGAAATAGCATACATTTAAAATGTAATATAGCATACATTATACTTGAACTTGACACCAATTACATTGAACTTCAACTTGAGACAGCATATTGATTTGTGTGCGGCGGTAGGTTGTGCCGGAATCAACAAAATTTATAAACCTAAATTCCTCCTACTGTCGTAGCATAGTTACTAAAGATGTTTCTAGGGGTCACCACGTGGATGAGTTTTCATAAATGATTTGAAGCTGGTTCAAAAGGTGAATTTCAATTTGGATTTGGGGTTTTGTAAAAACAAGGTGAACGGTTTGGCAAACCTAAAATAAACTAAACTAAAATATGAAAGAATTCACACCTGGCTACTGTGGTCGAGGTCCTAGGGTAAATGAGAGGTTATTGGGTCCTTTTCCTCGCGTTGGGGAGGATGACCTATAGTCATTTCTTGAACCAGATCTTCATTTGGCTATCAAAACTTAACCCTAATAATTTTTCCTTTTGAAATATAGCATTTAATGAGCATAAATGCTCCCGGATAGTAAAAACACATCCCCTAAATCTACCCTACAATAACTAATAGAAGGCAACTAATGAATCTCAAAGGATCTAGCAATAAGCATCCATTGAACCCTAAAAGCTTGCCAAATACAGGTTAATCAAGGTACATTTAAGAGGATTTTAAACCCCAGAGGAAGGATGCAAGAGTCAGACAATAAATGCTTGCATAAAAACAAACTAATATTTACCTCAAAACTCTTAGCTCAAGAGTCTCCCTCTTCAAGGATGGAGGGAGTTTAGCTAACCACTTTGAGTTGTTGTCCTCAAGGGTGTTTGACAGCTGAGAAAATGAAGAAAAGGAGAGAAAATGAAGTGTATTTGGAAAACTCAAATTAGCAATGCGGTATTCAAGAAAGCAAAAATCAAGCTGTCTCTACAAGATTTGGTTTGAGCTTATATAGTGCTCAAATAAGCAAAAATACAAAAATTCCCTTAATACCCATAATACATGAATGGTAAAATTGGAAAAAAAATCACAAAAAGGAAGTCAAACGGGGGTCAAAAGGGCAAAAAATGGAAAGCGTAGACGCACTTTTTCGTAGGTGCGAATATCGTAATTTTGGTAAAAAGGCCAATTTCCTTGTCTCTTCGCTCTTCTTTCTTCGATTTTTGATTTGCAATGCTGAGTTCGACCAATTCTTCGTGTTTAACGATTCAACAAATTTGGCATTAATAGTTTGCAAAACTACAAAAATTAGCCACAAATGCAATTAAGAGTAAATTGGACCTAATGTGGCCAAATTAGGTTAATTCGGTTCATTAGTACACAAAAAGTGCCCAAAACCTACAATAAATAAGGCTCAAAATAGCACTTTTTGAACACTAATCACTCCCCCCAACCGACACATTGCTAGTCCCTTAGCAAAGAAAGAAAGAAAGAAAGAAAGAAAGAGCAAATAGAATAATAACAAAATTATGTTCTCAAAAATGGTATTTCAAAAAGTATGTGGATGAGTAATGCCTAACTCTCAATGAAAATCACTGAAACCCTGCCCAATAACTATCACGAAAGAGTGGATGCCATACAAACTTTAGTATCAAAAGAGTTTCCTTCTTTAGAGAATCAACCTAGAATTTCCACCAAAATCTAAGTTTTATGTGATTAGTTTTCAACCATAAACTGCCAAACTGCACTCTCCCCCTAACCAAGCTATTACCACCACCTAGGACACTAACCAACCTAAATATATCAGGACCCACTCTTATTCCACACCCTTTGTGTCAGGAGGTGCAATGGTCGAGGAACTCGACCTCACCAAAGTCCATGCACTCCGGGATCCGCCGATGACCCAATCCACTAAGGCTCAGCATCAAGGCATAAGGATATTTCGACCACAAACTCTTCAGGTTTCACCTCGGACTTTGAACGATTTCGAGACTCCAGCACCTATAACTCACTCAACCTCACCCATCCACCCATGTAGCGAGCACTAAGTCGGGTGGTTCAACAAGTCGTTTAGTAATTCAGGGCTTTAAAGATCTCTCGCCATATAATCCCGACCGTGTTCTGCTTCAAGGAAAAGCTGCCAGAATTTTCTTTTCTTTTTTTCTTTTTTATTTTGGAAGACTCATTGGCCCTCTTTTCATGGGGGTCCTAACCTGCTAGTTAGTCAATGAAGCTAGGATAGGTTTTGCAAGGTCTAGAGGTTAGGCGCTTTAGCCATCGCTGAAACCCTATGTGCACAAGCAGGGTTAGCTAGAGGTGGAAGAAAAGGGCTGAAAGCACTAAGAACTGATCATCCACTTAATTAAGCATGAAACCAATCTAACATCAACAAAATTGGACAATGTTTCACTTTAAACTCGCAGCGTGCAAAACACAAAAATGGGTGTAATTTCAAAACCTGTATGAGTCAGATGGTATGTATAAAAAGATATATGGCTATTTTTTCAGCTTTACAAAAAGAAACTAATAGCTTCACAACCAAAACAAACAACTACACAAACAAAAACTAAACACAGTCACACTTCACAAAAACTTTCTTAAAATAGCAACAAAACATAATGTAAAAGCTCACTTCTTCGCTAACTCTCCCCTAACCAAATGTCTCATCGTCTCTAACCAGGCTAAGATTGGAAAGTCAGAGTTATGCTACCTTCAATGGTGAGCAACTGGTGTATGTCATCCTTCGCATGAGGCTATGACGTTGATGAAGTCGGAGGAGAATCACCGCCAGCCGGAGGATGATCTGAAGAGGCCTGGGTAGGTACTGATGGAGAGATAGGAGGCAAGCCCAGGTGACTTTGAATCTGCACGAAGATGGAGTGGTTTTATGCAAGCAAGGAGGTGGTTTGAGCGACGACGGCCTCTGTGGGTGTCATCCTCTTAGCTAAGGTTGTATAGGCAGTCGCAAAACATGCTAACGTGGATGAGAAGGTGCGCAGATCGTGATCCATAATAGCGAGAAACCCGGCGGGATATGGAGATATGTCAGCAGCTGGAGCAAGGCCGATGTAATTAGGTCCAATCGACGCCGGGGTAGGAGCCGCGATGATGCAATCTAGTGCTCTGTATCCTCTACTGCCAGATGGTCACCCGCTATATCCCCGCCTATGTCCCGAGGTGGAGGTTATGAGCACGGGTAGAGACTCACCTTTCAACAAAGAAGAATGGCTTGGCAATGTCATAGGTTCCACCGGCTCAAAGATGAAAACCCATATGCTCTAACACCTGGCTTAGTAGCCTCGAAAATAGGAGAGGTAATGATTCAGCCCAGGTCAGATTCCTGCGGTGGACCTTTTCCTCAAAGTGGAACAAGGATGTCATGAAAAGCCGCCAGAGCCGAATCAAACCTCGATATGCGTATGAGCTCATCTCCGCTTATACCAGATGTCGGAGTGGGAAGAGGTTTGACCGCAAAGATATGGTCGATAAGGAGCATACCGGAAGCCGCTTCGGAAAAGTATAGACTCTCACAGCATGCTCTTGATAATATGCGTAACCATCTCCTAGGCAGGGGGCCACAATCAGAGTCGGGCCAAGTTGGTTAGACAAATGGGAAATGGAATGCGCCGCAATATCGGGTGGCTCGGGGCGTCCCCGCGCCATCAATCAAGAAATGGATAACAAGAGGATGAGGTACTCTTTCGGCGTCATGGTATAGAACTCGGATGACCACCCGGTAGAAGAATCGACGCCGAGGTCATACCACGCACAACCCGTCTCCGGAGCCGGATCGGGCGTAAACAGC
This sequence comes from Tetrastigma voinierianum, assembly GCA_016808115.1. NCBI lineage: Eukaryota > Viridiplantae > Streptophyta > Magnoliopsida > Vitales > Vitaceae > Tetrastigma > Tetrastigma voinierianum. The sequence continues at coordinate 168,000 of JAEQBH010001110.1, forward strand.
GTCGAAAATCATAATATGTCTCGCAGCTGCACTTCCCCGGTGCCGCAATCTGAGTTAGTTCGCATGGGGCCGCTGGCGGAAGAAGGGCCCCGATAATAGAAGTCGCACGATCGGGACAGGTCATCATCTGTGACCGAACTAGTGAGGAATGGGGCTCTTTGTGGCCCAACCAGGCTGAATCTCCCGGTCCAAGTCCGAGCCTGGCCTGGAGGGCCTCCGGGGATGCCGCCAGAAGGAGATGACGGAGTAGGCGAACACGTGGTGACGACCGCGGGGCTAGAGCAGCAAGAACAAAAAGGCTGAGGAAGCAAACGAGAGAAATTACATAGAAACAAATCTAAAATTCAAGAAAATTATGTAAAAACTACAAATTAAACTTAAAGTAAAGAAAATAAAAGTCCAATAAAAATTGGAGTGGCTTTTAAGTTGATCGTAGAAACCACTTCTACTCGTAGCCCTTCAGTTCATGGTGGATCAAGGAGAGAAGTCCCTCCATGTTCGCCGGAGGTGAGTCAGCTGATTTTTAGCTTCCTCGCCTTTGTTTTAAGCACTTTGCCTTCTGGTGTGTCGAGGAATTACAGCCGGAGGAGTGATCGAGGCACCGATTCTCCATCAAACACTTCATTGTTCTTCAGTAAATTCTCCTACGTAGCTTTGTGAGCACTGTTTCTGTAACTGGCTAATCAGCATTTCATCCGGTTTCGCTTCTAAGATTTCAGGCTTGCCGCTGTGTGGAAGATGTTTGTGCCCAATGTCATGTTGCCAAATGAGTCGCATGACCTATCTCGGGGCAATTGATAATGGCATTTGATGTGGCAAAAAATGGCCTTCCTGGCATGATAGGTACTCTGATTAGTACCTTCATCGCTCAGACAAGGACGATGAAGTCTACCGGATAGTAAAATTTATCCACCTTCACTAAAACATCTTCAACTATACCTTTGGGTATTTTCACGGATCTATCGGCCAAAGATAAGGTGATGGTGGTAGGCTTTAATTCCCTTAAACCCAGTTGCTTGTACACTGAGTATGGTAGCAGGTTTACAATGGCCCCCAAATCCAATAGTGCCTTATCCACACATGTTCCTCCGATGTTCACTGAAATGGTAGGGGATCTTAAATCCTTGTATTTCACCGGAGTCTTGCTTTGAATGATGGAACTGACTTGCTTTGTCAAGAAGGCCTTCTTATCAACATTCAATCATCTCTTCACTGCAAGTAATAAAAGTCCTTTAAAAAATTTGCACAAGTTGAACTTGTTTAATCATGCCCAGCGCTGGGATATCGACTCATCGCTTTAAGACTTAAATTTCTACTGATCGGAGGCCTTTTCTTACTCTTAATGCTTGAGGAAATGGAGGAGGCATGCTCTTCTTCATTGAATCTTCTTTTATAATTATATGTTTTGGCTCCACTTCCTTTTCTTCCTTGGTCTCCTCAACAGGTATAGGCACTAGCTGATCAACATGCTTACCACTTCTCAGTGTGATAATGGCTTTTACTTCATCCATCCTAAGAGCAGGTTCAGTAGAAAAGTTCAATTCCATGACTCAGATTGGGTCAGGTTTGGGAAGGAGTTTCCTTTGTTCCTCGCACCGGGTTGGTGAGCCCATGATGGAGTATTACAAAGTTATCTATTTTCTCGATTAAGATCATTTTGAGTCCATCTATTTTTCGTCATGAGCTTTCCACATTATAAATTCTCTGATTTAACGCACATCACGGCCTTCGCTCCTACAAAAATTTCTACCACCTTGCTCGATGAATTATTTGCTCAACCGGGTGATGAGGATGGTGGTGGTCAGGTGGGTTGGGATGAGGACCCATACCGTTGTCATGGTCGCGGCGCAGAGAACGATGACGGAGGATTCGCTTCCGGTGAGCGTTAGAATGGTTTCTCTGCAGTAGTTGTGGTTATATGTGTTGCTGTATCGGGCACGGGTGGGCTGCGAGATAGCCCACAACATTGGCGTGTTCGTACCACTCATCCCTTACCGAAGGAACGGGCTTAAGCAAAGGTTTCCTGGGTGCTTAACGACCACACATTTGAGCAAAGCCAGTCGCGCATGTGGGCTCGCCCATGATTGGGGCGCCCAAAAGTACTATTTCAACCCTATTTATTATAGGTTTCGAAAGTGCTATTTGTGTACCACTCATTCTAATTAACCCGACACGGTACATTAAGGTCCCTACTATTCTACCGACGCATTTTGTGGCTAATTTTGTAGTTTTTACTTAGGCTAATCATGCCAAAATTGGCTGAGTCGATCCAAGCATGAAGAATTTTGAGTCAAACTCAAGATTTGGTAGATCGTAGACCAAGGGAAAAAGGAAGGTAGAAAATGCAGAAAATTTGAGCTGCAGAAATCTCACGCGCACCGGCTCATCATGACAATCGCTCACCTCCCAAGACTGCTCACTCATCCCCGCGCACCGGCTCCATCCCGCGCCTCGCTCCTCGGCTTACGCCAGGCCTCGTTTGCATTGCTTTTGTTTTTCCCATTTTATCCTTGTAGTAGCTTCCGATTGGTTTTTTTGGTAATTTCATATACACGGAAAGAATCATATAAGCCTCTGGCCTGCATAAACTTCACTTCACTTCACGCCAAGAATATTGCATGAGGGGCGGCGCTTCCCGGCAGCCTCTTTTCTCCCATTTTTCTTTCTTTTCTTCATTTTCTATTAATAAACACCGAGGATGACAACTCAGAGGATGGTTACACCTCTTCCTCCTTGAAGAGAGGAGGGTCAGCCGGGCTAGGTTTGAGGTAACTCACTACTGCTTAACGCATGCAATTATGGGTATTTATGTTCTATTTCTCTCAATCTAGGTTTCAATTTAAGCACGCTCACTAACGGTATTTGGCAAGCTTTTCGTTACTGATGCTTATCACTAGATCCACTGTTATCTAGTTAGTTGTTTCAAATTAGTTACTGTAAGGTAGGTTTTTGAGATATGTTCTCACCGTTAGGGACATTTATACCCAGTTAAATGCTATGTTTCAAGAAGGGAAATTTTAGTTTAGGTTTTAAAGCCAAATGAAGATCAGGTTCGGGAAATGACTATATGTCATCCTCCCCAACGCTAGGAAAAAGACCCGAGCACATATTGACCCGGGGACATATTGGTTGCCTTAAAACCCTAACCCAAAGGGGCTCGACATCAGGTTCTATTTTTATATTTTTTCTTATTTTAGTTTCACTGCGGAACAACCAACACCCCCGTTTTTTAGCAACTCGAATCCAAATTGAACATCATTTTCGCTCTCAATCAGAAATCATTTCAGACGAAGAAAACCCATCCCCGTGTTCTAATCTCTAGAACCGCTTATATCGCAAGAGCTTTGATAATGATAGTAGGGAGGAATTTATGATACAAATTTTGTTGATTTCAACACCTACTGGCCTAACGACCAAATGACACCGTTGTCGTGGGATGGTGCCTAAGTGCAAACGATGATTCGATGAACACTGCGGATCCTCATCACAAGTCTTCGTGAATTTCTCTCTATATATATATTACTGCTAATCTTAGTTTCAGCCACGCTCCTAACCTTTTAGGTAGGATTGTTTTCGTCAGTTGTTTCGCCTGCTTTTACTCAGAGAATTTCATGATTGTAAACTGCACAAGCAGTGCTACTCACTCAGACGCATACATGTCCATGAGGGATTACAGGAACCTTCCATGGCAGGGTCAACAACCCATGGAGAGAAATCCAAACCCAAATAGGTCTATGAGGGACTATAGAGACCAATGGATGAGTGCACCCGTCTATAGTGTCCCCTCAACTTATGCACCTCCTGCTTCTCCATATTATGCCCCCACTTCTCGCCAGTTGGAAGAATCACCAACCTCATCCTCGTCAACAAGCCATCCCAATTTGAGCAAAACTAGCGGATAATTTCATGAGGACCATAGGGCGTGCTGGAATGTTCAAAGCATCAGTGAAATTGAGACAAAGGAGAGCTCCTCGAACAAGGAATTGATGTTCCGCAGTGAAATTGATTAGGAATTTGACATCCTCGCAAATAACCATCTCACATCAAGGGTGGAGAACTGGCTAGCAGTGCTTCGACCGAAACAATTTCAGTGAACAAAGCCTCAACCGGCAGCCAGAGGAATTGAAAGTGGAACCCAAAGCAGAAGCTCCCGAGGAACCAAGCAGGATGCCCTGTAATCATGTGCCGTCTATAGCCATGGCGAGAGAAGAAGAAATCCTTCCCTTGGCAAGCTGAGGGAGGCAGGGAAGAATGTCAAGATCACAATTTACCCCGCCCCTATTGACTCAAGCAGTATATCTCTGGCTTCACACCGCATAACACACCAAAACCCCGGCACTCCACCATAAAGGCCACACCATTTACACTGCCTGTGCTGCAAAACATCAGAAAATTAGTGGCCACTGTAAGAGCCTTTGCCACTACATCCAAGACATTAGCAGCCACCAATGCTGCATGACATAAGGATGGTTCTGTCTGATTTGGAGCACCGAACCCTCGGCAATTCAAGCTCCAATAGCCTTGAAGAGCCTCCAAAGGCTTATGAATTAGTTTGGGGGAGCATAGTTTCCCTTAATTTTTGTTTTCATCTTTTCTCCCACTTTTTGTTTTCATCTTTTCTTATTTTACTTTATTTTATTTTATTTTATTATGATTTCTTTAATTTTTCTTTTTAGATTTTCTCTAATTTTTAGTTAATCTGTGTCTAGCTTAATTTTCAATTTTATGCAATTTTTCTTAATTTTTTCTTGTATTTATTTTTGCAAGCTTTTAATTTTTGGAAACAGAAGTAAAAATACAGAATTTTGCAATCCGTGAAATTTCACAAGCAGCAAAATTGAGACCGCAATAAGTGCTCAATTCCTACTATGCACTATTGTCTTATATGATTATTATTATTATTATTATCATTTATTATATATATATATTAAAAAAATTGTCTCTTATATGTATAAAAAAAAAAAAATTTCAGAACCTCGTGAAATTTCAAGATGTTTTGCGAATTTTTCGCAACCTCGCTTCCAATTCTCAGAGCCCCATTTTGTTTTTTACTGATAACTTTTCATCCGAACTCCGTTTTAGGTGTTTTTGGTACCTTTGGAAAGCTTAGAGAGTGTAGAATCCAAATATAGCTAGAAAGAACACTTTTGAAATTATTATGAAAGTATAATTTTCAAAATGATCTAACTGGTGACTTTTTTTCCTCTCTTTTCTTCTCCTAACTTGTTTATTTGAAGCCCAAACGGAGTGAAAAAGGTGTCGATGGAAAGCTTGCGATATCTCCTATCCAACAACGAGAACATCTCACTATGAGGAGCACTCCTTCTTCACTTTCCCATCTGAGCCTATCATGACAATGTGACATTTGGTCGGGGAGAGTTAGCCGAAGGAAGTGGCATTATTATGATTGTGTTAGCTTCATGGAGCAAGCCCATTTTGTGATGTTCAGCGGCTTTGTTGGTTTTTCTTTTGTGCCGTTATACTATACATCTCACTTTTTCAAAAATTGCACTCCATTTTTTTGTGTTTTCTTGGGCTTAACTCGAAATTTGAAAATTGAAACTTTGTCCAATTCTATTGATGTTAGATTGTCTCATGCCTATGATGATTAGTTGAATTATTGTTGCTTTCGACTTTTTCTTCCACCTCTAGCTAACCACACACTATGCATATTAGGTTTCAACAATAGGTTGAAAAACTGCAAGTATTCTAAACATTGTAAAACTCCACCCTAGTTTGACCACTTGTACAGGTTAAGGACCCCCATAACAGGAAGGCCAATGAGTCTTCCAAAACAAAGGAAAAGCAAAAAGAAAAAGAAAAAGAAAAAGAAAGAGGAAAAGAGAATAGAAAAGTCGCGACGCTTTGCCTTGAAACCCGAGCACGGTCCGAGTGGTATATGGAGAAAGCTTTTAAAGCCCGGTGCCCTAAACCAACTGGTTGGGAGCCACCAACTTAGTGCTCGCTACATGGGTGGATGGGTGGAGTTTAGCAAGTTGTAGGTGCTGGAGTCTCGAAATCATTCGGAGACCGGTGAAAACCCGAAGAGCAGTGGTCAAAAGATCCCCGCGACTTGTGCCCTTAAGCCTTAATTGTTTGAGTCACCGGTAGATCCTCGCTTACATGGATTTTCAGGAGGTCGATTCTCAAGATTTGCACTTACAACACAAAAAGAGTTGTGGAATAAGAGGGTCCTGGATCTATTTAAGTTGGTTAGCACAAGTTAGGTTGTGGCAATAGCTTGTTGGGGAAAAGTGGGCTGGTAGTTTTTATTGTTGAGTGAACTGTATCAAATAAACACTTAGATTTCGTGTCTCCTCGTTGATTCAGCAAGAAGGAGGCTCTTGATACTTAATTTATATGGCATTCATTTTCTCAAGATAGTTATTGGATAAGGGGCTTTGACATTTTTACTAGGGTTAGGCATTACTCATTCACAACCTTTTTGAAATGTACCATTTTTATGAGCATTATTTTGTTATCATTTTCAGATGCTCTTTCTTTCTTTCTTTCTTTCATTGCTAACGGACTAGCAATGTGTAGGTTGGGGGGTGTGATTAGTGCCCAAAAAGTACTATTTTGAACCCTATTTATTATAGGTTTTGAGTGCTTTTTGTGTACTAATTATTCTAATTAACCCGATTTGCACATTAAGGTTCCTACTATTCTACTGATCGCATTTTGTGTCTAATTTTGTAGTTTTTGCGAGCTAATCGTGCCAAAATTGTTGAGTCGATCCAAGCATGAAGAATTTGAGTCAAACTCAACATTGTAGATCAGAGACCAAGAGGAAAGAATAGCAGAAAATGCAGAAAATTTGGAGTTGCAGGAAATTCCTACGTAATCGCTCATGCTCATGACAATCGCTCACCACAAAGACTGCTCACCATAATGCGACCGCTCATCCCGCCGCCGTTTCGCTACTGCGTCTCTCAAGCATTTGTTTTTTGGTTTCATTTATCCTGTAATAGTCTTTCCATTGCCTTTGTTTCTGGTACTTTGCTGATACACTAAGTTGACCTCTTATGATGTTTTAGTCCACAACTTCACTTCACCGCCGGCACATGTAACGAAAGCTCAGGTTTCCGCAGCCTTCCTTTTCTCCCATTTTTCTTTCCCTTTTCTCCTTTCTCGGTTAATAAACACCTCCTCTGAGGATGACAACTCAGAGGATGGTTGGCTAGACCTCTTCCTCCTTGAAGAGGAGGGCTGCTGGCTAGGGGTTTGGAGGTAATTCACGGTTCTCTGTTTTTAACGCATGCAATTATGGGTATTTATGTTCTATTTCTCTCAATCTAGGTTTTCAATTTAAGCATGCCCTCACTAACGGTATTTGGCAAGCTTTTTTGTTACAAGGGATGCTTATCACTAGACCATACTCAGTAAGGTTGTTTCCTAAGGTTACCGTCAGGTTTTCGAGATATGTTTCACCGTTAGTGACATTTATGCCCGCTAAATGCTATGTTTCAAGAAGGGAAATTCTTAGGGTTTAGGTTTTAAAAGCCAATGAAGATCATGTTCGAAATGACTATATGTCATCCTCCCAACGCTTAGGAAATGTTGCCTTAAAAACCCCAACCAAAGGGTCTCGACACTCAGGTTCTGTATTTTATATTTTTCTATTTTAGTTTCAAATTTCAGAAATCAAACCCAACACCCCTGCTTTTAGCAAATCTTGAAATCCAAATTGAAATTCATTCATTTTGGCCTTCATCGTAAATCATTTGTATGAAGAAAACCCATCCCCAGAAATTGATCTAGAACCCAATGAAGATGTATATGACAAGAGGAATTTAAGATACAAATTTTGCTGATTTCGATCACCCCATCGGCAATTCGAATCAGCCACGCCCGCACTCATGTTGATTTCTCATTTCAAGATCTTCCAGCCTTCTAGCCAAGGTAGATAGCTTTGCCTTCATCTCCATATCCTCTGGGAGTGAGTACATGCCTCCCCTTTGATTGGCTACAGGCCTCACCCTTTCTGATTCCCTGAGATTGGGTTCATCCCATGCCTTGGATGTCTCTTCAGCCACATACTAGCTTTCCGATTTTTCTTGTAGAAGTCCCTCCACACATAGTTTCCAACAACTGCTTCATAGCAGGGGACATTCCGTTATAGAAGTGATTAACTGTACCTAAGTATCAAGCCAGTACGGGTGAGGACAGCATTGATGGTCTCTCAGGTACCTTCCTTAAGGTTGAATTTCATTTTCTTAGCTGCAAAGAAAATCTGCCTCTTCAAAGTATTGGTTTTATGGGTGCTAAATATTTTCTTTAAAAATTTAGCTTGTATATCTCCACAATCCCTAATAGTTCTTGGCCTCAGAGAGTTGAGCCAGATTTTAGCCTTGTCCTTTAGAGTTAGAGGAAAGAACTTCAGTCTCATCAGATCCACATTGGAGATGTCCTCTTTGAAGGTATTGCATACCTCGACCCCGGATGTGTGAGCGGATTTTCACCTCCGACCGCATGGAAAGGGAGCAGGGCACAAGGTAGGGGCTTGATAATTATGCCTCGAAGGAGGCACGTGAGGGTGATTCCTTGAGGCATGATCTCTCATTGATATATATGCATTGGGATTTTTGTGAACCCCTTGTTGGCTCTACTGTTCCTCAGGTGTAGGCTCCATCTGTTGACTATTCAAGCTCACTTCACTGTTTCGTGGAGCACCTGCTTCTTTCTAATTCGGGGCCAGACCTTATCCCGGCAGTATAAACTCTTATTAAAACAGCAATGAAAAGAAAGAAATAAAAAGGCTACCAAAAAGGCTACCGTTAGCTAAGATAAAAAGAAAAAAAAATTGTATATGGACAAGATATTTAATCAAATCCAACGTTGAACCGCAGAGAAATAAAGTAAAGACAAAAGGATGAAAATTCACCAACACTTGTGATGTGGATCACAAGTTCAATTCATCACTTGTACCCTAGGGCACCATCCCCGCCGACTATGATCGCCATTTGATTCAGCCGCAGGTGTGCTCTGAATCAACAAAAATTTATAACCTAGTCTCTCCTACCGGCATCAGCATGTCACGCAGCATAAGGGTCGTGGTCAAACACAGGGATGGGTTTTCTTCGTGTAAGTGATTTGCAGTTAAGGCCAAAATGGTGAATTCAATTTGGATTTTGGGTTTTGATAAAAATAGGGGGTTTGATGGTTGGAAACTAAAAATAAGGTGAAATAAAATATAAAAAGAACTCCTTGAAGCATTGAGCCACTGGGGATTGAGGTCCTGTGGCACTGAGAGGTCTCTAATCCTTTTCTCGCTGGGGAGATGACTCATAGTCATTTCCCCGAGCCGGATCTTCATTTGGCTATAAAAACCAAACCCTAATAATTTTCCTTTTGAAATATAGCATTTATTGGACATTAATGCTCCCTGACAGTGAGAACATATCCCCTAAACCTACCATACAGTAACTAATAGGAAGGCAACTAATGAATTTAAGAGGATCTAGCAATAAACATCCATTGAACCCTAAGAGCTTGCCAAATACAGGTTAATCAAGATACATTTAAGAGATTTAATCCTAGAATGAGAGGTGGAAACATAAATGCCAATAAAAACTTGCTTTAAAAATAGAGAACCAACAACTACCTCAAAAAACCCTAGTTCAAAGAACCCTCCTTTCAAGGAGAAGGCGGTCTGAAGCCAACCATCCTCTCAGTTGTCATCCTAAGAGGGGAGTTTGGCAAAACCGGTGAAAATTGAGAGGAAAAGGAAAAGAAATGAAAGAATAAAATGAGCGGGAGAACTCCCCCGCCTACTCAGATATCAAGTGCAGAAATGAAAAGTTAAGATTGTTTCTATAAGATTTGCCTTTGAGCTTATAGTGCTCAAATAAGAAAAATACAAAATACCCTCAATACACATAATACATGAAGGGCAAATGGGGAAAAAATCACAAAGGGAAGTCAAACGGTCAAAAGGGAAAAAATCAAGAAGCATTCAGATACTGTGCAAAATTTTCGTGACCTTTCGGCGCTCGACTTTTCCAGCTTTTTCTACTCTTCTTCCTTCAATTCCTCGGGACCAGAATGCCGAAGTTCAACTCGAATTCTTCATGCTTGATCGATTCAACAAATTTGGTGCATTAATAGCTTGCAAAACTATAAAATTAGCCACAAAATGCGACGTAAGAGGAATAACCAAGACCCAATGCGCAAATCGGTTAACTGGGTCGATTAGTAGATAAAAAGTGCTCAAAACCTATAATAAATAGGGCTCAAAATAGCACTTTTTTGGCATTAATCACTACCCTACTTGAGTCTCCAAGTTTCTCAATGTAGCATTGATGTTTGTTTGAAACATAGTTGTGTTAGCTTAGAAATTCTCAAGTTCAGCAAATTTTTTCTTATGCACATTCAGGATCCTTTGTTTTCCGCCATGAATCAGCACTGGATTCAAAGGTTTGAGTTATTTTCTCGCCTCTTTGATACTCCCTCGTTGTTCCTATTTTGCTACTGCCAGCGTTGTTGCCGCCGCTGGCTTCTGGGAACCCAGTCGAGTATAACCATAGTTCTCGTCCATGTCTGTGGCCTTGTCGTGCTCCCCCTCCATAAGAAAAGCTTTTGTCTCCTCGTCGAGTGTAGTGTGTCGGGCAAGTTAGTTAGGCTTGAAGTGGTAACTTCTTACTCATTCATATACTTTTGTTTCCTCAACTTGGTGTATTCTTCTTCCTCATACCCTCAAGACTATTTCTTCTTTCTCTCACTACTCCAACTGCTTATAAAGTAGTATCCTTTTCTCATTGCTACTCGGCTTGTTCGTTATTGCATCAAGCTTGGCTTGTGGTCAGAAGTTCATCCAATCCAATCGTGACCATTTCCTCATCCCATTGTTATTCGAAGATCTCGCATGGAGTCTTGTAGTTGCATTTGGCAAGGTCTTCAATAACTTGCCTTGCCTCCTCTGCACTTCTTCTTTTAAAACCTCCATAGCAGGATACATCAATTATACAATTTGTGGATAATTCATGGCATGGTAGAAAATGTCCATCTGAGTTGTCAGATCTATCCCATGCATAGGGCACCTCTTCAACAATATCTTGAACCTCTCCCATGCAGTGTAGAGACTCTCATCCTCCCCTTGCTTGAACACAATGATTTCTCCCTTCTCAAGAAGGAGAGCCGGAGGGAAAAATCTGCCATGAATGCCTCCACCCATTCTTCCTAAGTATTCACCGATCCCACCGGGCAAAGGAGTCAAACCATGTGGCTGCCACATCTCTCAATGAGAATGGGAAGAGTTGAAGCTTGATTACATATGGAGAACTCCATTCAGTTTCACAGTGTTTATCATCCTCATAAATCTCTCTAGATGCTCATTTGGATCTTCTGAAGGGCGGCCAGTGAACTGGTGTTTCTGAACCATTGTAATCAAAGCTGGCTTTAGCTCAAAATTGTTTGCTTCAATAAGGGGTTGTCTCACAGCAGAGTATTCTTCTTGGATGCTCCAATGCTAGCTCGCGGTCTCTCTCGCTTTTCTTCCGAATAGTCTCGCAATCTTTCTATTTTGATTAGCCATACTTCTATCTTCATCACCGGTAGCTTTTCATATTTTTCTGTAATTCTTTCAATTTCTGTATCTAGAGTGTATCAGCTTCGCTTTGATTGTGGCATTTAATACCTTCTTGAAAATGGAAACACACTGAAATCAAATAGAGTATGTGGTAATAAAAATTATATATTCATTAGGGCTCAAAATAGATTAATACACAAAAAGTGCTCAAAACCTACAATAAATAAGGCTCAACATAGCACTTTTTGGGCACTAATCACATACAACCCAAAAATACTCTCCAGTTATCACATTAACTCAACTAGGCTCAACTATTAATCTCTTTAACTACAACAATAGCAATGAAAAAAAATTCTACAAAAAACACAACAATACAAATACTTTTTCATAAACTGAATTGATCATGTCCACAATGACGACTTTTCTTCATATCCTTGATTTCCTCTTGCAACGACATGTTCTCCTTGATCAAGTTATTGATCATCATCCTTACCCTTGGACACAATTCATGATCATATGCCATAGAAAGAATTGAGATTGGTTATCCTGCAACAAGAATACATCAATGTAACATTGTATTACACTAATAAATTAAAAAAATACAAATGGAAAACACTTACTCTAGAATTAGAGCATGCAAAGAACCTCCTACCAAGGTTGTTTTCCTTCCTAGAGGTCCACATTTTGGCTCTTTAACCACAATAGCACATGTGTGGTTCGTATTCATTATACTTATCATTTCTTCTAGTGCGAAATGATGATGACGACGAACTATGTGCCATTAACATACAAAAGAAAGCAACCAACAACAATTTAGGGATTGAAATTAAGGGAAGAACAAATTTTAGGGTTTGATTTCCACTGCAAAAATTAGAGAGAACATTTCGATGACATAAATTAGGGGAGATTAGAGAAAGAACAACAATAGGAGTTAAGGCTAGATGAGGATTGATGTAAGGATGAAATTAGGAGAGGATTAAGGATGAGAAGAACCTTTTTTCATTTTGATTTCAATTTGGAGAAGGAATTAAGGCAAAAATGATTTGTATTTTGAGGGGAAAGGGTGGTCCCAATAGTAGTTGGCCATGTCACTGCTGCTTTTAAGAACCGCATCCAACAAAGTAGCACGCCATAACAGGCATCGATGAGCTACTTTATTACAACATCGGGGCATGAGTGATAAAAACTTAAGGGAAAAATTAGACTTACAGTATAAACTTAGGGGCATTTATGCACATTGTAATTCCCTAAAATATACCCTAGATTTTTTTATAATAATTTTATTATATATTCCGGGTATGAATTGAGCCAAACTTGGGTTTTTCAGAGAAAACTGATAAATTGTGAAAAGTGAAATGAATATGTGAGCATATGATTAAATGTTATATGCTAAAATGAGAAATTGATTGAACCCGGAAATAAATCCAAGTGAAAGAGGGTAAATTTGGAAATTGTAAAATGAGAACCTAAGGGTCAAAAATAGAATAAGCTTAAATGGTAAATGAAGTAATGGAATAGTTAAATGAGAAAAATGGGAAATGGAAGTAAGGAGTGAGCCAAACATGGCCTTAGGAGAACATGAATTGGGAAGACCAAATTTTGGTCTAGGGAGTCTATTTCAGCCAACTCTACTGGGAGAAAGAGAGGAGAAAAGGGGAGAAGAGCTGTGGGCTTGAAGAAGACTGCTTTGGTTGGGTTTCTTCCCATTTTCTTGCTCCTTTGTGATCAAGCAACTAGAAGTGGAGACGGAAGAGTGTTAAGGTAAGAAAACAAACCCTAACTTCATTCTTGTGATTTTGATTTCGGGGGAAAAGCTCCAACTTAAGAAAAAAAGGGTTTTTATCGTGCTAAACCACTTTTAAGAGTTGTTTCGGGGTGATTCCATGGGCGGATTTGATGTAGGATGGATTTACACTGAAGAAAAGTGGGAGTGAGAAATGGCAAAATCCGCCTCGGGCAAAACTCAGTGGTACCGGCAGCTGAAAAGTAGGTACCGTACCTGATGTGGTACCGGTACCGATCAAAGTGGTACCGGTACCGATGCTCCCATCATACCCTAATTTTGCATATTTTGCACTATTAAGTCCCATGTTTGATGAGTCTTAAACTCATATATTTTTAATCCATTTTTTTGGCTTGTTTTTAGTATTTTTAGAGCTGTTTTAATGCCAATTTATGGAATATTTACAAACTTTGTGTTTTGCAGGAGTTAATTCAAAAATGAGAGATTTCCAATGAAGAAAGAAGAGAAAAACAGCAATTGTAGCAGTCTTTGTTGCGACAGAGTTCTGTGTCACGACAAACGTCTAAGCAAATGGCTAGAGAACTGTGTCGCAACAATATTTTCTGTGTCGCAACACAAGATCTAAAAATTGGTGATAGAGCTTATGTCAGCAACAAAACATACAGATGTCATGGATGAGGGAAATAAAGACATAATAGTATTAAAGATAAGTTATGTCATGACATAATGAAAGACCGTAGTGCGTGGTATTTCGTCGCGACATAATCTACTTTGTCGCGACAATCGACTTCAGAATAATGGTGAGCCGGGTCGAGACGTAAGAGGCACCGAAAGAAGAAGTTTAGTCCAACAGAAATTTTATGTCACATCAGACGCTTGTTGAATTACTTCGTCGCAACAAAGGAACCCAACGCTGCAACATACTTAAGTCGAGGGAGATAAATCTATAAGGCGGCTAATGGATCTTAATGTCGCAACACGTAAATAAGTCAAATATAGAGAAACGAGGTCGCTGATAGATCTTTATGAAATACGCATAGCAAAGGTTTCAACACAATGTAAAGAAGTTGTGTCGTGACATAACAAACTGGGTCGCGACAGAACGAGTAAGCTGAACACAAAAGAGTCTTGTCGCGACAACAAATATTGACAACACCAAGAAGTCATGTCACAACATCAGAACAAAGTTGCAACAAGAAGTCGTTTAGTGTAGTTTTGTCGCCATAGACTTTTCGAAGTCGCGATAAAATGCAGATAATAAAAGACAAGGTTGCAAACATAACTTGGTCAGCGACACAACTTTCAGGAAGCTACACTGGAACCGTGGTTACTTATTAGCGATTATCTGATGTTGCGATATAACTGTTTGGGGAATGCACAAAATATTGTCTCGATAAAGGAAACTCTATCACGACAGAGTTATCATATTGAAAGAAAGAAGACTGTCGCAACAAAAATACACTGTCGCAATTGAAGCAAGAAGGAGCACAAGATCTTCAAGTCGCGATGCATCGTGATAATTGTAATAAAGACTCGTGAACAAAGACACAAAACTCTCATGGGCGACACAACTTCTAGGTCGTGATAAAGAAGGCAAATTTGGGCCATAAATTTTTAGGGATTCACACATAACCTCAATTTTAGGGCCCAAACTTTGAGGGATCTATAAATTGAAATGACTACGGAAAGCGATGCAGTCAATCAACATCGGACTAAACCGTAGTACTCGTGAGCCAGGACTTTGTATTATATTTTTTTTATTTTCTTTATTTTTCTTATTTTTGTTTTCTTCAGATATTAGATTTAGAGTAGGACTCAGTTATTTGAGCGACTGGATTCGAAACAATAAATTGTTCGTAGTTTTGAAGTTGAATTTAAATCCCGAAATTCATTTACGTATTATTGTTTGAATTCACGAACCTGCACAAAGCTGGAACTCATTTCTTTAGTTGATTGCGCGTGAATTTTCCTTATCAAGATTTCGCAGATATCGTGAATCCGCCGAGAACACAACTTCATTGAACGATATGATGTTATTATGGTCTTTTCAAATAATGAGAAGAAAATTTCCCGGGAAGCCGAGGTTTTGAATTTATTTGATGGTGGTGGAAATTAATTGTTCCCAATCTTATAGCTAATAATACCCATGAAAGGACTATTATTCAGCTATGATTTTCGTGGAGGCCCTCTGAAAGGACACAGAGATGGGAGATTCCCTATATAGACAGTTACTGGGGTATGCTAGACAATATTGAAGAACCACGAGTTTAAAAAGGTTACTTTAGATAAATCCTCACTGGCTTCATGGTTTGAGAAGGTCGAGGATATATCAATTTAATCAATTGAGACTTCTCCTGGCTTCGAGGAATGGATCTTGTTCTCGTGTTAGTTGAGATCTAATCAAGGAAAGGGAAAACTCTTTCAGATCTTAAGGATGAGACATCATTCCTTTTGTAGAAATCTAGCAATTGCCCTGTCTTGGGAAGTAAGAAATCTGCAGTCATAAGAAATGGGTATGAAGTATTGGAAAAGAAAAATACCCAAATCTTATAGAGAAATTCTAATTACAAGTAATTGATTAGAATCATGGTTCAGAAATGAACATGAATCTCTACCGTTGAAAAGTATGAATGTTAGGAAGAGGAATCCAAACTATACTACCTTTTGCCTCTTGGACAAATTCGTATTCAACTCAGAGGTGCATTCAGACAGATGCCGGAATTGATAATTTCTACAAATAGCTGAAACTTCAAAGGTCTACTTCCCAAAGAATAATCCGTTCGCCCGCCTTATATTTAGGATTTAATTTTTTTTTCCCTTTATTTTAAATGTAGATTCAGTTAAAATTCTTATTACACAAATTTTCTCTAAACCGACGCTCAAATAAAGTGTGTGAACTCGGAAAGAATGGTGTAATAAGTTTACCTCTTTTCAATCTCTATGGAACGATATCCGGACTTGTGTCAACTTTATTACTTGTACGACTGCGGCACTTGTGCTTTTAAGACCAAATTAAATCTTTAATCGAGTTTAGTGACAATATTATTCTTCTTATGAGCATAAGTAATATTTGGTTTTAATAAGTTTTCGCGCCGCTTGCCGGAGATTTCAAATATTTAGTTTATAACTTGGCTGCAGCTACAAATTTGTATATATATCAGTTGGGCTCTTATCAAGTTTTTGGCACTGTTGACGGGGATTAATTTATAGTCTTCTAGTAATGGTTTCATAAATTTGAATATGCATAACTTATGGTCTTAACAAGTTTTCAGCGCCATGTCGGAATCGAAGAATTTGAAAATCAATATTTCGACAAAGAGAGAAATGCTAATTTGACATTTTTTTCTTGGAGCTGAAAATTTTAGAAAATCAACAAAAACAATTTTAACAACAGTGGTTGAATAAGCTATTGATCTCTTTTGAAGCCTAATAAACATACAATTTTTGTTATCACTGACTCTATTTGATCTCAGTGTGTTTCCACTTTCATAAAAATATTAAATGCATAGAAAATCAAAAGCAGAACTGCTGCCTCTAGATACAGAAATTGAAAGAACGCTGAAAAATCTAAGGAAAGCTACCAGGACTGGAGATAGAATAATGGATAATCAAATAGAAAGATTGCAGACTATTTCAGAAGAAAAAGAAGTAAAGAGACCACAAAGGCCTAACACGATGGAGGAATTTGGGAGGGCCCGTCATCTCAGAAGAGTATCAGAACAGAGAAAACCCCTGATGGAACGTTAACGCGAAGTTGCCGCCTTGATTACAATGGTGCAACAACACCGCCCATGCCACCCTTTGAAGATCCAAATGAGCACCTATGGAGATTTCATGAGGACGGTAAAACACCGTGGAACCGAACGGAGCAAGACCAGATGTAATCAAGCTTCAACTCTTCCCATTCTCACGAGAGACTAAGTGTGCCATTGATGGTCGACCATCGGCTGGACTCGTTGAATACTCTGGGAAGAACCGGGAGGCAATCATGATAGATTTTTCCTCCAGCTCACTACTAAGAGAAGAGGAGAAATTATCAGGTTCAAGCGTGGAGGCGAAACCACACCGCACGAGAGTTCAAGATCGCCAAGAGGTTCCTTATGGCTGGGATAGATTTGACAACTCGCATGGACATTTTCTAATATGCCATGAATTATACCCAAGGGCAGTAATTGACCATCTTTGTTGTGGTGGTTTTAAAAGAAGAAGTGCAGCGAGGCAAGGTTATTGAAGACCTTGCCAATGCAACTGCCAAGATTCCATCCAATCTTAAGGGAGCAAACAGCAGATGAGGGGAGGTGGTCCGATTGATTGATAGAACTACAGCCATAGTAGCTGCTTAATGTGAAACAAGTGAATCGTTAAGTAGTAATGAGAAGAGGATGCACACTACACATGAAGTTGGAGCAGTGAGAGAAGGAAGGAGAAATAGTACTGAGGGGTATGAGGAAGCAGAGCCTACCAAGTTGAGGAAATAAAGTATATGAATGAGCAGAGAAGTTACCACTTCAAGCCTAACCCTAACTTGCCAACACACCACTAAAGACTGAAAACCACGAAAGCTTATATATGGGAGCACAACAAGGCTCCTGGGACATGGACATAATTACCATTAGGTTTATACTATCCTGTTCCAACAAGAAGAAGAACAACAAAGAGCAAACAGCAATAGTGGGACAACGTAGGAGAGTATCATAAGGGTGAAAAGAACTCAAACTTGAAGATCAAAGCCGCACCATGACGTAAAACAAAGGATCTTCAATGCATGAGAAAATTGCTGGAACTTGAGAATTTCCAAGCTAACACACAACTATGTTTCAAACAAATATCAATGCTACATTGTTGTTGAGACTCGCGAACCTGAGACTTATCTCGTAGCTAACTTTAAATACATTTCCTAGTAGTAATTTAGATCAACTTCTAAAGATCTCATACCTAACTCGCAATGAGAGGCAGCGGGATGAATTGCAAGGAAGCAAGAAATGAGGGTCAAAGCATGCATGGAGACTGAACCAATGAAGAAAAACCTACATAAGAAAGGATGCCGAAGAGAAGACAAAGTACATAAAATGTCTAGTTAGGGACACTAAACTGAAAATTTTCTGGGAGGCAATCCAAGCAAAGACCATTTTTTTTTTTGTTTTTGTTTAGTCTGATTTATTTAGTAGAATTTTGAGTATTTGATGTTTCAATTTAATCTATTAGTATTTTAATTTTAGTTGTTGTTGCTTTTCAAAAAATGAAGCAAAATTCAAAGAAGAACCATTTTAAGAAGCAAATTGTTTCCGAAAGAAAATATGCAGAAAATGACTACAAGGGGGGGAGTAATTCCAATTCCCTAAACCTGTCTTTAAGGATAATGCATATATCTGAATGTTTTCGAGAATTATGTTACTCAATAAAAAAACATATTCTGAATATCTGGGCAAGGCAAATTGAATTAAGAATTTAGATGAGTGTTAATACTTGAAGTAAAGATTTTGATGGTTTAAACAAGTTTTCACCTGTAGGTTCAACTGGGTATGATTGGATATAGGTTGATTTAAATGTTTTATGAGAGAAAACATAAGAAATATGTAATTTCAGAAAACTTAAGTTAAGTGTCGCAACATGTTTTTTCTGTGTCGCGACACAGTTGAATTAGGAAGCAAATTAAAAAAGAAAATTATGTCGCAACATAAATCTGTTATGTCGCGACATAAATTCAAATTGCCCTGAAAGAAATGTTGTAACATAATTTTGTCAGGTCGCGGCATTCGACAAAGTTCGCTTGGTTAAATAATGCTGAAACTCGTCGCGGATGTACTTTCTATATGTCACGGGAGCAGAGAATTAAAGACGTACAGACCCGAGGGCAGTATTTGTCGCGACATTTAATGTAGCACACATTGAATCAGTTGGCTTATAAATGGAAATTTTTTGAAAACTGAATAGCCACCTTTCTCAGAAATCTCACTCGTCTCAGCTTCTTTACTCATGTCTCTCTCATTTCACTCCCTAAAACCCTAGAGTTCAGAAACCCTAACATTACCATATCTGATCCTACCACCCTGATTCCAAACCTCCACGAAGTCATGGAAGAGTACACGAGCCGAGAATCAAATGAGCAAGGTTTCATAACAATCGTAAGTCAGGAAAGGGATGATGAAAACCGAAGAGAATCAATAGACAATGGATGAACCAAGAAAACAAAAAGGAGCGGATGTCGCAGCAAGGAACTTAATTTCAGAAAAGGCAACAACTTTGATGGAAGGAAGTTTAAAGAACAAGAGGCTTCACTGGCCGAAGAGGGTTTGAAACATTATCTCTCCTTTTGCTGAGGTGCTAGAAAGGAGAGAATGGCAGTTGCTGGCTGAACACAAGCAATTTGGTTGTGCTTCCTTGGTGAAATAATTCTATGCAAACATGGTGGAAAAGGAAGAAAAAAAAAGTATATGTCAGAGGCCAATGGGTAGAGTTCAGTAGAGAAAAGATAAATAGATTGTTCAATCTGAATGTGCAAAAGGATGGTTCGAAGTTCAAGAAACAGTTAAAGGAACTAGAACACAAGAAAATAGTAGACCTACTCATGGCAGGAAAATGCGAATGAAGAAGGACAAAGATAAATCCTTTTAGATCCATTACCAGAGGAGACCTAACTGAAGAAGCCAAGGTATGGTTATATTTTATCAATTATGTCCTAAGGCCATCTAAGCATCTAAGTATAGTTGGAAGAGAGGAGGCAATCCTCCTCTACACATTGCTAAAGGGTTACAAGATAAATGTGGGAAAAATTATTGAAAATTATATCTTGGGCTACTTTGAAAGAAAATGCAGGGGGATGATTCCACACCAAAGAATAATAAACCCTACATCCGGGGAGTTAAGAAGAATGGGATCGAGGAAGCATCTTTGAGCCTCCCTTTGACTTTAACAGGTATAACAAAAGGACTAAAGAACAGAAGGAAGGGTAAGGAAAAAGAAACAAAAGAAGTAAAAAGGAAGGAAGGTTAATCGAGGCCAGAACAACGTGGTGCGCCAAATTCAAATGCAACCAGAAATCTTGAGAAGTCAAAACCCATTCTTAAGTGCATCCCCAGAGCTAAGACAAACTCATCAAGAATAAGCTGAAAGTTCTGGACAAAATTGCAATCAATCAGAATTGATAAAATTGTTGATGTCTATGCGGCAAGAGATGAAAGAGAGAGATGACCAGTTAAAGACACAGCTCCAGCTCAGGGATGAGTACTTTGATGCAGAGCTCAAAAGAAGGGACTAGAATTTAGATGATGCACTAAAGAAAATGGATGAAGAGTGGAGAGCAGAAATAGAAAAAGGGACATAAAGTGGAGAACAGTCTTGAGAGATAGAGATAATGCCCTAAAGGCAAGCATGGACTCAAGAGATAGCAATTTCAGAATTAGCTTCAGTGATTGACCGCAAACAAAGTTTTCACGTGATGAGATTTGAGATAATAAACAACAGGACACTCCTGGAATCTCTAGCAATGAGGCAACGAGAACTTAGTAAGAGCAATGCTAAGATCTTAGATTGGGCTATGAATACAGTGTCTAATAAGAAGAAGATACCCTTGCCACAAATACAATCTCAGATCGTAGAATTTACATCGGTGACTGTGGTGATAGAACCATCTATACCCTATACTAACCTAAATTCAATTGGAGTACCCTCTTGTGCACCTTATAAAGAAACATAAAAAGATAAACCACCCAGTACATCAGACAAGAAGGAACTTACCCCAATAGAAGAGGTGGAAGAATCTCTCAGGATGGAAGCAGCCAGGGAAAGAGCTAAAAGGAATAAAAATGAACATCTACTTTTTCCATTTCATCCTCTTGTAGTAAAATTCATTAAATGAATGATCAAATAAAGAACTCTTTGAAATTTTTTTTAAGTGCTCAATCGTGTTCGATTGATCGTGCTTGATTAAATTTCTTTGCTTCATGATTTCCATTTACATTTTTTAAATAAAGAAGAAAACAACTACCTGGATCTAATTGTTTATTAGCTGCAGCATGTTTGGTTGAAATGAATTGATTACAATTGTTGGTGTGTCAGATTGTTTCAGCTGAATGCATGATCAAATGAACTCTTTTACTTAATTAGAACAACACAACAACAAACCTTAGAACCAAACAAACCTTTGCAATTGAAATTATGGTAGGCCTCAATGAATTGGAAAAGGAAGTTGCATGAGTAAGCTAGAATGAAGTTTAAGGTTTAGATTTAGGAAGAAGTATTAAATAGACAGCACAAATAAGACTTTTGAAATCACAAAACAATAAGGTCAGTGAGTAAAAAACAATGCACATGGTCAAAATGTTCTTTAACAAATTGTGAAGGATTAGGGACATCTTTTGGGTTCAGTCACAGTCAAACAGTCCAAGGTCCTAGAATTATTTAGATTATTAGTCAAGGCGAAATCCTAGGCAATACCACTAATGTATGATATAAAGCCATCCTCGGGAAGTTTAAGCCTTTCAAGCCTACCCTCATAATATGTATAAGCATATAATTTTAATCTAAATTTGAGCCAAATTGTCTAGTTTCTTCATTTAAACAGCAATTAGAAGCCTCTAAACCCTTCTTTATTCTAACTTATAAGAAAGAACCTTTATTTCCTAAGTTTCAAAGACGTAACTTCAAATACGTAAAAGGACAAGTTCGGGGGGAATGTTATGTTGATTTGAAAGGAAACAAGAATGAAGGGATGGAAAAGAAAGAACAAATGGAAGAAATGGAAAAGAATGCGTGAGAAGAAGTCAAAATTAAATTGTCAAATGGGATTAAGTTTTTTAGTTCAGGGCCTTCCTCTCTTAAACAATTAAGTTCTGTGGGTGTTTCAAACACCCAAGAATCCCTAATGTCAAATGGTATGGAGCTGCTAACCCAAAGTTCTAAGAGTGGCAAGCCTAATAAGACAAGATACACTAATCCTAAAAATTTTAACAAGTAAAAGAAAAGCAAAAGGGGACTTCTCTCTAAAAGACGCCAAGTCGAACATGCTAGTGATGATACATCAAGGACAAGTTTGGGGAAATATATTTTTCAGGCATTAGTAGAAAAGAAAAGGATGAAGGATAGAGGCAAAGATACACACTTGAAGAGTGGAATCTAGGTAAAATTTTAGCCTAAATTCTCCACTTATCTACCCAATTACCCAAGCCAAACTCTACAAGCCTAAAAGACCTAATTGATTCACAGAAAAATTTTGCCTACATTAGTGGAGACTAATATGAAAAACAAGCATATGACTTTGAAGAGTTAAAAGAAATTGCAGTCACTGTGTAGAGTCCCAAAAGATTAGGTAATCTTGCCAAGGAGGAAGGGAAAGAAAGCCATCACACACATAGAGATCAGGATTAATTGACTGAATTGTTTACATTTTAGAATTCATTAGTTTGTTTCAGGATGCACTGAAAATTTTCTAAGTCTGAATTAAAAACTAAATTTGAGGGACTGTTTAATCGACTAGTTTCAATTCAAGTTGCAGATTTAAAAAAAAAAAGAAGCAAAATGTAAAATGTCCTTAAAACAGTTAAATTGTTTGAGAGACAAATGTATCTACTTTTCTTCGGTTGGGACAAGCAAAACTTTAAGTTTGGGGGGAATTTGATGAGTCTTAAACTCATGTATTTTTAATCCATTTTTATGGCTTGTTTTTAGTATTTTCAAAGCCGTTTTAATGCCAAATTATGGAATATTTACAAACTTTGTAGTCTGTGAAGAGCACTAAAAAGGAGAGATTTCCAACAAGAAAGAAGAGAAAATGTGAATTATAGCTAGCCTCTCGTCAGATTGTAGTTCTAGCGGTATGGCACAAACGCCTAAGAAATGGTTGTGAGAACTCAGAATGCAAGATTGATGCGTGTTGTAAATTAATAAAGATCTGAAATTGGCAGATGAGCTATGTCGCAACAAAAGACAGCAGGTCGCGACAAGAAATGGGAAGAAGCAAACTGAGACAAAGATCAATTATGTTACGACATAATGAAAGATCGTAAAGGCGTAATCTATGTCGACGTAATCTACTCGCCGTGACACCTAATTTTGCAACATGGAGATGGTCGGTACGTAATATATAATCAAAGAAAGCCAGTTCAATCGCAACAAGAAAATTTATGTCGCGATTGGTGATGCTTACTGTTGACCATTCGGCTAAAAATAAAGGAACCCAACGCTGCAAACATACTAAGCCGAGGAGATAGAACGCCCATGTCAGCGACATGGATCTTAATGTCGCAACACAAAAATAAGCTGAATAGAGAAACGAGGTCGCTACGCACTTTATATCGTAAAAGGTTTCAAAACAATGTAAAGAAGTTCTATCGCGACATAACAAACGGGGTCGCGATAGAACGAGTAAGCTGAACACAAAAGAGTCTTGTCGCGACATGAAAACTGGGTTGTGACAACAAATATTGACAACACCAAGAAGTCATGTCGCAACATCGTAAAAGTCAGAACAAGAAGTCAAGGCTTCGCTGGCAACAAGCCTCTCTATTTACCAAGGAACAAAATTTCGCTTTTCCGACCGAAATATCTAAGTATCGAGGGCCTCGAGAATGAAATCTGCCAACGATAACATTGTCAAAAATTGGAAAAATCGCCAAATTATCGGCGAAATATAAGAAATTCCCAATATTTTGGCGAAATTTCGAGACTTTATCTCACGCGCACATGTGTTGGAATTCTAAAAAAATATCGGTAAAATATCGATAAATATACGTAAAATATCGGTAATGACTATTTTGACTCCAAAAATTCTATACCCCTAAAATCATACACCCTTTACAAACTCATCCATACACATCCAAGCTCTATTTAACTCTCAAATTATTTTTCTTTTGTGATTTATCTCAATATTTTGAAAATCTTATTATGAATATTATTCATCAAATGGATCCTTCATCAAATAAATGTAATGGAGTTTCACATCGGTTTTTATTTTGGTTTTAAATTACTATTGTAATGTAATTTCAATAAATTATAATGAATATTGTTTTCAAGAAGTGTATATCGTTGTCATTTTTATAGTTCAACAAAGTATTTCCATGACTTAAAGTATTTTTGTTAATTTTTCGTTTAATTTATTATTTCTTTTTGCCAAAGATTCACCGATAGTTATCGATATTTATGATATATCCGTAAAATCCAAGTACTGATATATCCGTAATTACCGATATTTTGTTCCTTGGTTGCGACAGACTTTCTAGTCACGCATGTAAATGCACATATCACAAAATACGTTGCAACATAACTTGGAGTCAGAGATGCTGTCGCTTATATGAAAACTTAGGTCGCTGGTTAATTAACTGGTGTGGTTGCACCAAACTATGTTATGATACGATTTATCGGCGTTGCGGACAAAACCGCTTCGAGACGCACAAAATATTATCGCGACAAAGGAAACTCTGTCGCGATAGAGTTATCATATTGAAAGAAAAAATATTGTTGCAACAAAAATACGTTGTCGTAATTGAAGCAAGAAGGGGCACAAGATCTTCAAGTCGCGACAAACGACTGCATACCTACAACAAAGACCAGCAACAAAGACACAAAACTCTGTCCCGACACAACTTCTAGGTCGCGACATAGAAGGCAAATCTGGGCCATAAATTTTTAGGGATTCACACATAGCCTCAATTTTAGGGCCCAAACTTTGAGGGCTCTATAACAGAAACGGATCGCGGGAAAGCAAATGCACCAATCAACATCGGGACTAACTAGAGTACCTAGGGAGCTGAGGACTCTTTTGTATTATATATATTTTTTCTTTTATTTTTCTTATTTTCTTTTCTTCAGAGATTAGATTTAGAGTAAGGATCTTAATTTGTTTACTGATCCTAAACAGAAAATTGTTCTCGTTAAAAGTTTTGGCTGAATTTAAACTCAAATTCATTTACGATTATTGTTTGAATTAATGAACTCCGCACAAAGCCGGGAACTCATTTCTTTACTTGATTGCAAAGCATAAAGGAATTTTCCTTACAAGATTTCAAAGGTATACCGAATCCGCCGAGAACACAAATTCTGCCGAACGATATGATGTTAGTTATGGTCTTTTTCTCATGACAATGAGAAGAAAAATTTCCCGAGTTGAGGGTTTTGAATTTATTTGATGGTGATGTTGTGAAATTAATTGCTCCCAACTTACAATAACAATACTCCATTTTAAAGGACTATTGTCTACCGATTTTGGGGAGGCTCTCCGAGGACACGTAGATGTGAGATTCCTGAGTATATAGGATTAGTTACTTGGGGTATGCTAGACTAATATTGAAGAAATCAATGAGCTCAGAAGGTTACTTAGATAAATCCTCAATTTGCCTGCGGTTTAAGAAGGTTGAGTGATATATCAATTTAATCAATTGCAGATCTTCTCGTCCTGAGGAATGATCTTGTTCCCGTGTTAGTTGAGATCTAATCAAGGAAAGGGAAAACTCTTTCAGATCTTAAGGATAAGACATCATTCCTTTTTTAGAAATCTAGCAAATGCCCTGCCTGGGAAGCAAGAAATTATAAATATAAGAAAATGGTATGAAGTATCGACAAGAAAATACCTAGATCTTATAGAGAAATTCTAATTACAAGTAATTGATTAGAATCATGATTCATAAATGAACATGAATCTCTACTCAGTGAAAAGTATGGTTAGAGGAGGAATCCAAACTATACTACTTGCCTCTGACAAATTCGCATCTAACTCGTGAGAAAAATAGAATTAGATTATGATGCAGAATTGATACTTTACAGGGAAATCCTTGTCTACTTCCCAAAGAATAACTGTTCCAATTTCTCTAGCTTATTTATAGGATTTAAATTTTTTTCCTTTATTTTTAAATGTAGGACTCCAGTTATTAAAATTTTATTAGGTTACTAAATTTTCCAAACTGACGCTCAAATAGTGTAGAATCCTGGAGTAGTCGGAGTAGTTGAAGTTTAAATTCTTTTCAATCTCTGTGAGAACGATATCCGGACTTATAGGTCCACTTTATTACTTGTATGACCTATGCACTTGTAGTTTTTAAGACCAAATTAAATCTTTAATTGAGTTTAGTGAAAAAATTATTCTTCTTATGAGCATACAAGAGTATTTGCTTTAACAAGTTTTGTTACTACTGATTTTAGTCGCCTAGTTTATAATCCTTGCAGTAGTGCTGGTAAATTTGTATATATATCAGTTGGGCCTTTATCAAGTTTTTGGCGCCGCTTTTGGGGGATTAATTTATAAATTTCTAGTAATGGTTTGCTAAATTTCCAATATGCACAACTTATGGTCATAATGAAGCACCATACATCGGGACATAAGGAACCCTTAATAAAGAATTAAATTCAAGTTCAAATAAGAATGAAACTAAGTGAAAAGGTAGTCAGACACTGCCGCCTGGTGAAGTCGTCGCCGGCGAGTTCGCCTTTAGGCAACCTAGTGTCTTAACCCAAAACCGTTAACGAAGATTAATCACATTCACTAAAAATGTATTATAATTGTTTATCCACTAAGAGTGGCGTCATTGTTATCGACTAGACGGTGAGGATCACACTCCAACTCCAGGGATCGAGGATCGGCTTAAGGAAACGACAGCCGACTTATCAAGTTAGTTCTGACCTTTATTCCGATTCAAGAATTGTTAGTTCTTTGTTCACCGTAATCATTTTCGGATTTAAAGTGTTTTGGTAGTTTACCAAACAAATCTGAAATGATTGTATGGAATATGCATACGATAATTGAAAGGTAATCTAAAATCGCATAATGTTTTGAAATAGAGAAATTGAGATGAATTGTCAAATATTTGCTTGTGTGCATTTATTTGAATTGCAAATGATATTGTCATATTATGACATAACGAATCGAAGTGAATTTGGAAACGTTGAATTTGAAATGTTTGACAATTAATTGCATATGAGTGATTAATTGAATTGTAAACGAATTGGTCAATTCTTGACATCTTGAATTGAATCGATATACTGAATGACTACCATGGCGATGCACCAATCAACATCCATCA
Organism: Tetrastigma voinierianum; assembly: GCA_016808115.1. Lineage (NCBI taxonomy): Eukaryota > Viridiplantae > Streptophyta > Magnoliopsida > Vitales > Vitaceae > Tetrastigma > Tetrastigma voinierianum. Next base: position 195,280 of record JAEQBH010001110.1, read on the forward strand.
TGAAGGCAACCACTTAATTAATGTCCCATGGCGGATGCACCAATCGCATCCGCTGCGATGGAGACTTAAATTGTTAAATGTGTGCTAATATTATCGAATGACAAAAGACAGATTCACCTAATGGAATCATGAATATGAATTGTATAGACAAAGTGAAATAACGAACTTTTGCCGAAAATGAGATTTGTAAAACCAAATACATCCTCGGGAGGCATATGTTCAATTCCTGCGATTTGAGTTAAATAAATTGCCGTATGTGAAAATGCATATTTTGATATGATCAATGATTTGTAAAAGTGAAAGTATGGTAAAATGAATAAGCATATATAGCTTGATATAAAGGCATGGTTTTATGGATAAACGCATGTCGGTTAAATCGAAATTGAAATAAAATCAGATAGAACCACTAAGCATGAAAAAGCTGAAGGTGTGTTTTTATCTATGCGCAGTTTCAAGTAACAGGAAAGAAGGCAAGATCAAGAAGCAGTCATAGGAAAGGCGCGATAAGCATATATCTCGCCATACGCATACCATTCTTTTTTGAATCCTGCGACATTTTGTGAACAAAAGAGTTAATCTCTAACTAAGTGTTTTGTATATCATTCTTCAGAAAGACAGTACGCCTACTCTTGTAAACGTATTGTATAAAAGTAAATGTTTATGGGCCTATCATTTGAAATGCTTCCGCGTAATTGAAAACACTAAAATGAAAGGACATAAATAAAATATTTTGATAAGATAAAGGAAAACGGTCAGAGTAAATCGGGCTCTAGATTGGATCTACCATTCGAGTCGGGCCGGGGATTCGGGTCACAACACTTTAAAAAAAAAAAATACAAGTAAATAAAAAGAATTAAACGAGCATCCCGGAACCGGTTCGGATTCTAATCGGTCGATCGAAAGGGCTGTTAAGCACATTTTCTCCTAAGACCGTTTTAATTTCATGCAAGTCAAGATTTGTAGGTTGAGACCTCGATAAAGTAAATGATAGACACGGTTGCAAACCGGGAATTTCTCTAGATCTTGGATAACGATGTGGTTATACCGCGAGTCTGTCTTAAAATCTATACATTGTCGACCCTCACAATTCTCGAGAAAGGTTTAATCGTAATTTATTTCGAGACAAACGGGATTTAATGAGAGGGTGACACGTGGCATGAAGATGCATGCCATGTGGAACCTGAGGAGAGGATTACTTGGCACTTGGTGAAGCCAAGTGTCACACTTCATTCAGCGAGAGATATGGCAGTGGCAAGAACAGGCCGGAGCAGCCATGTGCTTTTTCACAGGTATATGAAGAGGGTACACCTAGATTAGTATTCTCCACTCAAAGCAAATGAAACTGGGGAAGAGAAAGAAAAGGAAAAGAAAAAGAAAGAAAACGGAAAGGAAAAAGAACTAAGTTCTCTCGATTAGTAACAGAGAGTTGCAAAGAAGGGAACTGATTCGCACTTCGAGAGGTAGGGGTTCTCACCTGTCTAGTTAGTCTTTGTTTAAGAGCCATGAAATGGCTACACGGTTAGCCCGAGTAGTGGGCTGGTTTAAAGAATAATTTCGATAGAAATTGTTGTTGGTTGGGACCGGTTTCTATGGGTCTCAGAAGTTTTTCAAGTGTGAATCACAGCTTCGAACCGATTGCCAGATCGTAGTTCGGGATCTCGGCGTGATGATTCCTGGCTTCGTGTACCGCATGCCGTTCCAGTTTGGAGATTGAAATCTAGTTTTGTGTGTTATTTTTGCTCTTATCAACATGTAGACGTGTGAGAAATGATGTTAATATATGTGCATGCTTGTTATATACACGTGATGCTTGTGTGAAGCATGATACAGTGTTTATGTAGTTCTATCATGCATGTACAGAGATATTATGCAAAGGATATTATCATTGCATGTGCACGGTCACGCGCACCTGGGTGTGAGTGGCTGAATAAAATGGGTTTTCGGAGGGTTGTTCAAGAATGTGCGATTCGAGATTGGCCCAATAAATTATATCAAAGGTTTGTCCAATGAACTCTATCGAGGGTCATTCCAATAAGGGTTCCTGAGACGGTCCAACGGTTCGATACTTGAGGTTGTCCAAAGGGTTTACATTATTCGGAGGATTGTCCAAGTGCAAAAAAAAACATTCAGAGGGTTGTCCGACATCGAGGTTGTTCTGGGTTTCAAAACAAAAGCTTTGTTTTGAAACTAGCTTTCATACATGGAAAATTGCATGTATGAGAAAGTCAAATGAGACTGGTACTGATATAGATATTCATAGAGATATGCATATTTTATATGAAAATGTGTGAATGATTTTATGGATTGCATACGCATGTGTACTTGGGTGGGGAGTATTCTGTAGGAGACTTTCTCATCATATAGCCTACCCCGCCAGGAAAAATATTCGTACCGGCGTACACCAAGAGAAGGCATCATGAGGTCTTAGCCGGAAAGGGAAGACGCAAGATGGCTTATTGTGCTCTTTGAAAATTTCTCTGGCAGAAAACCCACTTTGTTTTAACGGAACTGGAAAGAAGTTTTGCTCTTATGATGTAAATAAAATTCTGTAATTAAAACTCTGATTATATGTTTAATACAATTCTAGTAAGGGTTGTGTCTTGCCTCGGCGGGATGTTCGCTTGCATTCTCAACTATAGGAAGTCACTCTATTTCGATCCTATGTATTAGCCGAATTTTTAAGATTGATTTTTGGGAAGTAAAGTGAATGGCCCCGTTTCCTTCGCATATTGTATCCCATTTAATCTTGATGTAGGCTTTCTAATCACCCAAATCAACCCATGTTCTCAAGTTGGCGGCCTTTACTGGAAGTGGTCTCGAGAGGATGAGCTATGGACGAGCTCTTCTCCGCCGAACCGACTTTCGCGCAGCCGAAGCCTCCGATGACCTCTCGGCAGAATGAATACCTTCTTATCGAGTCAGCCTCCAGATGAGCCACTTCGCACAGAATGAACACCTCGGGCCTTCCACGAGTTTCCCGACGAGCCGACTTATTGGGGCCGAGCCGAGCCGACTCCCTCGGGCAAAAGCTGAGCCAATTTTCGCGTAGCCGAGCCGACTTTATGTGAGCCGAGCTCTTCGCCGAGCCGACTTTCTGCGCAGAAATGAAGCTTTTTCGGCCGAGCCACAGGATGAGCCGCAGACGGCCGAGTCGCAGAATGAGCCGTGGTGTGGCCGAGCTCAACAGGATGGCTGTGGTATGGTCGAGTCACAGGATGAGCCGTGGCCAGTCGGGCAAGCGATGAGCCGGTGCATGACCAGTCGTAGGATGAGCCGTGGTATGTCCAAGCTCGCCAGAATGAGCTGCTGTGAAGCGCGCCGACTTCCTTCGCCGGGCTTCTTCGGGCCGAGCCTTTAAAGATAGTGAATGAGAGTTTCTCGGCAAATACTAACTCTGGATTTAATTATAACTTTCGTCCAAAGTCCGTTTCATGCGCTTGCATCATGGAAAGCCCTTTTGGTATAAATCCATCCATATGGCTCAATACAATATGAGCTCATTTTGTCTTAAGAGATGAAAGACAAAGAGGTACCCGAGGGTTCCCGCATGCCGGCCACACATGAAGCGCCACAACTCGTATGACCATATCTTCCTCGGTCCGCCCCGTTTCAGCGCACTTACAGAAAGCTCCTTGCTATGAATCTGAACACATGCCTGATGGACCCTGTGCTCAAATATATCCGAGCCGACCTCTTTTGCCGAGCCCGACTCTTCGGGCCGAGCCTGACCGTCTAGGAACAGAGCTCGGCGCCAACCCTGGATGAACATACCTCGTCCTGAAGTCCCGCTTTATGTTCTTGGACTCTATGAAAAGCTCTGAGGTCTGTGAATCTAAACTATATATTCATGCATGGAATTCAGCCCACATAGTTTCTGGAAAAGTCGGGATTGGTCAGACTAAGTGCACTAATTACTGGAATCTTGAATGAGAGGGATTGTTATGTGTCATTGCTTGATAATTGAGTGACACGTGAATATGCGTGAATAATTCTATTATATAGCTTGTTGAAAGTTACCTGTGGAAAAAAAAAAAGGCCCCCGGGATTTGGGGTGTCACAAGGGTAATTAACTAATTAATCTATAGATACTATGGATAATTATCAACGATAAACTGAAAGCACATCAAGAGTAGATAGGAATGATAGTAGGGCGGGTTTGGGATGGGTCGTCCTTGTCCCAACCCTGTCTCGATAATATAAAAAAAATCCCATACTCGAGGAACCTCGTGAAGGAGGCGGGGCAAACAAGGCTACCAAAAAAAATTGCAAACTCGTACTTGTCCCATTTCGACACTAGATAAACCCTTCTTCCCCCATAGCTAAAAACCTCTCACTTTTCCCACTCTTGCAAATAAAACAAAATTCAAACTTAAAAGCTTGTGGTTTCAGCGGTATCAGGCTCTATCTTCTTTATCTCTTTCTTCAATGGGTTCCTCTCTCCCTCTCTCTCTTTCTCTCACCCTGCTAACAAAGATTCAAGACTAGAAACTAGGGTTTCCAAATATATATCAAAAGCTCTCTCCTCTCTGTTTCTTTCTCTCACCCCCCTAACAAAGATTCAAGACTAGATAGTGGAGCCTGTATCAGGGACATCACTTTCTTTTCTCACTATTAACAAACAAAGATTCAAGACCCATAAGTTAGGGTTTCGAAAGGGGTTTTAGAGGCCCTTCCAACAAACAAAGATTCAAGACCAAAAGCTAGGGTTTCGAAAAGAGCATCATAGGATATTATTCAAATTGAAAGATGATATAATATTCTTTATGACTCTAATATCTGTAAGAGATTAAGCTAGGTATGGAGGGAGAAAGAAAAGAGAAAGACTGTGATATCTGCAAGAGATGAAGCTAGGCATGGAGGTGTCATATCTACAATAAATGAAGTTGGGTATGGATGAAGAAGGGAGGGAGAAAGACTGTGATATCTACAAGAGATGAAGTAGGGTATGAAGGGGAAGGAAGAGAGAAAGAAGATAAGAAAGATGATGGGGTGAGAATGAAAGAAAAATAAAAAGATAATAAAATTAAAGGGAAATGAGGCGGGGTGGACATGTAATAAACCAAACCCGATCTGGGTATTAAACATGGGATTTAGGGGTGAGAAAAAAACCAAAGAAATCGAACCGATATAGAAACCAAATTGAGACTGAACCGAAAAATAGGTTAATCAAACGGTTTGGTTTTTATTTTTATTTTATACAAATCTTGATTTTGGTTTCGATTTTGGTTTACAAAATACAAAACCCGTGATTTTAGTTAACCTACCAAAAAAAAAAAAAACTAATATTATACTAAAATTATAAAATAAATGTATAATATATATATATATATATATATATATATATGAAAACATATAGTAATATACTTATAATAGTATTCTATAACAATATATAATGTAAGACACTTTTTTTTACCTATCTAATCTCTCCAAACCAAAGCATATAAGTTGTGATTTTTGTTTTTTATGTAGTTTTTTTTTCTATTGAAGTTGTTACAGCAAGTGGTTGATTTAACAATCGTGATTAAATTATCTATCCCATGTATTTCATATATTATTTGGATGTATTATGGATGCACCATGTGTCATGTGATTGCAAATAAATAGATTACAAATTTTTTTTTTACATTTTTATTGTATTTATAATAATTATTGTAATTTGAACTTTAATATATAATTATGAAATTGAAAATTTATTTTTTATTTTGATTAACCAAAAAAAGGATATATGGTTAACTGAAGATTTGGTTAACCATGTTGATGGTTAGGTTTTTTATTTATATAAATGACAAATCGAAAACTAACGATCGATTTTTTTTTAAGTGGCACAATTCGATTAATTGAACAATGCTCGCCCCTAGATGGAATGTCTTAGCAATGGATTGAGAGTGTTATTGATCGAAAACAAAATCAGTGGAATAACACATGAAATAATAAGAACGAATAAAAAAATCATGCCATATAAATCGCTACAAAATACTTACTAGCAGTAAATATTATGATGCCGCCCTCCTCATGTCTTTTTTTATTTTATTTATTCATAAATTAATTAATTAATTATATATATATATATATATATATATATATATATATATATATATATATATATATATATATATATATATATATATATATATATATATATATATATATATATATATATATATAAATTTTATTTTTTGGAATTATAAAATTAATGTTATTTAAATCAAGAATTTAATTTTTCAAAAAAAAAAATGGTGTTTTGGAATCAAGGTAGAATAAGAGAAGTTGGCTAAATAAAAAGTGGTAGCAAAAATAAATAAATAAAAATATTTTTTTATTAAACTACTAAAAAAAGAAAAAGGATATTTAAATGAAGGTGTGAAACCAAGGAAAAATGGTAAAACGGTAATTTGTCGTTGAAGTATAGATTAAAAACCTTGAATTTTCTAGATCTCGGATGATGAAACGGACTTCACCGTTGGAATTTTCTCACAAAATCCAGCTAAACCCAACCCGACCATTGGATTCCTAGACAAATCACTCACTTATTTCGAGGCAATGTGTGCCTGATGACACATGGAGTGTTACCACATGACATGACCATATGGATGCCACATGGCAAGCTTAGAGAAGGGCACATGGCATGAGAATTATGTGGTGTGGCATTTTCCACCTAGTGCATGTGTCCATTTGAAACATGGCACATGGCAAATGAATCATATGAAGACACATGTCATGTGAGAGGAATAGGAAAGTGAGAGGAAGTTTCCACTCACTTGGATCACACCAAGGAAAAATCAATTCGGTGGAAGAGAGGAGAAAAGGAGGAAAAGGAAAAGAAAAGAAAAGAAAGGAGAAAAAAAGAAAGGAAAGGAGAAAAAGAAAGAAAATGAGAAAAAAGAAAAGAAAATGAAGAAAGGAAAGAAAATGAGGAAAAACAAAAGAGATGAGGAAGATCTGTGCGTGGAGGAGAAAGGAAAAAAAAAGGAAAATGGCTCCGATTCCCGGTGTTCCAACGGTTGAAAGTCATTAATCCGAGAATTAAAGTTGGTTTACTTGACGAGAGCTACTGCCAAAAACAAAAGAGGTAAGGTTTTCTCCTACATTGGTTCCTCTTAATCTAAGGGTCAGAATGGCCGTGGTTTAGCTTACACCATGGATTGAGCTTTCTAATTTTGGGATTGTTTTCGTGCCGAAGCTTGAGGATCAAGCCATGGTCAAATTATAACATAATGACAGTCTTGAAATTTGTTAAATAAATAAATAAAACAAAAGCTAAAATTTCTGGACTAAGTTTAGATTATTTCCAAGGCCGGGTATGGCCGGATTTATGGCCTGGAATGGCTAGTTTGTGTGGACTATTTTTGTGTGTTATTGCAGGAAATTTTCTAACATGCTGAATGTATTGTAAACATGTGGATATATTGGTGTTATATATATTAATATGAATGGATGTAAATTATATGCTTCGATATAATTATCCATGGTACTTGGCATAAAATATGGGTTATAAATTGTTCCATGTAGTGTTCATTATACATGTAACATGAGAGAACATGTAGTGGCATTTGCATTGCATATGCATGGGAAAGACGATTATGGGTGAGTGCATGGTTGGTAAATTGATACCAGATTTCATGTTTGATTGGTAGGTTTTGTGAATGGGATAACGTTTACCAGAAGCCGCTTGTATGAAACGAAAAACATGTGCCGTGTATCGCCAAGAAGGATGATCCTCCCCGTGAAAAATACGCCTAATTATGATCGCATAGTCCTCGCCGTGAAAGGCCGTAAAGTGTGTAATATTCCCCAAAAATACCTAGAATTTTTATAATAATTTTTTTTTATATATTCCTGGCATAATCTGAGCCAAATCCTGGGTTTTTCCTGAAAACTGATAAATGGTGAAATGTGAAATGAATATATGAGCATATGATTAAATGTTATATGCTAAAGTGATTAAATGATTAAATTGAGTAAGAATTTAAACTAAAATGCATTTGAAGCCAAAACATGGCCTTATAATGATAAGTGATATTAGGCCACATTTAGTCTTAGAATGCTCATTGGAGCAAAAATGAATTTGAGAGAGAGATTGAGAGAAGAAAAGGAAGAAAATCTAGGGCAAGGTGAGAAGATCAAGATTGTTGGTGATTTCTTCCCATTTCTTGCTTCTAAGTGATCAAACATCTTGAGTGAAGAGGATTCAAAGGGATTCAAGGTATGAACCTAAACCCTAGAAAGTTATATTTGATGTTTGGGTTAGAAAAACCCTAATCCATCCAAGGGTTTTGGGTTCGCGGTTGGTTTAGGATGATATTAGGATAAGACGGAGCGATTTCCCATGTTTTGTTTCTGATTTTGAGGATTTTTAGAGGAAATCGCAGTTAGCGAGAAAACCGGGAAAATCCGGGCAAAATCGCCTCCTACGCCGTTAACGCAGGAACCCACACTGGGCGGTAGACCCACGCCAAGGCGTGGACACCCTCCTCCGCGCGAGGTCGAGTTGCCAAAATGGTACTTTCGCACGCCGAGGCGCAGCAAAGCTACGCCGCAAGGCCTGCGCCGTAGTTGTAGCTATCGTCTCGCGTAGGGTAAAATTCGGGTTTTGTTCCGAAAGTGTAGTTTTTGTACACCGATAGTACCCTAATAAATGACTAATGGAGGTTCAAATAAGAATGAAACTAAATGAAAAACGTGACGCACTCACCGCCATGAGCTTAGTTCGCTCAGCGCATTTAGTGTCTTAACCCAAAATCAAGTACAAAGATAAATCATTATCCACCAAAAATGATAATACCCCATCCACCAAGAGTGGCGTAATTGTTATTGACTAGGGACGGATAAGGATCATCTAACCTAGGACCGATCACATGGGAAGGAAACGAGCCGATAACTTCGGTTTGTTCACTGACTCTATCCTTATTTCAAGTGTTTTGGTAGTATACCAAATTAATCCGAAATGATTATATGGAATGAGTATATCTTTGAAATGATATTACGAAAGTGCATATGGATTTGAAAGTGTGATATTTGAAATGTCTGACAATTAATTGCATGTGAGTGATTAATTGAATTGCAAACGAATTGGTCAATTCTTGACATCTTGAATTAAATCGATATACCGAACGACCAACATGGTAGGATGCACCAATCAACATCCGTCATGATGGTGTATGTCATTGTTAAAATGTCCCACTTGGCGGGATGCACCAATAGGCATCTGTCATGATGACGTATGACATTTTTAAGTGACCACATGGTGGGGTGTACCAATCGGCATCCATCATGATGGGAAACCGAAATTGTTAAATGTGTAAGCACATTACCGAATGATAAAAGGATCGATTCATCGAATGGAATCCGTCACAGTGTGAATTGTATGCATAAAGTGAAATAAATTTAATGAGTGTAAATAGGGGATTTGTAAACTAAACATCCTTGGGAGTATATGTTTGAATCTCATGATTTGAGTTATAAATTGAAAGCATGAAAATGCAGCTATTTTGGATATGATTAATGATTTGTAAAGTGAAAGCATGTGAAAATGAATAAGCATGAGTATAGTTTGATATAAAAGTCATGGTTTTATGATAAATGCATGTCATGTTAAACTGAAAATTGGAATAGAACTGTATAGAACCACTAAGTATGAAAATGCTTAGCGTGTAGTTTTTATCTATGAGAAGGTTTCGAGTAAACAGGAAAGAAGGCAAGATCAAGAAGCGCAGAGTCATAAAGAAAGTTATGGCGTATAAGTATATACCCTGTCATATGCATATCATTTCTTTTTAACGTGTGACATTTTGTGAACAAAAGAGTTAAACTCTGAACTATTGTTTTGTACATCATTTTGTAAAGGCATGATACGCCATTTTGTAAATGAATTATATAAGAGTAAATGCCTATGGGTCTACCATTTGAAAATGCTTCCGCATAATTGAAAACCCTAAAATGAAATAACATAAATAAAATGTTTTGATAAGATAAATGAAAACCCGCTTGGAGTAAAACTTATTTCGCCGATCCGCCTTCAGTCGGGCTGGATTCAAGTTACACTTTTACAAAAAAAAATGGCGCAAACAAAAAGAATTAAACGAGCATCCCGAAACCGCACTCGCCAATCGTGTCAAACCTAAAGGGTAAGGCAGCGTTTGGTCATGGAGCTTATGTGAGACACCAAAATCCACTACCCACAAAAAGGCACATAATTTTGAATATAAATGATCATTGTGTTGTATCATCCAAAATCTTTTTTGGTTTATAAACAAATGAAATTGGTTTTGAAATGATGATTGATGTCATCTAAATGACAGTTTTTCACTCTGGTATAAGCAAGTGTGAGGAGTCGTTGAGGACTCGACATGGGGTATGATGATTCTCATCCTACTCATGATGTAGGATTCCATGCAGAATCGCATATTCTTCACTGAATGTTGATGTGTGATTATTGTGTGAACACAGATTGCATGCACACTAGTGGGAGAGTCTTGCAGGAGTTATCCTTACCAAGCATTGCTCACCTACGTGGGACCCCCTTTCATGAAGGTTATGTATGTGCAAATTTAATTCCTCATTCGACCTCCCAGTGTAAAGAAATCCGACCAGGATTTTGAGAAATCCTTGTAAAAAAAAACTAGATTAGCTTTTACATGTAATATTTTGTATATAAGAGAGTTGTAACTCGAACTCTTATGAATTGTTTTAATAAATTTGTATAGTTTTCTAAAATATATATGCATGAATAGATCCCAGAGAATGGGACGCGATATGGTGGTATCGAGATAAGCGATACCCACAGGTATTCCGCGCATCGACTGTCACAACAGAACCCCGGATTTCCTGAGGTGTCATGCATGCTGAAATAAGGAAATTTATTAAAAAAATTGAAATTTTGGAGTTAAATTGAATGAGGAAAAAAAGTAAAAAAAAAAAACTTTTAACAAAATGGTAGTAAAATTCTATTTAAAGTCTAATGTTCGAGGTCCTGTAAAAATAATTTATTTTCATTTTTCTTAGATTGAAATTTAAAAAATGAATTTGAATTAGAAAATTTTAAAATAAAATGTAATATGAAAATTAAGATTGTAGAATTAAATATTAAATAAGAAATTGAAAAATATGAAATTTTAAATTAGAAATTGTAAAATTGGAAACTTAAAATCAAATCAAAATTGGAAATTGGAACAAGGAAAGAATTAGAAATATAAAGTTGAAAATTAAATTTGATTTCTTAAAGAGAAAATAGCAATTAAATCCTAAACTTTCAAGACTTCTTTGTATTTAAATTTTAGAGGGAAATTTTTTTAAATATATGAACTTTTAATTTTACTTTCATAAATTGTAGTTCTGTATTAAGCTAACTTCTATCGCCATCTGAAGTGACGTCCAACGTGGTGTTTTAAGTTTGGTTTGCAAAAATTCTAGGAAAATTATAAAGAAACTCTGTACTTTCACAACTTTTGCATTTAAATTATGGACAAAAAATTGCCTTTTAAATATATGAATTTTAATTTTAATTACAATTGTAGCCTTGAACAAGTTGAACCTCGACGTTGTTTGAGGTGGCATCCAACGTAGCGTTTTAAGTTTGGTTTGCAAAAAAAAAAGGATAATTACAAAGAAAACCCATAACTTTCACAACATTTCTATTTAAATCTTGGACAAATTTTTTATTTTTTATTTTTACTATCTTGAAAATAAATATATAAATATGAAAAATAATTAAAAATAAAATACAAGGATTTTTTTTTTCTTAAAATTAACATATCTAAAACTTACATGGCATGAATCCAAAATTATTGGCTATCAATTGTCTCTCAAATTTGCAAGGGATGAGATCAAAGAAAAGTTAGGGTTGAAGATGACTCATTCCTTCTCTCCTAAGCGTGTTATACAAAAACCCTTATAAATTATGTATTTTTATTACTTATATATATATATATATATATATATAGTTAGGCTGAAGATGACTCATTCCTTCTCTCCTGCTTGTTATACAAAACCTCTATAAAATTATAGGGTTTTATTTATTTATATATATATATATATATATATATATATATATATATATATATATATATATATATATATATATATATATATATATAGATATATAGCACAAGGAACAATGCTTTGGTCCAATGGGTTTACTAAAGTAATGGAGAATATAAAACTATGAACCCATAGCTAGTTCATATTAAACCATCACATAAATAACCCATAATTAACATGCATGATTATACAATTAAAATTGTAACATGATTATGCTTAGTCCATAATTAATAAATTAATCCAACATTTTCCCACTAGGACGGCATAATCATAACTCAAATGATTTCACAATATATTTATATAGCCATAACCAATCATATACAATTAACATACCGAGAGGATACATAAATTGTACATAATCAAGCGTTACTAATCAAAATCAAAACTCAAATGCTTTCACAAGAAACTTACATAGCCATAACCAATCATATACACAGAGAGATGGATTGAACTATGAAATTATCACAAAACAATTTCAACGGTCTAGAAATGGAGTGAACGACCCCTAAAGCTAAAATGAAGTTCCACAACCATATTGCATGACAAGTAGCCTTATAACATGTCACATACTACCATAAGAGAAGAAGTCAGGCGTCTCCGCTGACACTCTTCCACCTAAACAACTCCTTTAACCATCATAATGATATAACCATAAGTGGACTGTTTAACATCCACGCAGCTTGCATAATCAGAATCACAAAAACCAACCACCTCAAGAGTGTCGTTACATCGATATGTTAACATGAGATCCTTCAGACTCAAGGCAATTTCATAACTTCTTTCGCAGCTACTTTCCGTGATTTAATTAGGATCACTCAAATGCCTACCCAACAAACCAATAACAAAAGAAATATCAAGGCGTGAGTATACTTGAGCATATATCAGGTTGCCCACAACTGAAGAATAAGGGACTGCTTTCATTTGATCTCTCTTAATATCATTATGAGGACATTGGCCTTTGGAAAATTTGTCACCCTTTACAATTAACGCCTTACCAAAAGAACATGATTGCATATTGAACCTTTTCAGAATGCAATCAATATACGTCTGTTGAGACAATCTTAGAATGTCACTAGGTTTATCACAAGTATTCATATGCCTAAGACATAAGATGCTTCCCCAATATCCTTCATATCAAAATGGCTAAACAATAACTACTTTGTCTCAACCAATAGGTCGGTATCATTGGTTGCAAGCAAAATATCATTAACATATAAAACCAAGAATATGTATTTTCTCCCACTGACCTTCATATATATGAATTGATTAACGATGTTCTCCTTTAAAAACCCATTGTCGGCGACAATTTAATTAATTAAGATACCACGCTTAGAAGCTCGCTTTTAGACCATAACCACTTTAGTTTACAAACCATGTGTTCCTTACCAACTTCCTCAAAACAAGTAGGTTAAGACATGAAAACATCGTCAACTAAGTCTCCATTCAAGAAAGTTGTCTTTACATCCATTTGATGCAACTCCAAGTCAAAATGAGTCACTATAGTCATAATAATGAGTTGAGAGTCTTTAGTGGACATGGGAGAGAAGGTTTCCTTAAAGTCAATACCTTCTCGTTGACTGTAACCCTTAGCCATTAATCTTGCTTTATATCTCCCTATATGTCCCTTGGCATCTCGCTTGGTCTTGAATACCCATTTGCAACCAAAAGGTCTACACCCATCTGGAAACTCTACCAAGCTCCACACTTTATTCTGTGACATGAAAGTCATCTCATCTTTCATTGCTTCAATTAGGAAGTTGGATTGATGACTAACAATGGCTTCTTTGTAGGTAGTCGGATTTGATACATCACCCACATCATACTCATGCTCCTGTAAGTATACAATGTAGTCATCTGAAATTGCGGGCCTATGCTCCCTATTTGACCTTCTCAAGGGTATGTCCATGACTACATCTGGGGCTTTTGGGTCTACTTCCTTAATTGGTTCATTATCAAGAGTGGCTACTCGATGCTAGTCAACAATAGGGCTAGAGATCAAAGTGGAAGCAATAGGCACAGGAAGAAAAAGTGGGTGTTCTTTAAACACAATTTCTCTTGGCCCTAGGCTTGTACTAATATCATCCTCAAAATAAATAGCTCGATCTAACTCAATCACTTTGGTGGTGTGTGACGAGTAATAAAACCTAGAGCCTCTTAATCCCTCACAATAACCAATAAAGTACCCACTAATAGTCTTTGGATCAAGTATCTTGGATTGCGGGTTGTATGGTCTCACTTTTGCTTTGTAGCCCCAAATATGAAAGTGACGAAGCCCAGGCTTCTTCTATGACCATAACTCATATGGAGTCTTAGGAATAGACTTACTAAGCACATGATTCAAAATATAAGCTGCAGTTTTCAAAGCTTCACCCCACAAGAACTTAGATTGTAAGGAATTAATACACAAGACGTGACTACATCAAGAAGCGTGCAATTCTCATCTCCGTTAATCTCATTCTATCGAGAGTACCAAGCATTGTATATTAAGCATTAATACCACATTCCTGAAGGTACTTTGAAAATGGTTCAAGGTTGCATCTCGTCTTATCATATCTACCAAAATACTCACAACTTCTATCAGAATGAACCACTTCGATCTTCTTCCCTTGTTAGAGCTCAACTTTTTCTTTGAAAGCTTTGAAAGCCTCCAAAGAGTCAAACTTTTCACGAATGAGCTTGACAAAACCATAACGGGAATGATCATCAATGAACATGATGAATAATTGTGGTCACCCATAGCAGGAGGGGTGAATGGCCCACAAATGTGTGTATGATCAACCCCAAGCAACTCGGTACATCTGTCAACCTTGGAATTCCTAATCTTGGTGGTCAGTTTACCCTTAATGAAATCTACACATGCATCAAAATTGGAGAAATCAAGATCCGGAAGAATCCCATCCTTAATTAATCTTTCATTCTCATTCTAGAAATATGACCAAGACGCTTGTGCTCAAGAGGTATAAGACTTTTCATTTAATTTCAAACATTTGGTGCTACTAACAGTGGTAACCGTAAAGGTAGCAAAAACAGAAGGCAAAATAGACAAGTCTAATTTGTAAAGATTCCCACAAAGCATTCCATTGTCAATCAATACAAAATCTTGGTACAATTTAACTTTTCTAAGATCCAAAAAGAAAATATATCAAAGTCTATCCAAAATAGATACTGATATCAAATTTCTCCTAGTCGAGGGTATTTACACCACATCCTACAATTCCAAAAAAGTTTATGTACTAAGCTGTAATCTAACAACTCCCAGAAAATCAACTTGAACTCTTATACCGTCTCCCATGTACACTTACTACTCCAAACTAGTTGGACTTCTTCTACTTATCACTACATGCATAGAATTTCAAGAGTGAATGGTAGCACCACTATCTAACCACCAAGTATTGGATGGCACATCAATAACATTGGATTCAAAACAAACATTCACCCAATGATTATCAGCTAAATTATTTTTTTCATTCTTTGAAAACTTTGTATATTTCTTGCAAATAGCATTTAAGAACTCTTTTGTATTCTCAATCTTGGGAATGTTTTCATAAATAGAGTCCTCCATATGATTCTCCATGATCATCAGATAACAAATATTGAAATACTCTCAGTCTTCATTGAACTTTTTCTCATTTGCAGAACTCTCGGCAGTGGATTTTAGAGAAGCTTCAACTTTTAAGGCTAAGTTCAATTTCATAATTGTCATATTCATCATGAGAGATTCAATCCATTGCTTGTAATTAGTCCCACTAAGTTTCGTGATGACAAAAATTTGAGGAAAGCTCAAAGCTGGAGAATAAACCAGAGAGCAATGTCAAAAATACATGTAAAATAAAGACATGCAAATTGCTCCATCCTTGGGCTTACCAAATGACCCACAAAAGTGGTCACCAAATGCTAGAATCCATAAAATATAAAATGGCTCATATACAAGTAAGAACAATTCACTAGCCTTCACAACTAAATGCGTCAATTTCTCATCGATATAGTAATAAAATTACACAGTTCATGACACTTAGTAGAATATCTTCACTAAACTAAGCATCCTACTAAATAATCAAGTCATCGATAGGATAACTTCACTATCCGTATGGATCTTAGCTAAATTGATATGCAAGATGGGAGTAATTACAATTGCAACATCAATTCCAAAAATATCTGACATGCTTATACTCACGAGAGGCAAGTTCTTAAGCATTCAATATTTCTCAATTTTACTCAAGTGCAAAATAGATCTTATTCATAATATGATGCTATAAATAATCACAATTAGCACAACCATAAATTATTCAAGCAATATGTGAAATAATATTGAAAGATTGAAAATTTGGGTGAAATTCAATTTTTGTTCCATAACCAAATTTAATGCTTAATGGGATAGAAAACTAAAAAATGGGAGCAAAAACGTAAAATTTGGCTTCAAAATACCCCATAAAAAAATGAAATTAATAAACACAATCGGATAATATTTCATTATATTTATTTCCTAAAAACCTCCCAACAATCCATGTAACAAATGAATAAATAAAAAATAAATATGTCCATGTTTAGTTTGTCGAGAAATCGCATAAAGATAATATAATTTTAATTATACATCACAATCAAATAAACTAATAATAATAATGAGGGGATTTTGGTAGTCTGAAATTTCCTTGCCATTAATGGCAATCAAATAAACAAATAAAATAAATATTCATGATTGATGTGTCTAGAAACTAAGTGGCAGGCAGCCATTAATTGGAGTTTTAGACTCAAATAGTTCATTTGAAAAAAAAAATTATAAAATTTGTTTTTAACCCAAACTATCCCCAAAGTAGTGTGTTTGGGCCATGTAGGATTACAAGATGGAAAATGCCTTTTAAAACTATCAAATGTCATTGTCATGGACAACGACAATTGCATTTTTAATTTTGCCAACTGCTACTATCCATGATAGCGGCATTAACGTGGTTAAAATGTGCATTTGGCTTTCTTCCTCCCCATTTCTCCTCCCCCTGCTTCTATTCTCTTCTTCCTTTGTCTTGGGTGATGGACTAAGAGCTTGTGAATCTCGGTTACAGCCATATTTGCTCTTCCTATTACTCTGACAAATGCCGCGTGAGGTAAGCCTTTGACATATGACTGTTTATTTGTTTAAAATTTCTTAGATTGGTGGTTTGGTTAGTGTGTTTTGTTGATAATGTGGTGATAAATCCTTGGGTTTAGTTCCCATATTTATCTGGGGTGATAATATTTTGTTGGTGTGGTGTGTTTAGTTGATAATGTGGTGATTAAATGTGTATTTTCTTGAGAATAATAATGGAGTGCATAAGTCTTTGTTTGGTTGCCATGTTTTAGGTCACTGTTTTTTGTTAATTTCTGGGTTGTCCTAAGATTTTTATAATTTTGTCTCCTATGGATATTGATTAGAATGTTTTATGTGAGCAGAAAATAAGCATAAATTAAAGACTTTATGTGGTGTGTTTCTTGATTTTATTATTGGGTATTGATTGTTACGGTTTTAAGCGTACAATTTCATATTTAAGTAGTTAACAAATTACATTTTTATGCATTATGGTAGGTAAATTTTTTTCAAAAATTGATTTGATTGATGTTACACAGTACCAATCTTTGGAGATAGTTGACAAAAATTTCTTTTAATAATGAACAAGGTGCGTGTGGATATACTTTTAAAATTCGTTTATGTTTTCCAAAACAAGGAAAACACTTTTGGTTTATTTTCCTTGTTCACTTTTGGTTGAGTTGTGACCAAATAAAAATGTTTTGATTTAAATAAAAAAAAACCTACCTTTGATTGTGAGTCTAGAAAAAAAAATTTTAACCTAAAAAAATAGTTAAAAAAAAAAAAGGTGTTTGATAAAATGTTAAAAATCTAAGAAAATATTTTATGTAATATTCATGTTTTACATTTTTCTCAAAAAAAAAAAAAAAAGATGAATGATTAAGGAATATAGAATAAGTTCATTTAGGTTCTCATGTACCAAATCTATTTTTACTTAATTATTACCCTATGTAGACTTTCATATAGCCAAAATATGTTTTAGGTTATTCATTGAGAAACAAACAAGGTGGTGAATGTAGCATCCATGAATGTAGTTTAAATGGTAAGGATAATGACCTCTCATATTATTTAATTTATTTGGGACCATTTTGTACATGTTAATTATGTATGTTTCCTCTATTCTTGTGATATGTTATTACAATGGAAATATATTGAGGACTTAAACAAAAGTCAAATATGTGGGAACAAAGCTATTATTGTGCCTTTGGATGTACCGGTTGAATGCACGTTTGAACAATTGGGTGATATGATATGCTCAAGGACAACCATTGACAAACAAAGGTTCAAATTAGTCCTCAATTATAAGTATCCCCTAAAAAGTGGAAATAAGTTCCAACATTTTCCAATATGGGATGACAGAAGTGTGTACCAAATGTTGAACATGGTTAACACAACTGACATTTATGAAATTGAATTGTATATTGAGAATTACCGTTGAGTCAAATACAAGTTAATCCAATGCATGGTGGCCATATAGATTTATTGGTTCGCAAAAATTATAATGTTGCAGAGGGTGACTATGGTTGTGGGCGCTAGTAGCGATCGGTCTGGGATCTTGGAGTATGGGATGATGAAGTGCTTTTGAAGAAGCTAATGATGAATCTGATAAAGATGTTGATGATGACTCTAATGGAGACTTAGATGTTCAAGTTGATGGACATGTATCATCCTTCCAAACTTTCAACCAAGTTTTAGAGAATGAGCAAGGGATATATGTCTCTGTGCATGCAGCATCTTGTTATGTATTGAATAACCCCGGATGTTGAGGCGGATGGAGTCATCCACATTCACATTATCACTTACCACCAACACCTAAATTTGAACATGTTGAAAACTTAGGTAATGTTATTTCAAGTGGTTGGACTTCATAGGTTACAACATACGGTTATTAAGTGGAGAATTTGTAGGCGCGAGTTTTCATCTAAATATGATTTGCGAGAAGTACATAGATTTACTCAATTAAAGAAACACCAAGAGTTTTGTCGTTTGTTACATCTCAAAAAAAATTGCTCATTTTAAGATGTAAGAAGGCTAAAGAATGTCAATGTCTATGGAAGCTTCGTGCCATGGTTGTGAAATATACTTGCTTATTTGTTATCAACAAATATAAAGGGCCACATACTTGTGTCAATCCTTGCTTGAATTGGGACCATCATCAATTGGACTCAAACTTGGTTGTTGTTCATATAAAGGCAATAATTAAGGCACAATTCACATTGGCTACAGCTGCTATTCAAGCAAGTGTCATGGAGAAATGGGGATATGAAATATCATATAAAAAGGCGTTGGATGAAAAGCATAAAACACTTAGACACTTATTTGGTGACTTTTCTCAGTCATATACAGAGCTGCAACGTTTGTTCTTGGCCTTAGGTAAGCAAATCCTGGATGTGTTATATTGGAAAACATTTGCGATAATATACCATGTTGAGATATTCAACCGCGTGTTACGATCACATTCAAGCCATCTATTGAAGGAGTTCGAACATTGTCATCCGTCTTGAAGTATTGATGGTACGTTTGTATGAAGTATATAAAGGCACGTTATTGATTGCTATGGGGTGTAGCGAAATAATCGATTATTTCCATTGGAATTTAACTATTACATGGCGAGAATATTGATAGTTGGGGATGGTTCTTGGCATGTATCGAAACAAAACTAACCGATGGGCCAGTTTGTGTTATGCAGCCAGACATCCAGGTATTATGGTAGTAATGAGCAATCCTCATCTTGTTTGGGCTGCACTATTTGCCTATCAAAGGATTTGCATGCGTCATCTTGAAAGCAATTTTATGACCCACTTCAAAGATAAAATCTGAAGAATTTGGTATGTAGAGTAGCTTTAGTAAGTACACAACACAAATTCAATAAGCATCTGGCTACAATTGGGAGAATTAATTTTGAAGCACAATAATGGTTAGAGGCGATCCCTTTTCAGTTATGGGCACTTTCACATGATGGAGGTCGAAGATATGGGATAATGACAACCAACATGTTGGAGTGTTAACACTATTCTTAAGGGCTTCGTAACTCTTGAGTGAGTATAAAACTCATATATTTTTAATCCCATTTTTAAATGTTTTTTAGTTTAAGATGTATTTATATGCCAAAATATGGAATATTCAACAACTTTGTGTTTTGCAGGCAATTATTGAAAAATGAGAGAATCCCAACATAAAAGAAGTAAAAAGAGGAAAATGTAGCAGTCTATGTCGCAACATAAGTTTTGTATGTCGCGACACAAAATTCAAGCAGACCAAAGGAACTATGTCGCAGCCCGCAAATCTATGTCGTAACAAAGACTAGTTAGAACTCAAAGGGAATTTGAAAGAGCTTAGGTTGCGACTAGTAAAGAGTTTTTAATGCATGACGAAACTTGAAGAAGATTTGAAGAGAAACATTCATGACAATACGAAATCTGTCGTGACATACTTAAGGTAAATGGTGAAGGAATTGTATCGCAACATTATTTTGTATGTCGAGACATTATTTTGTATGTCTCAACATAAAAGCTGAAGACTAATGGATGAACTTCTGTGTACGTGAGACAATTCTGTCATGTGAAATATCGAAAATGACCTGAAGTCCCGGTAAGACAAGTGTTTTTATGTTGCGACAAAGTTTTCAACATCAGAAATTGACCGAGGCTAGCACGCTTACGACAAAGAAAATCGTAATACTTAACATAATAGTCGAATTACAACCAAGGGCAATCTGATCTGCAGCCGCGAGTAAAGATTATTTAAATCGCGCTAGACAAATGAGGAGGTGAATTCCCTATTGCGATAAGATGCTGAAGAGAAACACAAGAAGAATGGCGAAAAAGAAATTCTTGTTGCGAAATAATCAAGAGTTGAAGACAAAACTTTTGTCGCGGCAAAAAAGTTTCCTGTCGCAACAATAAAAAGCTAAGGAATGATAAAATTATGTCGCGACAGAGAAAAGTAGGTCGCAACAAAAATTGAAGAAGACTTGAGAATGGCCAAGGCAATTGTGCCATGGCACATAATTCTATGTACTGACAAAACCTTCAGCGAAGCTACCAGCCCGGAGAAGAAAAAATGCATCGCGACCAAAGAGTTGTGTTGCGATAGAAAATTGCTAGGACTTAAAGAAATCCACGTGAGAGGCAATTTGCGGTGAAAGCAATTGTTTATCATAACAAGAAGGAAAGTATGTCACGACAAACTCCAACAGAACAAGGACATGAGAAGCTAGGTGCAAACAGGTTTGGTGTCATGACATAAGGCATTCCTGTCACGATAAGAACAAGACTGCTGAATGCAAATTTTGTCGCGACATTATCAAAGTATGTCTCGACACAATCCAAGAGCAAGCCTAGAATAGGTCGCGACATAGTGCGAGCTATGACGGAGCGTGGTAGTATGTCGCTGACATAATTTTTTTATGTCACGACAAAGAGACGAATTAGGCCAAAATTCTGGGAATCCATAATGCGATAAATGAAGTAAAGACTGACATTGGAAAGCCTATAAATCTGCGCTTCACAAGGGCAGTAGTGCTGTAGCTTTGGCTGACTCGGGATTTGGGTGGTTAGAAGACTCTTGTACTTTTTTTAAAATTTTCTTTTTATTTTCCATTTTAGATTAGCTCGATTATAGTTTTATTTTGTTGGTTTTCCTTTAATTTTTTGGGATTTGGGTATGCGGGTGCGGCTTTAGTGGTATTTCTTTCAAATCATTTTTTCATTTACTATTTGAATTAAATGAATGCTGGAAGGTTTATGGAGTTCATTTATTTAAGTTTGTTTATGATTTCAGTGAATTTTCCTGATCAGTTAGTCATTGGTATGAATAATTTTAGTTTTGAAAAGTTGAGCTCACTGGAAATGGGTCTTTGATGATAGTCATTTTGCTGCATAAGGAGGAAGAAAGCTTTAATTAGAATTCTTGAATTTATTTGATTGGTATTGTTTATAAATTTACTTGTTCTTAGTACGTGTACCTAATGCAAGGTACTGTATCTCACTCTGATTTCTAGGAGGCCCTTTGAGTGACATGGAGATGGAGAATCCTAAGAGTGTAGAGCAGTTCCTTATGGGTATGGTAGACTAATACTATGGAATTGATAAACTTTGAAGGATTACTCAGATAGATCACTAACTTACTAATAAGTTGAGATAGGTTGAATGAAGTATCCGTTTAATCACTCAAAGGTCTCTCTTCTTTCTAATGAATTGATTTTGATCCCGTGTTAGCTGAGATCTAATGAAGGAGACGGAAATTTTCATTAGAAATTAATAGGATGAAATTGTCAATCAAATTGGAAGGCTTGCAAGATCCTGTCTATGGGGCAAAATTCTCTTTAGTCCTAAGATACGATATAAAAAGTACTGAAAAGGAAAAATACTTAATTCTTAGAAAGAGGGTTATATATTACAAGTAACTGATTAGAATCATGTCTCATAAATGAATATGAACCTTTAATATGTGAAAAGTATTGTTAAGGGAGAAATCCAAACCATACTACCTTGCATCTTTGACAAACTCAGTTTTCCAATTGATGGTTGAGCTATAAATTGAAATGATGCAGAAATTGATTATTATTAATTGATCCATGTCCGGTTTTGCCTCACTTAGTGAATCCTCAACCCCAATTTTATTAAACTTTACTTTTGCACATTTAAGATTTCAGTCTAAAACTAAATTTTAGTCTTCTTATCATCATATCAGTGGAGTTCAAATAGTAATGATCTTGAGTAGTTGGGGTAATTAGTCATTTGATTTATCATATGTCCTTGTGGGAACGATATCCGGACTTTAAATATCAACTTTTATTACTTGTACGATCTGTGCACTTGCAGTTATTGAGAAACACACAAATTTTAAATGAGTCATCTTATAAGAGAGAACAATTCCATCTTTTCATACATATGAAAAATGGTCTCAACAAGTTTTTGACATTGTTGCCTGGAATTAGATAATAGTCCTTTGGTAGTAGTGTCATAAATTTGTATATATCATTTTGTCCTATCAAGTTTTTGGAGTCGTTGCGAGGGACAGAAGGGATAAATTTAAAGATCAATATTCTAACAAAAAAGGGATTTACTAATTTGGACATTTTTCTTTTTGATATCATTTTTAAAAAAATCAAAAAAAAAAATTTAATAGCAGTAGCTGAAGAAGCTACTAACATCTTTCTATGGGCTTAAATAGATATAACTGTATCCCACATAATTCATTTGATCTTAGTGTGTTTCTATTTCAGGAAGATTTTAAATGCATAGAAAATTATAAACAGATATCTTTGCCTTTTAGACACGAAATTGAGAGAACACGCGAATCGAGGAAGGATCACGGTCACGAGAATCCGAAATATGGAAAATCATAGAAATATTGCGAGACTATTCGGAAGAGAGCGAAGTAGAGAGAAATCAGTCTAATACTATGGAGGACTTTTGGAGCTATTATCAAGAAAAGTACTCTACTTGATGAAAACGCAATTAAACAAAAGCAAATTTTTGAGATTCAAACCAACATTGAATTACTATGGTGTAGCAACACAGTTCGCCGTCACCCCTCACGAAGATCCCGATGAGCATGCGGGAGATTCATGAGGATGGCGGCTTCTGATCAAAGTTGAATGGGGTGAGATGAACAGTAATTTTTGTAAAATATCAGTAGCTTATTCAGCCACTGCTATTAAAATTGTTATTGCTAATTTTCTAAAAATTTTGTAAAACAAAGAAAAATGTCCAAATTAGCATTTCTCTTTTGTCGAATATTGATTTTAAATTCCTTTGATCCGACAACGGCCTTGGCTGATGACCAAAATATGTATAAACCAAATTTCTGACACCATTACCACAGGACTATATGCTAATCCTCAGTAAGGCACCAGAAACTTGTTTAGACCAATAATAACTTGTATGCTCATAAGAAAAATGAACTTGTCAATTAATTTATAAAAGATTTAGTTTGGTCTTAATACTGAATGTGCACAGGTCGTACAAGTAATAAAAGTGGACCTATAAGTCTGAATGCTCGTTCTCATAGGGTGAAGAGAATTTAAAATTCCCGGCTACTGACTACTCGAGTTCCACACTATTTGAACTTCCATTTCATAGAAGTTTCATTAATTGAACTAAGAATTCTACTATTTGAATATACACATCTATAATGAAAGGAAAAATTTAAAATCCTAAACATTAAGCCAAATTTGAACGGATTATTCTTTGAAGTAGACAACATAGGATTTCACTTCTTGTGAGGAATTATCAATTCCTGCATCATTATCTAATTCAATTCTATCATGAATTGGAATATGAAATTGTCAAAGAAGCAAGGTAGTATAGTTTGGATTTCTCCTTTAACCATACGTTTCACTGATTAAAGAATCATGTTCATTTCTGAAACATGTTTCTAGTCAGTTACTTGTAAACATAATTTCTTTATAAGATCTAGGTATTTTTCTTTTCCAGCCACTCCCATACCCATTTCTTGTATTTACTTGGTTCTTGCTTCCAGACAGGCATTTACAGTTTCTGAATGAATGATGTCTCATCCTTAATATCTTAAAGAGTTCTCTTTTCTTGATTAGATCTACAATATTAACACGGGATCAAGATGCATTCCCTCCAGGATCAAGAGGTCTCTAGTGATTAAATCGATAGATCCCTCGACTAATTCTCTCAAACCATGAAGTAAATTGATGATTTATCAAAGTAATCTTTCATAGCTCATTAGTTCATCAATATTAATCTAGCATACCCTAAGTAAGCTGATCAAACTCCCGGAATCTCAACTCTATGTCCTTTCAGAGGGCCTCTTGGAAATCAGAGCCAGATAACGGTCCTTTTATGGGTATAAGTTTCTAATATTGGGAACAATTCTCTACATGAACATCACCATTCAAATAATTTCAAGACTCTCAACCCAGGAAAATTCTTTCTAATTATGCAGAAAAGACCATAACTAACATCAAATCTTTGCTTGCGGAAGTTGTGTTTCTCGAAAACTGGATTCTGATGAACAAAATCTTTTGATCGGTAAAATTCCACTACAATTGCAATCAAGCGGAAAAATGAATTCGGCTTTTATACAGATTTCATTGGATTGAGACTGATGAGTGGAGTGAACTTCAGCAGGTAGCTCAGCTTCTTTTGAACAATTCAGCACATTTTAAGAGACCCGATATGAATAGAAAATTCTACGCTAGAAATCCCAATCCTACGAAAGAAAAGAATATATATATATATATATATATATATATATATATATATACAAAAGAGTCCTCAGCTCCCAGACGCTTTGGTTCGTTCGACCTAACAAATTGCCTCACTTTCCTCAAATTGTTTCTATTTATAGAGCCCCAGAAGTTTGGGCCCTAAATTTGAGGCTACATTGCGAATCCCTAAAATCCTGGCTCAAATTGCATTCTCTGTCGTGACCTGGAAGTTTTGTCACAACAGAGTTTTAATTCTTCATCGTAGGTCTCTGTTGCAGCATGCAGTCGTTTATCGTGACCTGTTCCTTATGCTTCTTCTTGGATTCTGTCGCGACAAAGTTTTCTTGGTCGTGATAGTAATCTTTTCTTCAGCATATTCATTCTGTCGTTACAGAGTTTCCTCTGTCTCGACATATCTTTCTTTGGCTCCTTAACAATCTGTCTTGCAAAGTCTGTATTTCTAACTGTTCTATGTCACGACAATCTTATGTGTGGTTCCTAGAATAGTTATGTTACAACATTGACAATTTATTATCATGACAGTGTTTCTTGTCGACTTCTTCAAATTGGTATGCATGTGAGTTTTATGTCGCGACATCATTTCTATTGGATTCTTGTTGCAATGATGTTTCTTGTATTGTCAGCATTTTCGTCGCGACCAGGAAAGTATGTCGTGGCCAGTCTTCGCCACTTAGCACGATTTCTTATTACGCTTCATTTGATCTTGCGACATAGCCTCTTGGTGTTTCGATGTTTGTTATTTGTGACCAGTTTTTATGCATATGAGGACTTACGTATTGACTTATATTTGTGTCACAACCCAGTTTGTTATGTCGCAACAAGACCTCTCTTCCTTGTGTTGAAATCTTTGTCGCGACATAGAAAAGTTTGTCACGACCTTGTTTATCAATGTTCAACTTATCTCTGTGTCGCGACCTTAAGATTCCTGTCGCGACATAGAAACATCTCTTCAACTTGAAGTAAGTAGCAACATTGGATTCTTTTATTGCGACTAGGTTAGTTCATTAAGCAAGCATCACATGTCATGACCTTGTTTCTTTGTCGCAACCAGCATTTCTTCTTCCTTCAGCGTCGCAACATACATCACCTTATTGCGACAGAGGTCTCTTTCTGAAGCTCTTCTTCTGTCTCAACAAGTTTTTCCATGTTGCAATAATCAGTGTCATGATAAAAGATGCCTTGTCGCGACATAATTTCTACTTTCTGCCTATTTCATTTGTCGCGATAGGAGCTTCTTTGTCGCAACAAATTCTTCCTGGTTTTGACATCTTCTTTGAAAAACCTTGTGTAACTATCAAACTTTACGTCTTAGTTGGTGTTGATTCTCCCCATTTTTGTCGCGACATCTTGTCTTTTTAATGTGTGAGCTCATCTGTCGATATTCAAATCTTTGTGTTACTGCGAGGAGGAAATGTTAATAGTGATAGAGAGTTCCTTTGCTATTAGCTTGGATGTTTATCGCGACACACAAAACTCTGTCGCGACATAAACTGCTGCAATTGCTCTTTTTCTCTTCTTTCTTGTTGGAATTTTCTCCTTTTTGAATTAAAACTTGCAAAACACCAAGTTGGTGAATATTCCATAATTTGGCATTAAAACATATACAGACCATATTAAATAGCCAGAAAAATGGATTAAAAATAGATGAGTTTAAGACTCATCAAATTCCCCCAAACTTAAAGTTTTTCTTGTCCTCAAACAATTTAGCTTTATTTTTAGGGACATTTTTTTGTTTTCTACTGCAATCCTTTTTTAATCCTCAGCTTGAATTGAAACTAGTAGTTAATTGCAGCATCATTTCAAATTTAGTTTTCAATTCAGAATTAGGAAAATTCTTCAATTACTGTCACAAAACAAACTAATGATTTCTGAAATGCAAACAATTCAATCACTTAATCCTGATCTGTGAGTGTGTGATGGTCTTCTTTCCCTTCCTAGTTGGCAACATTAGCTAATCTTCTAGGGTTTCTGAGTGCGACAAAATTAGTTCTTCAAAGTCTCATATGTTTGTTTTTCATATTAATCTCTACTAATGTAGGCAAGTACAACTTTTAAGAACAATTAGCTCATTTAGGCTTGTAAAGTTTGGCTTGGGTAATTGTGTGGATAATTGGAGAATTTAGGCTAAAAATTACCCATATTTCAATCTTCAATTTTTGCATCTTTGTCTCTATCCTTCATCCTTTCTTTTCTATTGATGTTAGAAAAGAAATATTCCCCCAAACTTGATCTTGATGTATCATACTGCATACTCTCGTCTTGGTAATTTTATTTTCCACTATCATTCTTATCAATTAAGTCCCTTTAGATAGAATCCTTTGCTTTTCTTTTACTCGTCAAAGATTTTTAATGTATGCAATTTTTGTCTTTTAGGCTTTCTACCACTCTTAGAGAACTTTGGGTTAGCAGCTCCCATACCAGTTGGCATTAGGGTACTAGGTGTTGAAACACCCCTATGAACTTAATTGTTCAAAAGAGTAAGGCCACAAGACAAAACTTATTCCAATTTGACAGTTTAGACCCTTTGACTTCTTCTCTGCATTCCTTTCCTTTCCTTCATTTGTTCTCTTCTTCCATCCTTCATTCTTGTTTTTCCTTTCAAATCAAAGGCTGACATTCCCTCGATCTTCGATATTTTCTTGCATTTTGAGGTTCTTTCTGAACACAGGCAAATAAAGGGTTCTTTATAGAAGTTAGAATAAAGGAAGGGTTTGAGGCTTCTAATTACTGGTTTAATGAAGGAATTAGACAATTTGAAGCAGATACGGAACTAGAGTGTAAGCTTGTGCATATTATGAGGAGTGAGCGAAGGCTCAGGCTTCCCCAAGGATGGGTACCTTCGTCCTTATTCGGTGTCATAGAATTCTATTCCCCAGCGTAGGAATTACAATTGTCTAGCATTGTAATACTGTGGGAGTCCACAGGTCATCTCCACAGGGAATGGTCTAATTTTATCGTAGATAGGAGCTATTCTCCAATAGGGTGTGATTTAAAGAGAATTGTAAAGGTTGTGTTGGTTATTTGAATGGTTGATTGGTTTGAATGTTTTAAAATAGAAAGACAATTGCTGGGATTTTAGGGTTCCATTCGCTCACGATCGTATGAGTCAAAAACAACTGTTTTATAAACTCATCTAGGAACCATTGATAAACGGTCTTTGATGGAGGATTTATCTTTAAATGCTCTTTGAAAAATAGATGATCGAGTAATACTAAACACTTGCTTAATTATCCCGAACCCCTTAGCTTGCATTCATGATCCAAGCACAACGTGTCTGGGGATATCCTCGTTAACACGTTGTCGAGTATATCTTAACTAAGGATTCTGACTCTTACGCACAGAGTGATTAATATTACACAATCCATTGAAGATCAAAGAGGAATTGAGGGACTATACCTTAATCGGTGGAAGTTTCCCAGAGTGGATTGTGATAGGGGTTTAGAACTCCATAAAACATAAGAACAATTATAATTAAGGCGATTAATCATAAAAGCGATTACCTTTTGGAAATCGGAATTCACTTATAAAGGCGAGAAGGATGAATAAGAGATATTAGGATTTAAAGCAAGATAAGTATTTATTTGAAAGATTACAAGCGCTTGAATCTAAAACTTCCAATAGAAGAAATCTTAAATCTAGATCTACAAGTTCCCACTCAAAATGGAAAACTCTTCGCACCAAACCTAAACCACAGAAGTCAAAAGCTTTGCCTATTACTTGTGTCCTCTTGCTTCTATCCCCCTTCAATGTGATTTTCCCATTTTGGTTGGTTGTGAGAGTGCCCCTCCCGCGTCTTGTCGAGTTCTCTCGGACAAATCCCGCAATTTCCATGCGGTTAATGGAATTTACATGTTTGCATTTGGTTGTGCCAGAATTATGATTCCTATTGTTGGTTTTCAAGCAAGTTGTCCCGGTACAAAGTTTAAGTTGTCACCCAGGTACAATATAATCCCCTTTGCCACTTTTCCAGCAAGTTGTACCGGTACAACTTCAAGTTATCTGCATTTACAATATGTCCCACTTGGTGCTTTCTTTGCTTCTTGGAGTTCCGAGACTTGATGATTGTTCACCCACATCCGTAGTGCTTCATATTGGCTTCCGGACATACATCCTTGTGCACTTACGATTTAAACTGAAAGACACACCTGAGTCTAAAAATACGAATAAATTGAAGTACCTATTCTTATACCAAATGTGGGTAAATTGTGACTTAGATGTGCTCGATTCTCTTTGTAATTATCAACGAATGTGTATTCATCACACTGACTGCATCTTGCTAGTCCTAGCAAGATTTAGATCGGAACTACCCACTAGGTATGAATCTCAACAAGGCGCTCGGTATAGTCAAGCATTGCAAGAATCTCAAAATAGCAATTATGGAGTAAAATATTGCACCCACTTTAGTATGCACCAGCATGACTCATTTAAACCAACCCACGTTCTTACCTGATGAACATCATAACGGTGACCTGAGAATTGGTTATTCAAATAAGAGTTATAGACTTTAAGACATGTAAGATAGTCATGCAAGCGTGAGCTATGAAAGTGATCGATGTAAAAGACTAGCTGATCATATAACATAGAACACGTAACCATCATGCATAATGTCAAAGGAACAACAAACATAAGTAGAATCAAAGAGATCTTAAAAGTTTGTAATGGCCAAGTAAGGCTAAGCGAAAGAAAGGTAAAGATCAAAGCGGGTGGCATAACATGGCTAAGGTCTACTACCCGGGTGCCAACACCACCCTAGTCCCAGCCTAACACAACTATGCGGCGTCATCCTCATCCTCATCGAGAGAGAATGCGTCCTCGTCCACCGCAGTCATCTAATTCTTACCGAATCTCCCTCCTTTCACGGGTAGCATCATGCGCTCCCATTTGGCTCTCCACCCGAAAAATGTGGCTCTCAAGCCTCAGAAAGGCGTCGATCCGGTATGCTTCGAAATGCACTTGAACCACCCCTTGTCCCATCCATCCTCTTCCAAGAGCGATGTGCTCGATGGTGCTGGGGCATGGATGAAGTAATAGTCAGGAGGAGAATCTTTGAAGGCAGAAATTTGAGAGGAGTGAGTCTAGTGGATCTTTGCCCTTGCTCTTGGCCTCAGTCTTATTTGTGATCGGCCCCGACCTAGGTAAGCACCCTACGTTCTTTAAGCCCATTCCCCCTCATCTACACTTCTTCCTGATACTAGTCCCCTGAGTGAAGGGAATGGAATATCTTAGGGTTGCTCACGAATATTGCAAGAAATCCCTCATTGCGCACCATATGACTAATGCATAGTCAATCAGCTTCCCAGTCATAACCTCGTACAAAAACTGAATCTGTTCTTGGCTGGGGGACTTTTCATTACCCTTATGCTCAATCCTATTGTGAATGATCTTGTTCATCAGGGCGTATTCTGGTTTGAGCTTTCCAGGAACGAATTCTTTTTTCACAAATCCACTCATGGGCACAGGGCGGGTGCACATAGCCTCAGTGAACAACTGGGCATCGAAGTCAGTAATAGCCCTGAGTGGATATGGTCGGTCCGACGTCAGGGCGAATATAGTGTAAGGCATGTGCTATGTCAGTCGAGGTGACACGAGTTGCTTTCCCGTCACTTTGAAGTTTTCCAATCGATTGTCAACCAAGCGATTTTCCTTCAAGTTGGTCAGGACTCGAACTCTTTGAAGGTAAGTATCCGCGAACCTCAGTGTGCACGAAGTGCATATTCTGTTCCTGGATAATTCCCCTGATGGGATGAGAATATAAGAACGTTTCCAAATTAACACCCCTCTCGCAGTGGAAACCCCTATTTTCCATTGAGCGGGTCCATTTTTCGTGCTCTCCCTCAGAATCTTCGGCAAACATAGCCTCTATTTCTTCATCATCACTGTCAGATAATTCCTCACTTTCCGAAGAGGATGCAATTCGTTTTCCCTTGCCCTTCTTGACCGGCTGGGAGGCATCAGTTTTCGACTGCTACGGCTTGTTCATAGAACTAGATGCCTTCCCTCTCCCAATATTCTTAGAACGTGCCATGGAAATGGCAATGATAGCAATAACGGCCCATATGGCCCAGGAATAAATCATTATATCCCAAAACACCTTCGAGCGACCTTGGGGTGGCCTGTGCACATCGAATGCGATCGCCCGTATTGTGGCCCATACACTCCCGATAACAATCACGAGAGATAATATCAACCAAATCAGCCAAATAGATCCATGTGGCCAGAGAGAAGATCAACAATGCTAGTAGAGTTTTGGGGCTTACCACTTTCGAACGCGATTCTGCAGACGACCAATACAGGCTAGATCACAGGAAACCACAGCGACGGCCCAGTCTTGGGAATGATTGAGAGGAAGCAAGCGGCTAGGGCTCTTCTTGTGGGATGGCAAAAGCATATGGAATATGAAGGGCGCCAAGAATTTCGGTTTAAAAGTAGCACACGCGATTCCGGCCGGTT
Source organism: Tetrastigma voinierianum (assembly GCA_016808115.1). Lineage (NCBI taxonomy): Eukaryota > Viridiplantae > Streptophyta > Magnoliopsida > Vitales > Vitaceae > Tetrastigma > Tetrastigma voinierianum. The sequence goes on from JAEQBH010001110.1 coordinate 227,034, forward strand.
GTGCAGGGTCTGAGTTTAAGTTATTGCCCGGTACGACTTACCATACCACTTTTTGAATAAGTTGTCTTAGTTACATGTTTAAGTTATCCCAGGGTACAACCGCCCTTCTTGTTTTTGCAAGTTAATCTGGTACATGTTTAACTTGTGCAGATACAGACTGTTCTAAGCTGATTTTTCTTTTCTTCTCTTTTTTTTTTTTTTTTTTTTTTTTTTTCATGGGACGTGGAGTGTTAATGTATCATTTAGTTTCAATGACCTTTCATCAGGGGATTTATTTGCATGTCCCCTTTTCTCTTGTTCGGATTCCTAAGCTTGATTGTATTCATGGACACAGTCCCTTTGGAATTCTTTTTTTTTTTAAGAACTGTCTTCCATAGGGTTTAATTTATTCCACTTATTAGGGTTCTAGGCTCGAATGGGCTTGGCAACTAAGCTCAAAATGGGTGCAAGGATGAGACAATACAAATCCATGGGTATGCAGAAAAGAAATAATGGCCTCTAATCATTTTCCAATTATGCGAGATGTTCCACAAGACTATGATGCGCCAAGAGTTAACATAGGCAAACTAAATTGATGCACAAATGGGAAACGAATAGACACGATGGAGAAGTACTGACCATGAGTGTGGTTTGTGCGACGATAAGGTAGGTAGAATGCAAGGGGGAACAATCCACAGAAGAACACAAGGCTTGTTATGTGTGCTTGTTAAGATGTACATGCAATAAGGTGATGTGGAGAGTGTATGAGATCAAGCGGGTATGTACAGTGCAGGTAAAACATAATACTCGAAAAGCAAATTTGAAAAATTTGACCATGATCATATATAGTGTGCGATTCACGTTCAACAGTGTACACCCACCCCCACAAGAAACAAGCATTGTCATAATCTTATTTGAACTAAGAAATTACCCCACAGTAAGATTGGAGGAATCACATAAATAAGAGCCCCCATGATTTTTATTTTGATGTTATTGAAAGAAAATGAAATAAAGCAGTAAAGTAAAAACAATAAAATAGAAAACAAGAACAAAAATAAAAGCAAAACTATTTACAACAAATTGAGAATGAGGTTACTTGGAAGGAGAGTTTTGGTAGAGCGGGTCTACCAAGTCCACAGTATGCTCGTGAGGAGAGAAATGTTCAAGGAACGGTTTGAGGCGCTGGCCATTCACCTTGAAGGAGTGTCCATTGTCGGATTTTCAATCTCACATTTCAGTATGCGTTAAGCCACCTTAGCGATGGAATGGGCGGTCAGCGAGGCCCGAACTTTCAGGAAATAGATGCAAGCGGGGCTGTACGACGGTACTTTACGATTGGGTTGGAAGTTTTCAGGCGATAGATTTGTCATGGAATAACTTGAGCGCTCATAATAAATTACGGAACTTTCATAAGATTCCCTCCTTGGAGTTCCTCGAGTTCATTTAAATTTGCAATAGCCATTTCCTTGCTGCTTGAGTTAGATCGAATTAAAAGTTCGAGCCTTGATAAGCCGGTGTTCCATCCTGTGGCAAATGGCAAGCCTTTCCATAAGCTAGCCTATGAGGAGACATACCAGGAAACGATTTTAAAGGCAATACGGTAGGCCCAAGAGCATCGGTAAAGCGGGTGACCAATCTTTGCGATTCGGGGCAACCGTTTTTTCCAAAATATATTTTATCCTCCTGTGCTTCTTCTCGAAGCTTGACGGGTAATTACGTGGGTGGTAGTTGTTGATACTTTATGGGTGACTCCATATTTTTTTAAGCAGTTTTCAAAGATCGGTGCAAAGTGGAGTCCACCATCACTAATGATTGCACGAGGAGTTCCAAAATGAGAAAAAATATGTTCCTTTATATTGAAACAACTAGCAGCGGTCATTGGTTTTCTTGTTGGAATTGCCTCGACCCACCTAGACACGTAATCCTTAGAGATAATAAAATGTAGAGATAACCCTGAGAGAAGGGAAAAAGGCCCCATGAAGTCGATACCCCAACAGTAAAAAATTTCAATAATTAGAATTGGGGTAAGAGGCATCATGTTTCATTTTGTGACCCCTCCTTGTTGCTGGCACCGAGTACAAGTTTTGCAAAAATCAAAGCAATCTTTAAATAAGGTGGGCCAGTAAAACCCAGCTTGCAAAATCTTGTCTAGCATTTTCGAGAGCGAAGAAATGTCCTCCACAGGGCTTAGTGGCAAAAGTTAAAATCCTAATGCTCATCATTAGATTTACATCTTCTCATTATTTGATGGGCCAGTATTTAAATAGATAAGGATCATCAAATAGTATTTCTTAATATCGCAAAAATTTTCTCTCTTTTATTGAGAACCCCATTGAAATTTAGAATCGGCCGGGTTACTAGGTAATTCTGATAATCAACATACCACGGGCAATGAGACGAGCCAAAAGAGTTGCTGGGAAAACTATCACTATGGGTATGTGAGAGTTGGAATCGGAACTAATCGAGATAAATGTCGGCGTACGTTCTCAACCCCTTTTATCTTTAATGGTCCAAATTGAATTCTTGACATAGTAAAATCCACCTAGTTAGCAGGTTTTGTGTCTGTTTAGAGGAAGCGAAGTACTTCAAAGCTGCATGATGTGGAGGTAGTTCTGAGAGACAAGCGATATATGACCTAAATTTTTCTAGAAGCGAGACAGGTTAGAAACTCCTTTTACGTAGTTTGTGGTTGGCTGTCGAGTCTAGTGTCTTGCGGCATAGTAAATGGCAAAGCCTTTTGTCTTCCTGTCACAACACGGCCCACGTGGCATAATCGCAGCATCATACGTGATCTCAAATGGGAGGTCCCAGGTCAGGAGACCTCATGATTGAGTAGTGACACTAGCATGTTTTTGAGCTTAGTAAAGCGGGTGTCACAAGCTTGTGACCATGTGAAAGGGACATCTTTAGCAAGCAAAGTACATAAGAGATTAGGATGCTATAACACTAAAATCTTTAATAAACCTCCTATAGAAACCAGCATGTCCAAGAATGACCTTATGTCTCTAACACACTTAGGAGTAGGGAGGTTGGAAATCCAGTTTCAACTTTGGCCTTATCAACCAGATTCATCTTTGACACAATGTGTCTAAGACAATTCCTTGTGTTACCATGAAGCTATTGTTTTTAATTTAACACAAGGTTTTCTCTTGGCACCTCCAAAGAAACTTTACGTAAGTTCTCTACATGACTCTCGAGCGAGTCACCGTGAGAAATCATCCATGAAGATTTCGGTATGATTTCTATCATATCATGAAGATTCCCATCATGCATCGTTGGAAAGTTCGGGTGCATTGCATAGTCAAGGGCATTTTCCTAAAAATGAAGGTACGAAAGGGCAAGTGAGCGTAGTTTTTCTTGATCTTCAATATCTCAATTTGATTGTACCACAGGTACCCATCAAAGCAATAAAATTCATGCCAACTCTCTAGCATTTGATCAACAAACGAAGAGGAAAATGGTCTTTCTGGTCCACAGCATTAAGCTTCTGTAATCATGCACACCCTCCATCCTGAGTGACCTGAGAGTGGGAATGAGCTCATTATTTTCATTAGCGGCCTCTAGTGACTCCAGGCTTCTTAGGAACTACACGTGTTGGACTAGCCATGACTATGCAATAGGGTAAATAACTACATCAGGAGTTTAAAACTTCCTTCTTCACCGCTTCTTTCATTATTGGGTTGTTGTCTACTGTGGTTGCTAGAAGGTTTAACATCCTCTTCTAAGTGAATTCTATGTGTGCAGATCAAGGGACTAATTCCCTTAATATCTGCAATTGTCCAGCCTAAAGCAGTCCTGTGGGTTTTCAATATTTCCAAAAGTTGAGTTTCTTGAGTCAAGTCTAAGGATGAAGATATGATTACTGGAAAAGTGTCCTCCTCCCCTAAGAATGCATATTTGAGATGTGTTGGTAAAGGTTTTAGTTCAAGCTTAGGTGGCCTCTCCTCAGAAGGCAATGTCTTATCCTCATTTAATTGGTAAAGAGTTCAAATTTAGGTGTCACCCATTGCTTCAATACATCTTTATGCTTTCAGTTAAGAGTGTAGAAACTCGACTCAGTGTGGTCACTTCCTCCTACTTCCAACTCGAGTGACCAAACATGACAGAGGATCATCATGTGAGACATTATCCGGGTATTTTTGTACCGCAGGAATCCAGCCATGTTAATTTCACAAATATCTTCTTCATCTCCCATTCCTTTAATAACATTGAAAATATTGATTAACAGTCATGTTACGGCGATGGTATCATTAGGCACTCCCCACAATGTATAATGGCATTAGCGAGTTAAGATAATTAAACGAAAATTCTTGGGAGGCCCAGGTTCCTTGATTCGCGTGGGTTAGTGTCGAACTGTAAAAATCCATAGGAAGTAAAATTTGTCCACTTGTACCAAAAGCATCCTTCACTATTCCTAGGAATTTTACCTTCTGATCACGCTAGTTGTAGGGTGATGTTAGTTAGCTCTAATTCTCTGACACGGTCGATATATCGAATAAGGCAACAAATTAACACTCGCTCCTAAGTCCACTAAAGCATGCCCCAACTTTGAATTTCCTACTACTATAGAAATAGTAGGACTTCCTGGGTCTTTATATTTTGGAGGCAGGTTGTTCCGAATTAGGGAAGTAGATTGTTCAGTCATGAATGCTTCCTTGTTGACACCTAATTTCCGTTTTTTTCTTGTGCATAAATCCTTGAAATTTAGCATAAGATGGAATTTGTAATGGCATCAACAAGGGGAATGTTAAGTTTCACACCTTGAACAACTCATAAATTTCAGCATGGTTATTCACTTTCTTTGGTGCTCTTGCTTTATGAGGGTGTAGAATTTGGAGGGATATGGGTAGACATCGTCCTTTGGTTGATCATCAATATCATTCGTTTCGGGGACATGAGATTTGTCGCGCCCAGCTCATCCTCTCTAAACTAATTCAATTGGAGACTCTTGAGTTGGTTCCTTAGGTTGAATGGTTTTGTCAACTACCTTTCCACTTCGGAGAGTTGTGACAGCCTTACAGTGTTCAAAGGTACCCTCAATTGGTCCTGAACTTCCTACACTATTTTGCCCTTGTGGATTTTGAATGGGTTGAGATGGAAGTTTCCCTTTTTCTTGTTGAAGGCTACCTATGGATGGGGTTAACGGATTTATGCGAGATCTCACATCATTGACGATTCGGGTTACGTGTTTGTGGATTATTGTTAAGGTTTTATGCAATTTGTGTAACTATATCTTCCAGACTTCTCTTATGCGGGGGTTGATATGGTTGTGGTGATTGGATCCCTTGACTCGATAGTTTGGGAAACCTTGATTAGAGGTTCACGAGGGGAACCCTTGAGGGCCTTAGTTGAAATGGTGGAGATAGGATTTGTAAAGCCATGGTTTGTGTAGGGACCTTAGTTTGTTTGGCAAGTTATTTGGCCCTCCTTCATTCCCTCTAACTAAAATTTGGGTGCCCCATCCAGGATTATATGTTTCAGAATGGAGAATTGAAGGCTTCCTTTGGTAGTGAGGGCATTGGCACGCTCTATTTGAATTACCCTTTTACTTGAGAAGGTTTGGGCACTTGATGGTTGAGTCGTGGGATCATCACATATAATGCATGGCTCCTCCTGGTCCCGTGGAGTGCCAGGGTATTTGGTACGCTAGTTACCTCATGCACCTTCATCTCTATGGCCTCCGGTTTCTTTGTTAAATTAAGCAATTTTGCTTGCAACTCATCATTTTCTCTTAAGTGATGGATTAAGCCCACATTGATGTCTTTATGCACTTTACTTGATGTCTATGGAGATTGTTAGTCTCCCAAGTTCATTCTCTGCTATAGTGTCAAAGAGTTGGATTACTTCCTAGCACTCTTTTCATAGAGCCTTCTTGCACATCATCACGGATGTCTTATTTGTGTCGAGGATAATCCTTGATGAAAGTATACACATGTTGTCCCACATCAATCCATGGTGAGGATAGCATGGAGGAGATCCTTATATATTTCCCATACGCTGACAAGCGGTTCACGGGCTTTTGAAAGTTACAGATTGCTCGCATGAGAGCATTAGTACGTGCAGGCGGGAAAAATTTGTTGAGGAACTCATTTCGCATATTTTCCCATGTAAAGATCGAATTAGGTGCCAAGGAATGAAACCAAATTTTAGCTTTCTCCTTTAAGGCAAAAGGGAATAAAACTAAATAGATTATGTGGAGGGGTGAGCCAGTAGAAAGAAATGCACTGCAAACATCTTCAAAATCTCTCATGAATGAATAAGGGTTCTCAGATTCGAACCCTTGATATACAGGTAAGAGACGGATCATTTCTGACTTCATTAGAAATTGAGTGGCCTCTTCAGGAAGACAAATGCAAGAATTGGTTGTAGTCGCTGAGGTTGTAGGATTTCTCTAAGGGTTCTTTCCACATTAGGTAAAGGAGCAGGGAGACCTCTATATTGATTTTGTTGGAAGTTAACATTCCCCCCTCCTACTACCGGTGCTACTGGGAGTGTAGCTTCTACTCCGTGTTGTGGAGGTTCATTGAGTCCTTGTGGGTTAACAGGAATCCTTTGAGTATGTTCGTTAAACAGAGGTTGCTGATTACCAGGGTGATCCATTTGAGGTATAATGTTATCTTGAGACAATTGACCTATTATGATTTCCTCAGAATTTCCAGGAGGCACTATTCTTACTAGACAGGCGGCACCGTTGCGAGTGGCCCGAGCATACACTACACTCTCAGGTGAGAAATACCCACTTAGATTTCTCACTAAAACAAAACAAAATAAAAGAAAAATGGAGAACGTACAGGATTTGCAATGCAATTGCAATTTACCTCTAGCTCTCTTCATATCAACTTGATTAGTCGCCACTCCCCGGCAACGGCGCCAAAATGCTTAAAATCCTTATTCGGTATGCGAATTCTATTCCTAAGCGTGAGGGTCTGATTTGTCTAGCATTGTATCTTGTAAATCACGAGTCATCTCCAGGGGAGTGGTCTAATTTTATCGACCAATAGGAGCTATTCTCCGATAAAGTGTGATTTAAAGAAGATTGTAAGGTTGTGTTGGTTAGTGAATGGATTTGATTGGTTTGAATGTTTAAAATAGAAAGACAATTTAGCTGGGATTTTAGGGTTCCATTCACTCGATCATGTAAGTCCCACCTCTTATTTTATAAACTCATCTAGGAACCATTGATAAACGGTCTTTGATGGAGGATTTATCTTTAATGCTCTTTGAAAAATAAAAAGATGATCGAAGTAATACTAAACACTTGCTCAGTGTATGAACCCTTAAGCTTGCATTCATGATCAAGCACAACGTGTCTGAGGGATATCTCGTTAACACGTTGTCGAATATACCCTGACTAAATTTACAACTCTTACCTTTAAGTGATTAATATTACACAATCCATTGAAGATCAAAAAGATGAATTGAGGACTATGCATAATCGGGGTGAGTTTAGTAGTTCAATGATAGGGGTTTAGAACTCCATTAAGCTTATAAGAACAATTATAATTAAAGAAGAAGATTAATCATAAAAGCAGTACCTTTTGGAAATCGGAAATTCACTTATAAGGCGAGAAGGATGAATAATAGAGATATTAGGATTTAAAGCAAGATAGTATTTACGCTGAGAAAGATTACAAACGCTTGGAATCTAAAACTTCCAATATAAAAGAAATCTTAAATCTAGATCTGCAAATTTCCCTCAAAAAATGGAGAAAACTCTTCTCCTTTCAAGAAAACCTAAACCCTAGAAGTCAAAAGGCTGCCTATTACTTGTGTCCTCTTGCTTTTATATCACATGATGTGATTTTCCATTTTGGTTCGTTGACAGAGTGCCCTCACGTACGGATCGAGTTCGGACAAATCAGCAATTCCCATCTTGGAGTTGTCACCGTACATGTTTAAGTTGTCTGGGTACAATTCTCTTGTTGGTTTTCAAACAAGTTAATACTAGGTACAATATGTCCCTTGCCACTTTTCGACCAAGTTGTCTTAGAGTCTGACTTCCAAGTTATCTTAGGTACAATATGTCAGATTTGCTTTCTTTGCTTTCTTCAGAGTTCCCGAACCCCGTCAATTGTTCCTGTATCCATAGTACTTCATATTGGCTTCCCAGGACATATCCTTGTGCATACGTTTTAAATGAAAGACACACACAAGTCTAAAAACACAGAAGAAATTAGAAGTACCTATTCTTATACCAAACGTTGGTAAATTGTGACTTAGATGTGCTCAATTCTACTGTAATTATCACTCAAATGTGTATTCATTAATGGCCTATATCACTTCCTGTTAGTAGTATTGCCTAGGATTTCGCCTTGATTAATAATCTAACAAGTTCTAGGACATTGGGCTATTTGACTATGAATGGAGCCCAGATGTCCACTGTCTTCCTGATTTGTTAATGAATCACTTTGACCATGTCGCATTTGTTTTTGATTTTTGCAAACCTTCACTGACTCATCTAAGCAGTCTTAAAAGCTTTATTTGTGCTTTCTATTGAGTACATCTTCCTAAATCTGAATATTCAACTTCATTCTGGCTAAACTTGCAACTTCCTTTTCCAATTCAATGAAGCCTACCACAATGCATCTATCAAAGGGTTGTTTGGCTTTGAAATTTGTTGTTGTGTTGTTTTAATCAAGTAAAGAAGTTCATTTTGATCATGCATTCAGCTCACAACAATACAACACAACCACAATTGTAATCAAGTCATTTCAATGAACATGCTACGTGATTAAACGAATTTGATCCGGGTTGTTGTTTTCTTAACATTAAACTAAGTAAATGGCAATCATGAAATGAAAATTAAGCGAGATCTGACACCAAACAATCAAGAACTCAAATGAACACAAAATTTTTCAATAACTGGTTTTGAACTTTTATTCAGAGGAATGATTACTGATTTTGTTTGGAGAGAAAACATAATACAAGGATTCATCTTCTTCTTTTGTAGGATTTGGAAGTTTTCAGGTTTTGAGGTTCAAGGTTAAAGGTAGCTAAAGATGGAGGGAACTTGGGAATGGAGATGTCTGTATTTTATTTTGTTGGTGGTTTTTCTCTGTTGAAGAGGCAGTAATCATTGGTGTACCCACTAGGGTGACCAAATGATCTTGCCTACTACCCAGGTTATTCACAGATCCTTCAAGTTCAGTGAGCACATTATGTATGTTCACTAAATTTGAATTCACTTGATCTAGACTATCATTCCATAATTTTTGTTTGTAATTATTATCCATCTCTAGCTCTTTGTCTCTCTTCTCCATGAGCTTCCCAAATTCCTTGAATTGTTCCTTGTAGAGATATTTGAATCCTTCTACCTTCTGCAACATACTAGCTTCCATCTTTTCCTCTCTCTTTTCCAAAAATGAGAGCACATCTTCATCTCTTTTTAGTTGTTCATTGTAGAAGGTCTTTATTTTTTAGTCCAGCCTGTGCATCAATTCTCTTTATCTCATTTCTATTTCTTTTTTCCATTCCTCATCTCTTTATTTGAGCATTTGTTCCCATCGTTGCTCCCTTCTTTTGAAGTCAGCCTCCAGAAACTCCTCGTTAGAGTCTTAGTTATTTGTTCCCATCTCTTCCTCTCTCTCTCCTCAAGTTTCCTTTTATTGATACCAACATCTCCGCAATTTATGTATTTCCTTGATTACTCTTGGAACCTCCTACGGTTTAACAAAGGCTTTGCCCTTACTTGAGTGGTGAATTAATGGACTTATACGCTCGCATCTCCTCCCTCAATGGTAGTTGGCCCTCATCTGAGATTTGTTCCATCCCTAACTATTCATTTTCTTCTTCCTCAGGCTCCTCTACCACTTCCATAATCTCCATTTCTTTCCTTTTTCTGCTCTTTGGGCCTTTTATCACCCCTGTCAATGTTAAGAGAGAAACCTTAGGGCAGGTTTTTTCCTCTACCCATGTCCCTTTAACTCCAGCCAAAATACAAATTCTGGTAATTGTTGCTGGATGAGGGATTAGTCCCCTTTTTACATTCTTGTGGAAGCACCTTATGGATGATTCTATTATCTTCCCCACATCGAACTTGTATCCCTTTAGTAGGGCATACAAGATGATGGCTTCTTGCTCCCTTATAGTGCTCAAATGCTTTGTGGGAATTATAACAGAAGCAATTAAATAAAACCACACCTTAGCTTCTTCAATTAGTGAGCCTTTGTTGATGGATTTAAGCAAAGTTCTTCTTTATTTGCATTGCCCTTTCAGTGATGAGGAATTCTACAATCTTTTCATGGTTGGGTTCTCTAAGTAGTTTTTTGTACTTAGATCCATTCTTGGGATCTTTGATTTAGAAAACTTCATTAATCCTTTCATGACCCATTGGAACCCCTATTCCTCTAACGCATACTGAATCCTCTTTCATCTCCATCATGTTGGCATAGAACTCCCTTACTACTGCAGCAAAGCCAGGTGGTTTGTGTTTGCCAGTGGCTCAGCTCTTTTTTTTTATTATCTACACGCAAGGGTGAGATGAATCTAAGTAAACCCTTTGTCTTCAGTTCTTCTCCCGAAGAATGTATATAAATCTAAAATAGATCTTTATCGTCTTCAAATTCTTCAGCTTGCTTAGTTATACTTTGTTCAACTCTTTTACACTTTCTTCCTTACAGTGGGTTACGTTCCTCTTCCCTACCTTTTTGGTTTTTCAGGGTTGTTTAATACGAGGTTCCATATGAACCTCCACTTCCTGGCTGCATGTTCTTTAATCGTCTATTTTGAGATTTAGGACCGGGTTTAGGGTTCTTCTATAGATGAGATATGAGTTTGGGGTTTAGGGTCTTTGAATTCTAGGGTATTGAGATGTCGAAGAGAGGAAGAAAGCGGAAATTGGGTGAAAGTATGAATGATGTGAGGTAATTAGAAGGAGGTGGATTTTTAGTTTTGAAACACTCTTCAGTTAATGGTTCAATAAATGAATGTTTCTCTTCGTTTGTCGAGAAAATTAATGATTAGGTCACAACAATAATCTTTGAACTTAATTATTACGATTCATCCTTGTGACTCTTCAACTCTTCAAATTAAAATTTTCTCTTCATTATCAACTTTGTATCATGACACACTTTAGGGATTATCTAGGAGTTACAATCTTATCTAGGGACAAGAAAAACATTTATAGACAGGGAATTTTCTCTAAAGACAAGAATTTAGATTGTGACAGTAACTTCTATATCTGTTCCATTTTATCTGATGTGACCTGAAATATCGTCGCGACATAGTTTTTCGATCAGTGGAAGCAGGCAGTTCTGTCGCCATTGACACTCTTTTCGATTAAATAGTTTGAGGTTGTCATAACATTTAAACTGTGTGTGACATGGCTTACCTGCAAGTGAGTCCAAAATTATTTATGTTGCGACACAAAGAAAGTATGTTCATGACATTCTTTTCAACATTATTGCCAAAAGTTTGTTGTGGCTTTGAAAATCGAGTCCCGACAAACTTTTCATCTTGTTGCAATAAGTGATGTCGCGGCAGACTTTACAACTTGTCGTGTTGTCTTTGATTCCTCAAATGTTTGCAAGTTAAACTACCTTCAAATTAATTAACATCCCACTTTAGTGGTCAACAATTTAGAGACTTGCTTATATACTTAACAAAATTCTCCATTCATCATGAACAACAATCTCACTAGCAGCAAATATAAACAAAGCATTTAAGCAATTAGGACCCAAAGTTGTCTGATAATTGTAACAAAATCATCAAAATTTTTAAACTTCAATATCATTATCTTAAAATTTAGGAAATAAATTACTCCCCTTGTAGCTAATTTTTGTACAAATTTGGGTTTGGTGAGTGTGCTTTATAACTTGATTCAGTTCATCTTTCTGTCAGAAATAAAAAACATTTTAGCAAATGATCAAATTTCTAATAAAACTTCTAAAATCAAAGTAAAACTTCAAAATCATAAAGTAATCAACATCGATCAGAATTAACAAAATAAGAATTTCTGTTTGGGTTTGCCTCCCAGAAATACTTGTTTAATGTCCTTAGCTAGACACAAGCTGCAAAGTGTCTTCAGTTTCAGTAATTTTCTTTTCTCTTTTCCAAATCTCGATCTACCTCCTTCATGTTTCCTTCAAGATAGTAACAGTCTACGGCAGTTTACTTGATTCATATCGGATCGGAGTCTTCAATGTTGTGCTTCAAGGGTGTCCATACTCACTACCACTGGGTATGGACCCTCCATCTTGACAGTTTCCTTGAAATTGCTAGTCATAGGATTGCCTCAGGAACTTTGTTCTCATGAATTCTCTCGTTAAAAGATCTTTTGATCCATGCCACCTCTTAGTATTTTCTTTGTAGATTCTAACATTGTTATAAAACTTCATTTCTCGAAGCTCTTCCCGGTTCGTTCATTTGGGTAGTCTCTTTTCCTTTGCTTAGCTTAGAAAGTCACAATTTAGTTTCTTGATGACTGTAGCTTTGTATTCAATTCTAAGGGAGATAATAGGTTTTCCATATATAAATTCTATATGGACATTCCAATGGGTTTGTAGCAGTGTTCTAAACCTGATTACATCATCAATTTTTATAGACCAGTCCTTTAAGCACATTAAATTGTTTCTCTAGAATTTTCTTGATCTCCACATGAAATTTAGCTTAATCCATTGGATAAGGGTGTAGACAATCCCATTAGATGTTTGATTCCATATACGCTCATGAGTTTGCAAATTTGTTGTAATGGCTTCCCTCATCAGCACATTGATTGTTCTGGAGTGCTTCAAATCCACTCAAATGTTTCTTTGCTCGCCCGAGCCATTGTGAGTGGCATCAGACTCTAGGATAATTTGTTGCTTCCACCCATTTGGATACATAATCCACAGTTAGGAGAATGTACATATTGCCAAATGATGATGGGAAAGGACCCATAAAGTCTATTCCCCATACATAAAAAATCTACACTACAAGAATTCCTTGCAGGGGAATTTCATTTCTTTTGCTTAAGTTGCCCATTCTCGTGAAGCATGCAATGTTTGCCCATTCAACAGTCTTTAGATAGAGTAGGCGATAAAATCCCCGATTGGAGAATTTTTATAGGGTTGACTTGTCTCTGCAAAGTGTCCTCCATATGGTGATGCATGACATTTCTCCATAATACCACCCTGTTATGTTTTGGACACATTTCATACTAGTCTGTGTCTGTCCTCTTCTATACGACAGTGATCATCGCGCCATACGATCTAGTCAGTTCAAATTTCTCTTCTCTTGGTGATGAATTCAAATGGCATGATTCCACAAGCTAAGTAATTCACAATATCTGCATATCAGGGTGTTTGTAATGATAACATAAATAGCTGCTCATCAGGAAAAATTTATGTTATTTCTGTCCCCCTTTATGTTCGAGCAATTCTCTCCAATCTAGATAAGTGATCTGCTATCACATTGTCACTACCCTTCTCATCCTTGGTTTGAAGTCAGCTCCTTGCGGCCGATAGCACCCATCTGATCGATCTTGAAGCTGGCATCTTCTTTGCCATTAGATGTTATTGCAGCATGATCGTGATGTGTATTGCAACATGGGACCCCAATATGTAAGGCCTGAATTTTCACAGAAAACACCATTTACTAGCATCTCAGCCTGCTGGTGGAGTGGTTCTCTTATGCTCATTGAATGTTTGCTGGCATAAAGTATATGGCCTTGAATATCTTTTGAGTTCTCTATCGTAATACAGCTCCTTTAACAATCATAGCATCCTTTATATTTCAAACTCATTGTTCCAAGTCTAGTGTCAACATGTGGGATTGATACTAATCTGGTTGAATTTCCTCAAATGCAGATCTGCATGATTCATCATAATCAAATTTTGCATCTTTTTCCAGCAGTCTACATAATGGTTTAGAGATTTTTTGAAAATCTTTAATGAATCTTATAAAATCGACGCCTTGTCGGAGCTTCTTATTCCTTCAATGTTGTAGGTGACTTGAGTTTGCAATAACAATCTTTGTGATCACTTCCGAAGTCGGCTGACATAAATCTTATTACCCCAAAAGACAATACCTTCAGTTACCATGAATGACATTTTCCCAATTTAAAGCTAGATTTTTGTCTTAGCACCTCTGAAGTATTGTTTCTAAGTTTTTCAAACAATCTTCAAAACTGGATCCATATCTTTGAGAGAAGTCATCCATAAATATTTACAACCTCCACCAAGTCAAAATATAGACATCATACACCTTGAAATGTGGGTAGGAGCATTAAGATAATCCAAATGGCATCCTTCTAAAGGCAAAGGTGCCATAAGGACATGTAAATGTTGATTTCTCCTGATCCTCTAGGGCTATTACGATCTGGTTATAACCAGAATATCCATCAAGAAAATAGTGATGGGAGTGCCTTCTAACCTGTCCAACATTTGGTTAATGAAAGGTAGAGGATAATGGTCTTTTCTGGTAGCAGTGTTAAGTTTCCTATAGTCTATACATACTCTCCATCCTATCACAGTTCTTGTAGGAATCAATCTCATTCTTCCTACTTCGACCACAGCGGAATCCTCCCTCTTGGAACCATATGTACTGGCCTCCACCCAAGGACTATCTCGGGAGATTGCATATATGAAGCCTCGCATTTAGCCATTACAAAGACTTCTTTCCGGGCTGGCTTCTTTCATTACCGGATTCAATTTTCTCGATGTCTCTACAAGTTCTATATTCCTCCTCTAATGTGGATCTGTATACAGATTGAGGGACTCGTTTCAAATCTTCTCTATAGACCAAGCTATTGATTCCTTATATTTCGGGAGTTCCAAAGTAGCTTTTCTGCTCTTCTGTTCAGCTTAATCCAACTCGAAATGATAACTAGCTTTCCTTTTCTCAAGTTGCAAGAAGGCATACTAAATGTTTAGGCAATTTTCGAGTATTAAACCCTCCGAGCTTTTGTTTTCTTCTCAATCTTTTCTTCATAATTTATTCTTGACCTTTCCATTATGTTTCCTCCAACACCGAACTCTAATCTTTTAATTTAAAATCGAGTTCAAAATTTCAACTTCAAGATGCTCAAGATACTGAAATTCATCTCATTCTCATTCATCAATTCTCGAAAATTACAAGCAAAGGGTCATTCGTGAATCGACAGAATTTTTGTTTCTACAATTTTAGTCAAAGACTATTGAGTTCTAGCTTGTTTCAAATCTGTATCGAGATTGAAGTGAAGTCGTTTCTCAACCCTGAGTTAGTTCCCCTTTTTTCACATCAATCAATGCTGCTCCTATTGCTAAGAATGGTCTTCCTAATAGCAATGGGACTTGTTTGTCTTCCTTAATATTAATGACTACAAAATCAATTAGAAAGATTAAATTTCCCACTCGACGCAAGACGTCTTCAAGGATGCCCTAGATTTAGCCAGTCCCATCTCATCCGTTGTGGTAATGGCCGTGGGAGTGAGCCCCCTAAACTTAATATTTCCGAGTACCGCATAAAACGCATCAAGTCGATAGTCTTTAATCACACAATGTTTTCCCATATCAGCATCCCCAAATCAGGTGGTATAGTTTCGCAGATCTTGCATTTTCCGTAAGGTCTTCGAATCAATACAAAAAGACCGTAGGTTGTCATAGCTCACTCATCCCTTCCTCTCGCAATCTTCTTTTTTCAATATATCTTCATGAATTTCGCATACCGAGGCATCCGAAAGCACGCTCTTGAGAAAGGAATGTTGATCTCTATCTTCTTAAACATGTTTAAGAATCTGTAGAACTCGTCCTCTCTAAATTTCGCTACGCCTGAGGGAATGGAACCGGAGGTCAAGCTTTAACCTCTTCCTTCTTCCCCGCCGATCGGCCGCATTTCTATCGCTTTCTTTCTCATTAGTTCCCGAACCGTGCTGCTCAAGTTCTCTCCTATTTTGTTTGTTTCTCTTCCTCAAATGTCCTTTCACCTCTCCTCCTTCATCTAAATTTCTCTCGCCACTTCGTGACTATCGCCATACAACTTTCGACTTTTCTCGTGTCACTCGAAATGAATCCTTAGGTTCTTTCTCGCATTAACTGAGCTTGTTTCCAGCCCTATCCGCATTCCGCATTCTCTGAATAAGGCATTGGTGTTTGTTTGAAACACAATTGTGTTTGTTTGGAAAATTTCACCAAGAATTTTTTTCATGCAACTAAAATCTCGCTTCTGACATGAATGAAGTATCCGATCTTCAAAGGACTGAGTCATTTTCCTCGACCCTAATAATCTCATCTGACTGCCTCTCACGTTATTATTCTTAAACCTAGGCTAAGTATGTTTCTGTCAGCACTGCCTAGGCCTCCATGGCCCTCACGCTCCCTCCACCATATGAAAAGTTTTCCCCGTTCCTCAATGCCAAAAGGCAGGTGTTAGCACGGGGTTAGGCTTCAAGGAATCCCTTGCTCATTCATATACTTTGTCTCCTCAACTTGGTAGGGCTCTTCTTCAACTAACTTCAAAGACACTTCTTTACTCGCTCCCACTTCCATGTGCAAGGTGTATTCTTCTTTCATTATTTCAGCTTTGTTCATCACTCGCATCCAGCCATTTCTATGGCCGTCATTCTATAAAGTCCAATAAGACCACTTCCTTCAACCCGCTACCTCTTAGAGCCTGATTTGAGCCCCAGTTGCACTCAAAAGGCTCCTCAATCACCCGCCTTGCCTTTACCCTCTCTTTAAACACAAAGAAGATGCAACAATTATACTCCTCGAGGTATAATTCATAAAGATGATGTAAAATGTCCATCCGAGCAAGCATCATTCCATGCATAGGCATCTTTTTAACAAGCCTTGAATTTCCTATGTGCATTGTAGACTCTCCTATTCCCATGTTTTTCAAGACAATTATTTCTCCTCTTCTCTTAGTAGTGAGAGAGCCGGAGGAAAAAAATCGCTTCATATAGCCCACCAATTTCTTCCCGCGTTCAATCCCACTCGGCAACAATCAAACCAAGTCACGCCACATCTCTCAATGAAAAGGGAAGAGTTGTGGCTTCGACTACATCCGTCTCACCCCATTTAGCCTACCTATGTCGCCATTTGCGCGAAGCTCCCTGCATGTCATCGGGATCTTCTTCAGACGGTGACCTGTGGAACCGATGCCACAACCATAGTAATTAATACGCTTCAACTCAAAATTATTAGCTTCAATGGAGGTTGTCTCACAACAGAAAATTCTCTGAATAATAGCCCCAAAATTCCTCCATATGTTAGCCTTTGAGGTCTCTGCTTCTTCTTCTTCTAGAATAGTCTCGTAATCTTTCTTTGATTTGCCATACTTTTTATATTCAAGACTGGGTAGCTTTCCTCGCATTCTTCAGTATTTTTCACCCCTGTAAAAGATCTAGATAAATATATCTACTTTTGTTTTCTATGCATTTAAAATCTTCCCTTAAAGTATAAATAATCGAGATCAAATGGAGTCAAGGATATAAAAATTATATATCTATTTGCTTTCCAAAATATCAAGAGTTTATTCACCTAATCGTTGTTAGAACCGGTGCTTTGCTAATTTTCTGAATTTTTTGTAAAACAAAGAAAAATGTCCAAATTAGCATTTCTCTCTTTTGTCAGAATATTGATTTTTAAATTCCTTTGATCCCCGGCAACAACGCCAAAAACTTGATGACCAAAATATGTATAGACCAAATTTTTGACACCATTACCACAAGACAATATGCTAACAAGAAAGGCACAGCAAAACTTGTTCGCACTAAAATAACTTATATGCTCATAAGGAAAATGAACTTGTCAATTAATTCATTAAAGATTTAGTTTGGTCTTAATATCGCAAGTGCACAAGTCATGGGGCTGGGTAATGTTAATTCTTATAAGTCCAGATATTGCTCCTACGTAGATTGAAGAGAATTTAAATTCAACTACTCCCAACTACTCAAGTCCCACACTATTTGGAACTTCATTTCATAGAAGTTTTCAGTAATTGAACTAAGAATTCTAATTATTTGAATGTCTACATCTATAATGAAGGAATAATTTAAAATCCTAAACATAAACTGGACTGAACCAGATTATTGCTGGAAGTAGACACTAAGATTTCACTGCTATGAAATTATCAATTCTTGCATCATAATCTAATTCAATTATATCATGAATTGGAATCTGAAATTGTCAAAGAGGCAAGGTAGTGTAGTTTGGATTTCTCCCTTAACCATACGTTTCACTGATTAGAGAATCATGTTCATTTCTTAAACATGTTTCTAGTCAGTTACTTGTAATCAGAATTTCTTTATAAGATCTAGATATTTTTCTTTTCCAATACTTCATACTCATTTCTTATGACTGCAGATTTCTTGCTTCCCAAGACAGGGCATTTTTCATATTTCTACAAGATGAATGATGTCTCATCATTAATATCTTAAAGAGTTCTCTTTTTCCTTGATTAGATCTATGCTAACATAGGATCAAGATCATTCCTCCAGATCAATGAGAGGTCTCTAATTGATTAAATTGATAGATCCCTCAACTAATTCTCAAACCATGAGTAAATTGATGATTTATCAAAGTAATCTTTTAGAGCTCATTAGTTCATCAATATTAGTCTAGCATACCCTCAAGTAACTGATCTAAACTCTCAGGAATCTCCATTTCTATGTCACTCAGAGGGCCTCCTAGAAATTAGAGCCAGATAATGGTCCTTTTATGGGTATAAGTTTCTAATATTGGGAATAATTCACTACATAAACATCACCATTCAAATAATTTCAAGACTCTTAACCTAGGAAAATTCTTTCTAATTGTGCATAAAAGACCATAACTAACATCAGATCTTTCCTAGCGGAAGTTATGTTTCTCAAAAACTGAATTACAATGAACACTGAAATACTTATTAGGAAAACTCCATTACAACTGCAATCAATTGAAGAAATGAATTCCAGCTTTTATCTAGATTTCATTGGATTCAGACAGTAATCGGAAGTGAACTTCAACAATTTGGCTTAACTTCTAACTTCTGAAGAATTCACTGTTTCAAGTCCAGTAAACAAATGAAAATTCTATGTTATGTCTAATCTACGAAGAAAAGAGAAAATAAAAAAAAGAAAAATATAATACAAAAGAGTCCTCAGCTCCCAGACGCTCTAGTTCATTCGACCTGGCTGACTGCCTCACTTTCCTCAAATTGTTTATATTTATAGAGCCCTAAAAGTTTGGGCCCTAAATTCAAGGCTACATTGCGAATCCCTAAAATCCTAACCCAAATTGCATTCTTTGTCGTGACCTGGAAGTTTTATCTCAACAGAGTTTAATTCTTCATCGCAGGTCTCTATTGCAACATGCCGCCCGCCGCGACTGCTGCCCTCTATGCTCCTTCTCGATTCTATCGCTGACAAAGTTTTCGTTACGGCAAAGAATCTTCATTGGCCCTTAATGTACTGGTCTTGTAAAGTTTGTTGTTCTAACTGTTCTATGTCGCGACAATCTTATGTGTGGTTCCTAGAACAGTTATGTTGCGACATCGATTATGCAGCTTCTTCAAATTAGTGTCGCAACCTAGTTTTTATGTCATGACAACATTTCTATTGGGTTCTTGTTGCAACGATGTTTCTTGTATTGTTAGCATTTCTATCCCAACCGCAGAAAGTGGCAAAGCCGCAGTCTCAACGCCACTAACCCCGATTTCTTGTTGCAGCTTCATTTTGATCTTGCGACATAGCCTCTTAGTGTTGTCGCATGTTTATCGCCGCGACCCGCTTATGTCGCAGCCAGACTTTTCTCTCTCAGATTCAGCTCTTATATTTGTGTCGCGACCCAGTTTGTAATGTCGCAACAAGACCTCTCTTCCTTGTGTTGGAATCTTTGTCGCGACATAGAAAAGTCTGTCACGACCTTGTTTATCAATGTTCAGCTTATCTCTATGTTTCGACCTTAAGAAACCTATTGTGACATAGAAACATCTCTTTAACTTGAAGTATGTCGCAACATTGGATTCTTTTATCGCGATTAGGTCAGTTCATTAAGCAAGCATCACATGTCGCGACCTTGTTTATCTATCGCAACCAGCGTTTCTTCTTCCTTCAGCGTCACGACATACATCACCTTGTCGCGACAGAGGTCTTTCTTCGAGCTCGCTGCTTTTGTCTCAACAGAAACTTTCCCATGTTGCAATAATCGATTCGTGACGAAGATCCCTTACATCATTAAGATTTATGCTTTCTACCTGTTTCATTTGTCACGACATGAGCTTTTTTATCGCGACAAATTCTTATTGGTTTTGACATCCTGCTGAAAAACCTTGTCGCAATATAAACTTTCTTTGTCTCAGCTAAATTGTTAGATTCTTCCCATTTTCTATCACGACATGCTGTCTTTTGTCGCGACAGAGCTCATTTGTCAATATTCAAATCTTTGTGTTGCGACAAAGGAAATATTGTCGTGATAGAGTTCCTTTACTATTAGCTTGGATGTTTGTCGTGACACATAAAACTCTATCGCAATATAGACTGCTGCAATTGCTCTTTTTCTCTTATTTCTTACTGGAATTTTCTCCTTTTTGAAGTAAAACCTACAAAACACCAAGTTGTGAATATTCCATAATTTGGCATTAAAACATATCTGAATATATTAAAAATAAGCCAGAAAAATGGATTAAAAATATATGAGTTTAAGACTCATTGGGGAGCAGCAACAGATTGAGGGGAAGTGGTCTTATTGGACTAGATAGAATGACAGCCATAGAAGCAAAGCTAGATGCAGTTTCGAACAAACTTGGGAACAATGAAAGAATCATCTGCATGAGTGAGAGTAGTAAAAGAAGGAATGAGAAGTAGTACTGAGGGACCAGTTGAAGAAGAGCTTTATCAGGTTGAGGAGGCATAGTACCTCAATGCAAATAGGAGCTACACCTTTAAGCCTAACCCCCACCTACCAACATACTATACACCAGCACTGAGGAACCATGAAAGCTTTTCATATGTAGAGAACTATTGGGCTAGAGCACAGGTGAGGAATTGCCATCGGGCTTGGCGCAGAGCAGGTTTCAGCGGTAATATGACAGCGACATAAGGACAATAGAGGAGAATATCAGGGTCAGAAAAGGATTCAATCTTTTGAAGATCATATATTATAGTTCATGGGGGAAAACAAAAGAATTTTGAATATGCATGAGAAGAGATTTTCTGAACTTGAGAATTTCCAAGCAAACACAACTATGTTTCAGACAAATACTAAGGCTTCATTGAGGAACTTGGAGACTTAAGTAGGCGGCTAACCTCTCCTTTACCAAAACCAATCTAGAAATGCATTTCCTAGTAGTCTTTGAGATAAATCCAAAAGATCTCACTAGTGAGAAATGTGATGGTGCAAGGAAACGAGAAGATGTAGGACAAAGTATGCATTGGAAATGAATTAAGGAAGGCTGGCTGCGGCTGGGAGCAAACAAGAGATCTTTGAAGAGTCATCAAGCAGCATATGTTTAGTTAGGGACATTAAATTGGCCGAACTGCTTAGGAGGCAACCCAAGCAGGATTTTTAATTTTTAAGTTTTAATAGTTTGATTAATTCAGTTAAATCTTGTGAGGTTGGTTTTTTATTTTAAATCCGTTAATAGTTTTATTTTCAGTTGTTTTTTATTTTTCAGGACAATGAAGTTAAATTCAAGAAGAATTTTATTAAGAAGCATGATGAGCTTAAAAGTCATCTATTTTTAATCCATTTTTCTGTTTGATTTTCATCCGAAAAGGAATAATTAATATGCAGAATTATGAAGAAACTCACCAATTTGTTATTAGAGAGTGTGAAAGAAAGAATAAGCGATGAAAAATCGACAATCGGTGGAGTAAAAATCACGAGAAAATGGCGGGGCGAAATAAGCCGAGTTGGGTAACTAATGTGTGATGGTGCGAGTTTGGGCTTGCATTGTCCGGTTATGCAGGTCGCGACCTTAGGAAAATTCGAAGGAAACTTGATGCAGGTCGCGACAGGCATTACAATGTAGGCAATTGAAGACTAACCAGAGACTTAAGAAATGATGTCGCGACGACATCGTGTTATCGCGGCAACGTCGATGTCGCGACAAGGATGGAGGTGACAAAGAGAAGAACCTTGATGCTATAAGCGGGTTTGAAAAGATGGCGATGTGATTTGGGGCACGTAGTCGCGGCGGAAGGGCGGCGTCGCGACACCAAAGCAACATTGTAGGCGGGGCCGTAATGATGTGCGACAAGTCGAAGTGCGACATGAGACTTCTTTCGATTGAAGAAGTACCAGACTAAAAGTTGATGTCGCGATAAAAAGAGATCGATGTCGCGACATAAGAAGACGAAAGTTCAAAGGCTGCGAGGGCTCAAAAGGCGATGTCGCGACAAAGAGGTCGATGTCGCGACACTAAGGGCTTCGACCAATTCAAAGATCACGAGCCATAAAGTGATGTCGCGACAAGGGTGATCTTGCGACATCGAGAATATCATGATTGAATTTGCGAAGACATGGTGATGTCGCGACAAGAGATCGATGTAAGCGACATCGGGAAGCGAACGATTGCGACACAGCGAAGAGTCATAGAGTGATGTCGGCGACAAAGATTGATGTCGCGACAGCCGAGAAACCATATTTAAAGGTTGCGAGAGAATAAGGTTGATGTCGCGACATTGATTCCTTGTATCGCGACATAAGGTGCTTACAAGAAAACAAAGGAATATCATGACTTCGCGATAAAAACGCAATAAGTGCCAAACTAAGCGGTCATCGCGACAAGGGCTTTGGTCGCGACACGAGCGGTAACATGGGCGATCCATTGGGGAAATCCACAAAAAGACTGCATTAGGTGGGGCCCGACTTGAACCCTAAAATACGAGTACGCTACCAGCGGAAGCGGCTCTTGGCGACGAAAGAGATGCAGGTTCTTTGAAGGCTCCTGTATTTTTATTTTTCTTTTCTTTTCTTTTCTTTCTTTTTCGTTTTCTTTCCATTTTATTTTAGATTAGATTAGTTTGTATTTAGATTCTAATTTAGTTTGAGCGTTAATTTGTAAAGTTGAAATTTGAATCTGAGATGTTTTATTTCTTAAAATTCTTGTCTGATTTGTTTGATTCGGACAAATTTTGGGATTCGAACACCAGTTTCCGATTCCTGATGGTTTTCTTGATAAAGCAAAGCCATTGTATAAGTATAATGGTATTTAGAAAACCAGCTTTCCATTGAATTAGCGTTATTGTAGAAATAATCTCTGCGAGTATTTCATTCATAATATTTGAACCGGATGTTAAATCGACTTCTTTGGTTTTAAGTGTTCTTGGAGATTGATCCCGATTTCGGTCTTGTACCCACATGCGGTTGTTTCAGCTCGATTTCGGGAGGCCCTGCGGGTGACACGGAGAAGGAATTTACGAGGTAGAAACAATTCGGGAAGGTATTTGAACTGATATCGGCTGATCATGCGCTCTGTATATTTAAATCAATACATCCTCTTCCGCTTGTAGCAAGGGCGAGGTTAGTGAGTTATAAATTTAAGAGTAGGCAGGAGAGTTCACCTCAGTCGAGATAGTGAATTCGATCCGTGTTAAGCAGGGGATCTAATCAAAGGAAGAGTAAGCTATTCTAATTTTGAGGGTGAGGAGCCCGATCATAGTGCAACCTCGGCAATGACTATATAAAAGGCTGGTCTGCGAGTCCATGTTGTGGGTATGAAGTGATGAGAAAGAAAAATACCCGAACAAGGCAACTAGTTTTAAAGTAGTTATTTCACCCCCGTGTTCGAGAAAGCAGTTAAGGTGAGATGATGAGCGTAGTATGGGAGAGATCGATCCACTATATTAATCCTTAGACTAGTTTTAAAGATTTGTAGTTCGAGAAAACCAAAAGATGCGATACAATTTGTAGGA
This sequence comes from Tetrastigma voinierianum, assembly GCA_016808115.1. NCBI lineage: Eukaryota > Viridiplantae > Streptophyta > Magnoliopsida > Vitales > Vitaceae > Tetrastigma > Tetrastigma voinierianum. The sequence goes on from JAEQBH010001110.1 coordinate 250,804, forward strand.
ATTGATTCTTCACAATAGCTGATTATTCAATGTTTTCTTTAGAGATAACTGTTAAATCTAAATTTGTTATTTTGATATTTCAATATTCAATTCGTTTATTGTTTATTCATTTTTCTTTATGTCATTCATTTCAAGCTTTCAAAGCAAAATATCATTATCGTATTATCGTCCAAATAGTATGGAGCTTAAGTAGTTGGGGTAGTTGATTGAAAAATTCTTGAGATCTCTGTGGGATCGATATCTGGACTTAAATCCATTTTATTACTTGTCGACCTGTGCACTTGCAGTATACCGGATCAAAACCACACGAAAATGGTTTACTCTTACAAAAAAAAAATATATATGTTTTAATCAAGTGATACTTAAAGAAACTCACACTCGAGTTTAATGGTTTATTTACCGGGGATTAGATAATAATCTTTTGGTAATTGTGTTATACACTTGTGTACATACTTTGATCCAGTCAGCCAAAGCCACCAACAATCTCAAAAGAAATATGCGAGAAAATGACTACAAGGGAACAATTCTAATTCCCTCAACCTGCTTTTAATGATAATGCAATTGAAGATTGAGAGAATGTGTTTTATTTTAAAAAGTAGAAAGGAAATACCCAGAAACAGTGGTAGAAATATATTACAGAATATAAGGAAAATCTTATTGAATTAAGAAATGAAACAAGTGTTCCTTAGCAGATTAAGGGTTCTCGATTGTTTAAGTAAGTTTTTCTGAAGTATGTTCAAATGGTATGAGTGGATTACACTTTGCCTTAAATGTCTCATGAGAAAGCGAGAGAAAGATGTAATTTCGAGAAAATTTTTTAGTTAAAATGTCGCTAACACGATTAGTTTGGAATCAAATTGAAAAGGAAGGTTTATGTCGTGACACAATTCTTTTATGTCACGACATAAATTCAAAAGAGCACTAAAAAGAATGTCGCAACATACTTTCTCTATGTCATGACATAAATAATTTTCAACTCAATTTGAAAAGACAAGTTTATGTTACGACATAAAAAGTTTCAATGTGCGACACAGAGCTTCGAGATGATGCTTTGAAAGAGTGCCACGTTTTTTGTTCAACTCTCAATGTCCACGACAATTTAAGCTGGCTGATTTCTAATTGATTGCAAAACTATGTCGCGACAATTATTTTTGTCTATCGCGACATCGTATTAAAAATGGAACAAACCATAAGGTAGTTGTTGTCGCGACATTTAATGAAGGGCACAATCAAACAGTTGGCTTATAAATTGAAAATTTTTGAAAATTGAAGGGCCACCTTTCTCATAAACTCTCAACCTTCTCAACTTCTTCACTCAAATCTCTCTCATCTCAACCCCCTAAAACCTAAAGTTCCAAAACCCTAACCCTACCATGTTTGACCCCACAATCCTTATAGATAATGGAAGAATCAAGAAAAAGAAAAATGAGAGCGGATGAAGCTGAAGTAGAACAAAGGAAATATAGAGAAAGAAACTTTATTTCAGACAAAGCAACAGCTCTAATGGAAGTTTGAAGAGACCGGGAGGCTTCATTCTTTGAAGGATTCAAAGGCTTATCTCCGCACTGTTTGAGTCTGGAAGAGAGGGATGGTCTTAAGGTGAACACAAAGAACACAGTTTGTCTTTGCTTTAATTGAAGAATTCTTTGCTAATATGTGGAAAGAAGGAAAGGTATATGTCAGAGGGCATTGGGTAGACTTTATCAAGAGGAGATAAAGCCGTGATTTGTTTAGTACGAGGTGCAAAGAATGGCTCGAGTTCAAGAAACAACTAAAGGAACGAACACGAGAAAATAGTAAGACCTAACATTTGGAAAGGAGAATGGAAGGACGAAAACTCCCTTTTAAATCCATTGCCAGAGATCGACTGAAAAGCTGAGTATGGTTCTACTTTATGAGTTAAATCGCATGCCATCGAAGCATCCTCGCCTGATAAGAAAGGAGAAGTAATCCTCTCATGCATTGTTGAAGGTTACAAGATAAATGTGAGAAAAATCTTGAAAAAGACCATATTAGGCTACTACGAAAGCAAATGCAAGGGTTTGGTCCACACCCAGCACAATAGCCGGACTACAGCCAAGCAAGGAGGGGGTTGAGGAAGAATGGGGGACTGAGGAAACCTACCCTAGGACCTCCCCTCGGACTTTAATAGGAGTAACTAAAGGTCCAAAGAACAGAGGGAAGGGCAAAGAAAAATAAGTAGAAGAAGAAAAATAATATGAAGGGTACACTAAGACAGAGCAGTGTGAAGAGCCCTGACTCGATCTCTGCCAAGAAGCTGGACAATAAGTCAAAGCCCGTTCGGAATACCATCCTTAGAGTTGAGACAAATCCATCGGGAACAAAATTTGAAGAGATTCTGGGCAAAATTGCAATAATGAAATTGATGGAAATGCGAGTAATACATGCGGCAGGAGATGAAAGAAATGGATAACCAGCTCAAGCTTCAACTACAACTAAGAGATGAGTACATGGAGGCAGAGTTCAAAAGAAGGGACCATAATCTAGAGGATGCTTTAAGAAAAAGAGATGAGAAGGGAATGGAGGGTGAATTAGAAAGAGGACTGATCTTGGTTGAGATAGTATAAGACACATGAAGCGAGTTTTAGACTAGCCTGACTTATGAGCAAGTAAACAATGAGGCATTCCTTGAGTCATTGGCTAAAGGTAGGCGCGAGGGAGACGTCACGAGAAATCTTGGGTAGGCTATGAAGACAGTCTCGAACAAAAAGAAAGTGTCATTGCCACAAATAGTCCCTCCAGGAGAAACGAATCCAGTACTACCTTTCTTAAACCCAAACCTAGATATAAAAGGCCCTTTTGCACCTTGTAAAGAAAGCGACCAAGGCCAAAGCCCCATGTACATCGGGAAGAAGAACTCACCACAGTAGAGGAGGTGAAGAATATCCCAGGATGGAAGCGTGAGAAGGAGAGGCGCAGGAATAGAAAATAGCTCACCCTACTGTTCCATCTCCTCATCCTCTTTGTACTCAATGCCTAGTCATCAAAATAGTCAATTAAATAAAGAATTCTGTGAAAATTCCGTGTTCATTTGTGTTTTTGATTGATTGGTGTTGTTCATAGCCTTCTTTGTTTCTAGATTGATAATTACTTAGTTGAATAATTGAGAAACCGGCTACGGATCAAATTGTCTAATTCTTTGCGGCATGTTTTGGTTGAAATGAATTGATGAAATTGTGGTTGTGTAGAAGTTGTTTGGCTGAATGCATGATCAAAAGTAGGTATGACTTGATTAAAAACAACCTGACAACAAATCTCAAAGCCCAAAACAAACCATTGATAGATGCATTGGGGTAGGATGAAATAAATGGAAATAAAAAGTTGTAAGGTTATGAATAAATGTGTTGAACTTCAAGAATAATGGAAAATTTTACTAAATTGAGGGAACAGATAAAACTTATAATTATGTTTGTGTAAACAATTTGATCATAAAATCCTGATAACTTTGCACATTGTCAACAGTAACTCTGGAAAGAATTGTGCCAAGATTAGAAACATCTTTTGGGATCCATCACAGTAGACTCTCTAATGTCCTAGAACTTGTTAGATTATTAGTCAAGGTGAGATCCTAGGTAATACCACTAATAGAAAATGATTTAGGCCAACCTTGGAACTTTGAGTATTTCAAAGCCTACCCCTATGATATGCATAAGCATATGCACTAGTTCTTTATTTGAGCCTAAAGCCAAATTTCATTATCAACCCGGCAATTAGGAAGCCCGTCCTTCCTTACATCTAATCCTACAGTAAAGAAGCCTTATTTGCCCAGATTGCAAGACAAAAGACATCAATGACAGAAAGGGACAAGTTTGGGGGAATATCATTTTGAGATGTAGAAAAGGAGAAAATGGGTTGAGAAAGAAAAGTGCAAAGAGATAATAAGAGATAAAGAAAATTATGAATGAAGCTGTTAAGAAAGAAAAAAAACATCAAGAGGAATGAGTTGGTCTTGTAGCCTTCCTCCCTGGAACAATTAAGTCCTTTATGGTGTTCAACACCTAATACCCTAATGCCAACTTGTATGAGAGTTATTGACCCAAAGTTCATTAAGGGTGGTATAAAGCTTAAAAAGACCAACATTGCACCATTCCAAGAAACTTGATGAGAAATGAAAAGTGAAAAAAAAAGCTTCTAAAATGAGGAGGAAAAGTTATCTTCTAGGTATAAACAATGAAAAGAGAAAAAGATACCAGACTGAAGAATATGCAAAGAGATGCACTAAACCTTTGGGGAAAGTTAGAAAATCACAATCAAGAGAAATTAAGGATATATCAAAAGGCAAAAGTGTAAGTTGTCAAGAATCTGGGTAAAGTGAGCCTAAAATTGTCCCATTATCTACCCAATTACCCAAACCAGGGCATTACAGTGCGAGGAGCTATTTGATCTGAATGTGGTAACCAATAGCACATTAGTGGAGATTAATATGACAAACAAGCATATGGGACTGTAAAAAAAATGAAGAAGAGAATGCTAACTAAGTATTATCCCAGAAGTTGTAACTGATCTGCCAAGGAAGAGAGTGAAGACCAGCACACACTCACAAATCAGGATAATAACTAAATTGTTTACACCTATTGATTTATTTGTTTATTCAGTGAACTTAATTGAAAATCTTCCTGATTATAGATTAGAAACATGTTTAGGAATAATTTTACAACTGACCTTTGTTCCTGCTTTATCTGAGCTTTGAATAGAAAATTTTCCTTAAAAATAAAAGTTAAATTGTTTGAGGACAAACAAAATTTTCTTTTCTTTGCTTGGGGACAAGCAAAACTTTAAGTTTGGGGGAATTTGATGAGTCTAAAACTCATCTATTTTTAATCCATTTTTCTGGCATGTTTTTAACAGTTTAAGATGTATTTATATGCCAAAATATGGAATATTCATCAACTTTGTGTTTTGCAGGCAATTATTGAAAAAGAAGAGAATCCTAACATAAAAGAAGTAAAAAGAGGAAAATGCAGCAGTTTGTGTTGAAACATAAGTTTTGTATGTCGCAACACAAAATTCAAGCAGGCCAAAGGAACTATGTCGCAGCTAGCAAATCTATGTCACAACAAAGACTAGTCAGAACTCAAGGCTGAAAAGAGCTTTCTAGGTCGCGACCGTAAAGTTTTTTGTTGCGATAGAACTTGAAGAAGATTTTGAAGAAAGCCATTGCGACAACACTGAAATATGTCGCGACATACTTAAGGTAAATGGTGAAGGAATTGTGTCACGACATTATTTTGTATATCGAAACATAAAAGCTGAAGACTAATAGATGAACTCTGACGCGATAAGAGACAATTCTATCACGACAGAAAATATCAAGAAGGCAACACAAGTCAGCTAAGACAAGTGTTTTTATGTTACGACAAAGTTTCCAACATCAAACCAACTCAAGGAAGAACTATTGTCGCAACAAAGAAAATCATGTCGCAACATAACAGTCAGAATTCACAACCAAGGGTAACACAATCTCTATCGCGACAAAGATTATTTATGTCACGACAGACAAAACATGAAGGAGGTGAATTCCCTATCGCGACAAGATGCTAAAGAGCAACACAAGAAGAATGGCGACAAAGAAATTGTTGCGACATAATCAAGAGTTAAAAGCAAAACTTTTGTCGTGACAAAGAAGTTTCCTGTCGCGATAATAAAAAGCTAAGGAATGATAAAATTATGTTGCAACAGAGAAAATGAGGTTGCGATAGAAATTGAAGAAGACTTGAGAATGTCTAAGGCAATTGTGTCTCAACACATAATTCTATGTTGCGACAAACAACTCAACAAGCTACAAGAACTAGAGAAGAAAAATTTGTCACGACCAAAAAGTTTATTGTTGCAACAGAAAATTGCTAAGGACTTAAAGAAATCATGTCGCGATAGAGTTGCCAGGCTGAAAAACAATTGTTTGTTGCAACGAGAAAAATTATGTCGCGACAAACTCCAACATAACAAGGATATGAGAAGCTGGGTACAAATAGGTTTGGTGTCACGCCACAAGGCATTCCTATCGCGACAAGAACAAGACTGCTGAATACAAATTATGTCACGACATTATCAAAGTATGTTCTTTGACCTACGATCAAGAGCAAGCCCTAGAGAGCAGTCGCGACATAATACAAAGCTTCTGACAGAGGCGACAAAGGCGAAAGCTATGTCGCGACATAATTTTTATGTCGCGACAAAGAGATAGTGGGCGAGTGCAGGAATCCACAATCTCACGATAAATGAAGTAAGGCCCGACATTGGAAAGCACTATAAATGTCACATGCTTCTAGGCGATGTCGCCAGCTTTAGAGGCTCCAGGATTTCTAGGTGGTTGAAGACTCTTGTACTTTTTTTTTTTTTTTAATTTTCCATTTTAGTATATTTAACTCAATATAGTTTTATTTTGTTAGTTTTCCTTTAATGTTCGGGATTTGGGTATTGTACTTAAGTGAAGCTTTAAGCTAGTATTTCTTTATAAATCCTTCTTTTCATTCTTGTTTTGAATTAAATGAATCTTTGGAAGGTTTGCAGGTCGTTATTTCGGTTGTTTATGATTTGATGGGTCTGACCCGGGTTTTTCGATATGAGTAAAGCCGAGTTTGAAAAAATTGAGCTCACTGGAAATGGGTCTTTGATGATAGTCATTTTGCTACATAAGGAGGAAGAAAGCTTTAATTAGAATTCTTGAATTTATTTGATTGGTATTGTTTATAAATTTACTTTTTCTCAGTACTAGTACCGTGTACCCAATGTAAGGTATTGTATCTCACTCTAATTTCTAGGAGGCCCTTTGAGTGACATAGAGATGGAGAATCCTGAGAGTGTAGAGCAGTTCCTTGTGGGTATGGTAGACTAATACTATGGGACTAATGAACTTTGAAGGATTACTCAGATAGATCACTAACTTACTTATAAGTTGAGATAGGTTGAATGAAGTATCTGTTTAATCCCTTTCAGTCTCTCTTCTTTCGATGAATTGATTCGATCCGAGTGTTAAGTGAGGATCTAATCAAGGAGATGAAAATTTTCATCAGAAGTGTAGGATGAGGTGTCAATCAAATTGGAGAAGGCTTGCAAGATCTTGTCTATGGGGGCAAGAATTATTTAGTCCTAAGATCTGAGTATGAAGTACTGAAAAGGAAAAATACTTAATTCTTAGAAACATGGTTATATATTACAAGTAACTGATTAGAATCATGTCTCAGAAATAATATGAACCTTTAATCTGTGAAAAGTATTGTTAAGGGAGAAATCCAAACCATACTACATTGCATCTTTGACAAACTCAGTTTTCCAATTGATGGTTGATCTATAAATTGAAATGATGCAGAAATTGATTATTATTAATTGATCCATGTCCAGTTTTGCCTTACTCAGTGAATCCTCAACCCCAATTTTATTAAACTTTACTTTTGCACATTTAAGATTTCAGTCTAAGACTACATTTTAGTCTTCTTATCATCATATTAGTGGAGTTCAAATAGTAATGATCTTGAGTAGTTGGGGTAATTAGTCTTTTGATTTATCATCTATCCTTGTACGAACGATATCTGGACTTTAAATATACACTTTTATTACTTGTACGACCTGTACACTTGCAGTGATTGAGACCACACGTACAAATTTTAAATGAGTCATCTTACAAGAGAGAACAATTCCATATTTTCATACATATGAAAAATGGTCTCAACGAGTTTTTGGCATTGTTGTCTGGGATTAGATAATAGTCCTTTGGTAGTAGTGCCATAAATTTGTATATATCATTTGGTCCTATCACTTACCATTCACTGCATTAGTTAGATTGACCTTTTCATATACTTGGTTACTGTTGCAGAAGGGAACAAGGTGCTAATAGATGGCATCGATGAGAGCGAGTTCACTCCATATGTTGATGCTCAGATTCAAGGTCGTGTGGTTAAGGCTAGATCGATGGAAATTGTTCTTTATGATCACATACAGGGGTGATTTCATGTCAAGTCCAGGAGTGGTCGAACGCAGCGCCTCAACTTACATGACCAAAAATTCCCATGTGGAAAGACTCTAATATATGGATTTCCATGTAGCCATATCATAGCAGCATGTCAGCATCGATGTGTTGATTTTCGGTTATATGTTCAAGGCTACTACACTACTCAGTCGTATTATGATACATGGGCAAGCTTGTTTCATCCCATATTCAATGAAGATGAGTGGCCTCATTATGATGGTTCTACGATTGTACCTCCTGAGTCAATGAAACGCATAGGCAGTGGACGTCCTAAATCAACTCGGTTTCATAATGAAATGGGCGTTAGAGAAGGGAAAACTACTATCACATGTGGGTTGTGCAAACAACCGGGTCACAATCGGTGGTCTTGTAAGAAAAGAAATCAAGTTCAGTGATAGATGTGAAGTAACTCTTTTTTTTTTTTTTTTTTGTGAGGCAATTGCCTAGGGGATTTGTAGTTTCTTTGTATAAGACTTACGTATGAATGTGTATTTCTTGGATTATGAAAGACTTGTGTACCTTATTTAAGTAAATGAGACATCATTCTTATACGTGTGTATTTTAATTCATTATCGCTATAATTAGTGCTTGCATTAATGACTATGATACTATATTTCTAATGTGTTTTGTTAATAATTATACTGGCTTCGTGTTATCTGTTATAGATATGACGTTTAGAGGGCTTCATGATGCAGATCATTTGGATCCATCTGTCTTGGTATTGCAAGACAAACACAGGTCGCACTTAGTAGATACAAAGTATGTATGTATTTTATTAATTATCAATTAATATTACTAGTTGTAACATGTAATTTATATATAATCAATTATAAATTTGGTTTCTTCGTTGCTTGTAGTTTCAAGAAGTACTCCACTCTCAATAGCAAATGAAAGCCTTCATGAGTATGTGAAAGATGGATCCACGCATTCGTCCATAAGTGATCCACACGGGATTTTATGGTATATATCGCTTGGGCCACATCATGATTGATTGGCCACTTATCACTTATCTCGATGGCGGCCCAAGACACACACGTTTCATTTGCTCGTCGGAGAGATAACGATCACGTTATAGGATGTTGCTATCATCCTTGGCCTCCGTATCGATGAACCAACAATCACTGGGACATGTGTGTTCGATGTCGCGGAGTTGTGCGGGGAGCTGCTCGGTGTCACCCCACTCGCTGATGCTCTCAAAATATCCGCTATCTCCATGTGGTGATTATGTGACCAGTTATCCACCTCAGCACCTGATGCAAATGAGGTCACTTTAAAGCGGAGTGGGCGTGGTTTCATCTTAGCGCTGATAGGATCCTTCTTATTTGTGGACAAGAAGGTAGTGCATGTTCATCTGTGCTTTCTCCCACTACTACAAGATTTGACACATACTGCGACTTATAGTTAGGGTGGTGCAGTACTAACACATACATATCGCGAGTTATGCTGAGCTAGCTTGGATCATAGACGCAGTATTAGCGGTTGTATTACACTGATACAAGTATGTAATAACTTTATTTTATTACATGCACACTCATATACATAGCACATCATTAGGTTGCTTACTTTCTATTTATTTTATATTCAGCTATGGGCTTGGAAGAGACTTCATGTGGGGCGACCCGATTTTGGGCGACCAACACCACCAGTCGCTTATGCCTTACATGACGACAATGCCAATGTCGATGTTATCGATGGAGACCTAGTTGAGGCTATCCACGATGGATTACCAGTTGAGCCTGCAACTAAGCCAGAGCTAGAGCCAGCTATTCCATTTAGGTGTAGGTGGAGAGTACATTTGACAAGGGTGCATAACCCATCTAGTGTACTCCTCCTATATTGAGATCAACTAGATGTAGAGACTCTTAATTATGTAATGGTATATGTAAAAGTATATGGTTCTATAGTAATTTCATTCATATTCACATAAAAGTTATTGACGTCAAGTGTAAATATGTAGGTCTTATGGCAGCCATACGTCGGAGAGTTGGTTGACCAGCTTCCAGATATATGCTTAATTGATCAAAAGATCTGGCGGACGATGTCATTACTTATATGTTTCGAGACTGTTGAGTGGCATCGTCTAGAGCGAGTCTTGCGCTAGTTTGGGCTACACCAGGAGATACCTCCATCTTACTTTTATGAGCAACAGCTACATAGAGTGGATGCACTTGGACGACACTAGATAGATTAGGCGACGTATCATACTCCATACATTGCCTTATGGGATACGCGAACGGGCATGATCATCACTACACCCCCTATGGTGGGTATTATGGACTTCCATGATCCATATATGCAGTGGTATCGTCGTATTACACAACGTTTTATGACACCACCACTCCATAGGGATGATATGAGGTTCCATACTACAGCCGGTACTACTCAGGTTTTGGTAAGTTAGAGTCTTGTGTTTCTAAAGTGTTTTCCAAATTTGAATCAATAGATTATGTATTTATAATTGTTTGGTCGGTTCATTTAGATATTTGCTATGGCTAACATAGCTAGTCGCTTACGTGGTGCTTCCACCGATTTGGTGTACGACTTTTATCATATTGCTAAATCAGTGTTACACCCGATCGGAGAAGAGCATCGCATCATCGACTCTGATCGAGGGAGGCGTCCATCCACACATGGACCATCCTGGCTGGACCTCGGTGTCATCCACTTATGCGTGTCGCGGCTTATTCAGTGAGGGAGGAAGGAGTTGATCGGTCGTGGTCAAGATAGCGTGAGGTCGTAGTCGAGATAGTGAGGAGGTTGTGGTACACGAGGCCAACGTGCCTACGCCGATTCCCCCATACTTACCCATCACTCGAGATTTTTATACCCCCATAAACTTACACATCACCTTCCATACCCCCAAACACTTACACATCATTACCATATCCAGTATCACCAAAGCCAGCCTCCATAGTAGTAGATATCACCTTATCATCCCACCCTTTATCATCCCTTACATTGCCTCCCATCGATGAGACCATCGTTGACCTTGTGTAAAGTTAGATTGCACTTCCAACTAAAATTGACCTCGCTCCACGTATACGTCGAGTACTTCATCCATCAGCTCCATCAGCTCCGTTTGAGATTATACGGGACCCTATAGATCAACTAGTTGTGTATTCTAGGCGCCTTCCTAGGAGAAATATAAAGACTCCATCTTGTGGGATTCATTGATATATGTTGATATTTTTATATATTGATATTTGTATACAATTTTTTATATATGTATATGATTTGGTTTATGCATGGAGGTCGTAATCGAGCTTCATGCAAAATTCCATTGAATATTCTATGATTCAGTATTTTAAAATGATAATATACACAATTGAATACAACTTGTGAAATAAAAAAAAAAATGCTCCAAATATTTTAAAATAAAACTTGTAGGTTTATTTGGAATTTTAGGCTACATTGGATGTGCTTGTTGTGAAAATTTAAAAATACATTTGAGTTATTTTCAAATAAATAACTTTTGTGCTCATTTACAAATAATTTATTATGATAATATTACAAATATATTCGAATCTATTAGTTCATGTAATTTATCAAATAGTAAATATTTTTAATAAGTTTCAATGTTAAAAATAATAATAATAATTTTGACATAATTTAGAATTTTAAAAACATCAAATGCTGCAATTTTAAAAATGCAATTATCCCTTTCCATGACAACGATATTTGATGGTTTAAAAATTCTAATTGCTACTATTCATGACAGCAACATTTGTCATCTTATAATCCTGCATGGTCTAAATACACTACTTTGGGTATTAGTTTGGGTTAAAAACTAATTTTGTAATTTTTTTTTCAAATGAATTATTTCAATCTATAACTCCATTAATTGACAATAAAAAAAAATTGCTTTCTTTGATGTTAAGAAAATCGAAAATTGTCATTAATGTTAACCAAACAAAAAAGGATGACCATTTTTCAATAATAAAAAATCATCCATCATGATGATTCATTGGGAAACGTATTCATGATCGAAACATATTAGATTTTTCAAAGTTTTATTATTCTATGGAGAATTGTGATCCTATCAAAAGAAATCCTAATACTTTATAGCTTTCAGTTTCAAACATCGACCCATTATCTCAATCTAGAGGCAAAATCCAAGACCAACAAAAAAGCAGAAACATAAGAACTACGGATAAAGGAAAAAATACGAACCAAACCCAAAAAATAAAAAAAATAAAATTGATAGGTGTAATGCCAACTAAAAAGGTTTTGATAGCAATAATTATATTCTTTTGCATTATCAAGAGTGTTTATTAAACCTAAAAACAATTTATCAACAATCAATAATAGTCAATAAGTAAATTACAAAATTAAAACTCTAATTGTTCAAATAAACATATCATTTATAGTCTATAAACAACATACCTAGAATGAATCTGGAATTATTGACTGTCATTTGTCTCCTAAATCTGTAAGGGATGAAATCCAAGAAAAATTAGAGTTGATCTTCTCCATTCGTGTTCTACAAAAACCCTTTTAAATTATAGAGCTATAAATATATATATATATATATATATATATATATATATATATATATAATATTAAACCATCCCATAAATGACTTATAATTAACATACACAATTATACAATTAAAATTGTAACATGATTATGTTTATGCTTAATCCATAATTAATAAATTAATCCAACACATCATATCTAGAAACTTGAGAGCTCTTTTTCCATGGTGGTTTCTAAAATGAAACCCCTAGCCAACACTGGTTGTTACAACCAAGAACTAGAAGACTCATCCTCTCATGATTGACTCACGCTCACGTTTGGTTTTTATAGCATTCTTCAGTTACATTAATAACCCTTAGCAATGAAGCACCAAAACTAACCTAAAAAGTAAAGAAACCTTGAAACACAAAGATCAACTCTCTAAATAATCAGAACTAATCTAGTTCAACAACCTTTTGGGACGTTGCTGTAGTTGAGCTCTTCTTGGTGTTCACGCATCAGATTACCATGTGACAACTTAAGCCATTAAAAAATATGAGCCAACTCATAATAATGTCATCCGACTATGGAGTTTCAAACGCATTATCTCCATCATCAACTCCTAACACCTCATTTGAAGCCCCTAGAGGCACCAAAAATATATCACTTCCTTCCACCAATTCTCACATATTTGTCTTCTCCATTGAAGACATTAGAGTGGGGACCCTTACAGACACACCCATTTTAACATTGGTGTAGTCTTTAGAATCTTCTGAGTCATTGGATCGTCGGAACATACACTTGTCTGCAACAATATGCAAAACAAACAAGAAAACGGCGGTGGGGGCTCCGCCGCCTCTCCGATGCTTAAGTTAGGCTCTCATTTTAATGAAAAATTTCGGATCCTTCAGTCTGAATCATTACCTTATTTTATGTGGCCGACCTTAACATGAAGGAAGGGGATCCGCTTTTCGTGGAAAGTGGGTGATTTTCTCCCAAATCGGAAGGAGAAGGTGGCGTATATCTTGCACGTCGAGACTAGTTCTTCAGCCTAAATGGTTACATTGTTTCATGAGTGGAGGGGATCCGAGAGCGCTTGTTCACCCCGAGTGATATTGTTAGCATGATGCAAGGAAGGGTGCATATTCTCTTCGGGAGAATTCACCCGACAGCATTTGCTAAATAAAGTCTCCAATCGGGAGAGATGGCATGTAGAGCATAATGACTCCTTTTTCGGGTAAGGGAGGATATATGGGTCTTGGCTCTTAAATTGGGCTCGTAGACCGGAAATTTGGGTACGGGCCCGGCCCTAATTATAGTCTTTAATAGGATGGGACCTGTTGGCTAGAGGGTTTGGGCTAAAGCCCATGGCACCCACAATGCCTTGCCCTACGGGGAGGGCGATCGTCCACATTTGGAAAAAGAAAAGCAGCGTTTGACCAGCATAGCATGGGGAACATTAGGCAATCAATGCTAGTATGTTCCAACATGAATTTTCTAACTTTTTGGATGTGCATTAGATGTGGTCGCTTGGGATAACCTTGGGGCTAAAGGTTGCTATAAAAGGCCGGAGTGTGACGGAGTCCATTGTGCCACTAGTTATCCACATTTTTCTAGCAGAGAAGGGTGGTTTGGCGTTGTTGAGAATCAGACTTCGTGGATTGCTGAATGAAGGATGATTGCGATAGGCCATTTGAGCGTACTTTCCAAGCATGAATCAGATCGAAGATTGGAAGGTTTGAGTGGAGTCGGAATAGATCTTCCAAGTTTTGGTTGGCCTTTAGGTGGTTCTAAAACTCGAATGGAATCCTCTGCATCCAAGGACACCTCCTGCCAAATCAGCATGGCATTTTTATTTCATCTTCCCCTTCTTGAGCCCCCTTTCCATCTTTTCTTTTTTCTTAGTTTTTGTAGCGATTTTGCTATTGCTTCTTCTTCCTCTTCGGCCTCTACTACTGCTTCTTCTTTGGCCTCTGCTCAGTATTTGATTCAGACGAATTATGTAGCCATTTTAATATGACCGCTTGGTTGTAAGGGCATGAATGTAATGGTGGATGTCGTTTAGTATAATTAATAAAATCGTACTTCTTTGACATTTATGTACTTTGTTCTACTCAATATTCCTGCGCTTTATTTTCTATCTTGAGGCAGGGGCTAATTCATTGGCCATCAGTGATCCGTGGGTGACGACTTTGCAGGTGGGGCCCACGAGGTTAGAATAACGGGGCCCGCAATCACAACCCATGTTAACCTATCGTGCCCTAGGAGTTGGAGTGTTGCTAAGAAGCGAAACGGCTGAGGGAGTGAGGGGTCAGCGTCGCATTTAATGCTCCCGTAGGTCCTAGGAGGTTGGTATGTAGGGAGCCATCATTGGGTTTTTCCGTCTCTTATTCTTATCATTCTCGGGCTTACACTCCCTTCACCAATTTGAAATCTTCTACAGATACACTGCTGCGACTTTGCGTTCTTTTGCGAATCGTTCTTCCAGACGCTTACTCAATTCTAAGCTTACAGGTAATTACTATTTCCCTTGTAGGTGTGTCGAATCTTTGTTAACGGCCCTTTTCCGGTCGTGGGAAGGTTTGGGGTGAGGGTAGGTCTATAACTTATCAAACCCGGGTGGTTCTCGCCCAGGTTGGTGCTTTTGCGTTTTTACCCATTTGATATGTGGCTTGGGGTTAATACTAGTTCTCTCCCCTCCATCTGATCTGCTTGTAGAATGACGAGAGGTGAGGAAGAAACTTCCACCAGTTAAGCTGGGTGCGAAACGGGGCACCTTTCGTGGGCCAGCGTTTTTAGGAGCATCATCTTATCCCGACGATGGAGGAGTTGAGAACCCTCTTTGCGAGATCCTCGTCGCATTGACTTGAAGTTGATGGAAAATCTAAGCGAGAGTCCACTCTAGGTAAGAACACAATGCCGTGTTTTTACACGAGCAACTTCGCCTTAGGGCTTTACTTCAGATGCACACTTGTTAAAGTTTCTACATTTCACCCAGGCACCTCCGACCCTTATCCATCCCAATACTATCCGGATATTAACCGGTTATAGCGTGCTAAATCTCTTATACCAAATTGACCTTTCGTTGGTCGAGATTTATTTTATCTATGCCTTAAAGGTGGGTCGGAATTGGTAGGTTGTCTATGTCCCGGTCGTCCGGTGCGCGGTTGCAAATTATCCAGCGGAATCCCGATTCGCCCTAGATGGAGCGAAAGATGCGCTTGCCTTCTAGTAAGAGGGCCTTAGGATGAGACCCAAGTTCCCCTAGGCTTCCTTTTAGGGTTAACTGGTCATAGTCTTTTCTAAGTGTGTACTTGTAATGGGTTTAGTTTTCTTACGTGTATGTGCGTGAGTTTTTATATGTAACTGATTGTAGGTTATTACTGCAGAGAAAGGTTGGAAGGGCAGGCTGGTGGAGTGGGTGGAGAAAGCAAGCTTCAAAAAAATTCGTCGGCTGTTGGAGGTTTTCGAGCAGTAACTCCATTATAAGATTCTCCTTACTTCAAAGAACTTAGGCGTGAAACGCTGGCTTGCTATAACCTCCACTGTCATCCTCATGCGCGCGCCTTGAGTCGTTGATGGAAACATTTGTTAATCTTGTCTGTTGCGGCAATATCAGAGTGAAGCATCAATATCCGGGTACGGAGATTTGAAATAGCGGATTGGAGATCAGTGGCTCGGTCCCCGTCGGGGCCATCTGCCTCTAATAGTGGGGGTTCTGGGTCAACTCAACCTGCGCCTAGACGGGGTAAAGGGAGTATAGCCACAGACGCCTTCCTTTACTGATAGGGAGGCAAATGCGCCCTTGAGTACTAAAGGTTAAAAAGAAGGCAGGCGGCGGGTTCGCACTAGAACCCAGAGCGAGTTTATCCCTTGGAGTCGTTCTGAGTCAACCAACCCCGGTTGGGAAGAAGAAGAGGGAAGAAGGAGATGGTAGGTTGCCGTTATGTCGCTAGGAAGCCCGAAGCCGCGAGAAGATCTTCTTAGCCCAGGAGGTAGGCGCTCTGATGAGGCCATTTGGGTTAAGTCGACTGCAACTGCGGTAGTTTGGAAGCAGACAATTATTATTTGGGTTCGCTCGGGACGGGGTCCAACGTCGCTGGACGCAGGACAATGACCCAGGGAGGCCGTTCGACTGCGTCACGCGAAGCGATCCGCCTCCTGTTCCGTTGGGAGCCCGGCCAGCGAGTCGAGTTAACCCGTACCCGGTGAAGGGCCGCGGCTTCAGGACGGGATGGTGATGAATTCCCATCTCCTTGCTCACAGCCCGACTCCTCTGAAGGAGAAGGTATCGATACCCGGGCCAGAAGACGTTAAGCACATTGTCCACCGATGGAAGCCCTTCAACCGGGACGAATCCGCGGCTGATCGTCTAAACAGTTTGTATCCAGTGATGCTCCGGATGCCGGTGGCCGCCCGAGCTAATGGTGTGGGCGAAGATTACTCTATGATTGTTCTTGCTGGCACTAACAAAGAAGATCTCCAATAGATAATTGATGATGGGATCTGAGGATCCGCCGCGCAGCTTCACATCCGATCATCGGCTGGTAAGATAGTGAACCTTTATTTATAACACTAGCATTTAATCACGAGTGCTGACGTGTTCTTAATATGTTTTTTTTGCAGGAAGTCGCTGTCATTCGAAACATGGCTCACCAACATCATGACTTTGAACCGGTGAGAGGCCTTGAGAGAGGCTTGTTTGTTTGTCGATCGAGCTTTTGGTCGGGAGGCCTTTGCGATGCACTCTTTTAAAGGAGGCCCGATTCTTCCAGCGTTGGGAGTTAGAAGCCAAAGAGGCTACGGAAAGGGCAGTCCGAGCCGAGGCGGAGAGGGACGTTGCCCGGCATAAAACAGCTATGGCCTGATTAGAGATTGGGCGATGAGGCGGTGCACAGGGCGCAGTGAAGCGGCGGCCCGTTACGGGTGTCTCGGTAGGCTGCTTAGGGATGCTTTCGGTTGAAGCAGTTCGGCGTGACGCCGCCCAACAAGCCTTGGTCGCTGAGGAGGAGGCTCGTCGGAAAGCGGAGGAAGAGAATGGTCGCCTAACGGATGAGCAGTCTTTGCTGTGGAGCTAGAACACCCGAGGGCGGTGCGACTTTCGAGAGAGGACTTCCATAGAGAAGAAGGCAATGGAAGAGGAGTTCGATGCGAGCAGTGATGTGATTTTCAACTACGGCTATGGTTGTTGCGCCTTTGCGCACAACATATGTGCAAGTGAGCCCCTGATCCTCGTTGGGATGCCAGACACATCGACTCCTCTGACTCCAGAATATTTTATGAACCCTCGATGCCTCCTAAGTTCTTCATTTGTCTTTCCCGATGCTGAGGCTGTCAAGACTATTGGGAAAGATTTTCTAGCCAAGAGTTTCCCGGCTGTTGGGGATGGAGTAGATATTCCGTCGGGGCTTCCAGCTTCATAGATCGGATGGGAGCCCGATGTTCTTTGTTGAAATTTAGAACTTTGCAAGAGTAATCACTTTCGCTCGTCAGGCATAATACTCCTTTGCAAGACATTTTATTTTCTGTTTTTGGTACCTTGATATTTCGAAAGGCATTTTGTTTTCTTTTTTTTTTTTGGATAAAATACTTCCTTCCAGTTTAGCTGAGTGGCGTTGAGTTATAATCATCCCGATTAGACGGGATATCTCATTTTGGATGCCTACCCGGGAGTGATATCATCCAAGGTGCAGCTGCGAGTTAGATAAGAGTTACTTGTAATAGGCCGAATAGGTCTTACTATACTGCGTCGTCCGAACTTTCATGTAGACCAGTAAGATATTAACTATCTTTGGGCCAAATGGGGTCATTTTTCACATTGCCCATCCGGACTTTAGTTTGACCCGGTTAAGATATTATCTAAGCTTTGAGTGGACGTAATTTTCTGCCATCCTGGGCTTTAGGTTGACCAGTCAGATGTTATCTAAAATGGGCCAGACATGTCATTTTTTGCGTCATCCGGGCTTTAGGTTGACCAGTTAGATGTTATCTAAATTGGGGCTGACAGGTCATTTTCTGCACCATCCGGCTTTAGGTTGACCAGTTAGATGTTATTTAAATTTGGCCGGACAGGTCATTTTCTGCACCATCTGGGCTTTAGGTTGACCAGTTAGATGTTATCTAAATTGGACCGGACAGGTCATTTTCTACGCCATCCGGGCTTTAGATTGACCAGTTAGATGTTATCTAAACTAGGCTGGACAGGTCATTTCTACGCCAACCGGGCTTTAGGTTGACCCTACAAGAGGAGAAAAATAAACGACATATGCGTTGATGTTGAATCATTCTTTATTGATAATACCACTTAAGATGTATAGCGTTCCACATTCTAGGTACAAGTGTCCCATCAAGTTTGTCTAAAGTGTAAGACCCGGATTCACCGGCTCGTGTCACAAGATATGGTCCTTCCCAATTAGGTTGGAACTTTCCTACATTCGAGTCAGCTGTATTCTCAAATACTCTTCTTAGGACCAGGTCCCCTGGTTGGAACGTTCGAGGCTTGACCCGTTTGTTGTAAGAATTTGTCAATCGGTGTTGGTAGGATGCTATGCGGATTGCTCCTGACTCACGTAATTCATCGACTGTGTCTAGATCCTTGATCATTAAATCTGCATTCCCCTGGTCGGGGACGTCTGCCCGGATGGTAGGTATGCTAATTTCTATAAGGATTATAGCTTCCATCCCATAAGTAATTGCAAAGGGGGATATACCGGTAGGTTTGTGGGCAATAGTTCTGTAAGCCTAGAGTACCCTGGGGAGTTCATCCACCCATTTGCCCTTAGTTGAATCCAACCGTTTCTTCAGGGCTGTCAACAAGGTTTTTTTTTAGGCCTTTGCTAGACCATTCTCTTGCGGATACCGTGGGGTGGAGTATAGATTTTTTATCTTCAATTCCTAACAGAAGTTTCTATAGACTCGGTTGTTAAATTGGGGCCCATTTTCAGACACAATTGATCTGGGGATGCCAAATCGGCATACAATATTTTTCCATATGAACTGAGTAACATCCTTATCTTTGATCGAGGAGAATGCTTCGGCCTCAATCCATTTACTGAAATAGTCAGTGGCCACTAACAATAACTTCTTTTGGGCAAGGGCAGTAGAAAGCGGTCCAACTATATCGATCCCCCATTGGGTAAAGGGCTAGGGGCTCAAAATAGAGATCAGGTCTTGCACCGGTGATTTTAGTATGGGAGTAAGTCGCTAGCAGCAATCACACTTTCTAGTACAATTGGTGACATTAGCCCTCATGGTTGGCCAATAGTACCGTTGAGTGTGGGCCTGGTGGGCTAAAGTTTCTTGTGGGGATGATTTCCATATTTGCTTCATCTTGACTCTGCTAACACATAATGACTCTGCTCGGGCGTCAGGCATTTCAGATAGGGGCCGCCCAAGGATCGTTTGAATAGTTGCCCATCAACTAAGGAAAATCTAGCTGATTGGACTTGAAGTTTGTGGGCCTTATCTCTCACGGGGAGTTGTCTGTGCTTAGATATATAGTGTGATGGGGGGTTCTTATCCATGGTTACTTGCGGGGATGCAATTAGTGGCTTCGGCTGATAGTAGATAGGCAAAAATATGGTTTCGGTGATTGGTAGAGAAGCGGCCACAAGAATGAGGAGTGTCTACCTTTTCATTAGAGTCCTTGGGAATGTGTCCCGACTTTCAAACCGGAAGTTTGCTCGAAATAACATTTACGCGGGAGACATATTTCACCATTTGGGGTCTCGAGTTCGAATTCTTAGTTAACCCAGCCGACCACCAGTGGGAATCACCCACCCCCAGACCGGAGCTTGCTAGCAAACAGGGCAGATGCTAGTTCGAGCCCGGCTAGGATGGCCTCGTATTCTGATTCATTGTTATAGGCATTAAATCCGAGCCGAATTGCCTGTTCAATCTTATCCCCATATAGGGATTTTAACTGTAAACCGATGCTTGCCCCGGTTTGTCTGGACGCCCCGTCAATGTTAAGTGTCCACCAATTCGAGCTGTCGGGGCGCGTTTCCGACTGGGGGAGTTCTGCTATGAAGTCAACCAACACCTGTCCCTTTTTTGAAAGCCTTGGCTTGTATTGGATGTCGTACTCGCTTAGTTCGATTTCCTGCGAGCCATTCTTCCCGATAAGTCGGGCTTATGTATAGTGCTCCGGAGAGGGAGGTCGGTTAGTACAACAATGGGATGTGCCTGGAAGTAGGGGCGAAGTTTCTTGGCTGCTATCCGGAGGGCTAAGGCGGCCTGCTCAAGATGGTTATACTTGGTCTCTGCATCGGCTAAAGATTTGCTGATGAAGAACATGCCTCTATTTTTCCGTTTTCATCCTCCTTGAACAATGCGGTACTTACTACTGTATCTGAGACTGCCAAATAGATGAAGAGAGCTTCGTCGGTGTCAGGACTTGCGAGAATCGGAGGTTCGGCTAAATACTGCTTGATCTAGATAAAAGCTCGATCACATTCTTCATTCCACCCGGCCCGATTAGCTCCCCTGAGGGTGGCGAAAAATGGATTTAAGCGGTCTATAAACCAGGAAATAAACCTCCCTAAGGCAGCTAATCGGTCTGTCAGTTGTTGCACCTCTTTTCTAGAGCTTGGGGCTGGAGAATCTAGAATGGCTTTAAGCTAGGAGGGGTTGGCCTCAATCCCCCTCTGAGTCATCATGAATCCTAGGAACCGACCTGCACAGACCCCGAATGCACATTTTACGGGGTTAAGTTTCATACCATAGGTCCTGCGGAGGTCAAATACCTGCTGCAAATGAGTAGCGTGATTTGGTCGCTCCTTGGACTTTATTAACATATCATCTATATACACTTCCATAGTTTTTCCGAGCAATGGCCAAAACATCTTGGTTACCAGTCTCTGATAGGTGGCCCCGACATTCTTTAACCCGAATGGCATTACGTTGTAGCAGAAAAGCCTGTGAGGGGTGATAAAAGACGTTTTCTCTTCATCAGGAGGGTACATGGGGATCTGATGGTAGCTAGAGAATGCATCTAGAAACGATAACATGCCATGCCCGGCCGATGCGTCAACAATCTGATCTATCCGGGGCAGTGGGAAGCTATCCTTGGGACACGCGTCGTTAAGATTTTTATAGTCTACGCATACTTTCCACTTGCCCCCTTTCTTCGGAACTACCACTATGTTAGCAAGCCATTCCGGGTATTTGACTTCTCTAATAAACCCAGCCTTCAATAGGTTATCTACTTCGGCCTAGATGATTTGATGGCGGTCCAGGGTGGAAGCGTCGTACTCTCGGCCGAACGGGTCTGGCGGATGGGAGAACATTCAACTTGTGGGAAGCGTTCATGGGGCTTATCCTTGTCATGTCCGAATGGGTCCAAGAGAACACATCAGCATTAGCCTTTAATACTTCTTGCAACCGAGCCCTTTCTTCTTCGGTGGGGAGAGACTAACGTGGCGCGCATGCAATAGGGCCATCTATGAGCATGGATTCAGGGATCTCTTTGCCCGAGTGTTCCTTGTCTTCTAAAAGTGGCACGGTGTGGCGCTGAGCCGGGGTGTCCGTTGACCACTACCAAATCAACTGCGAAATCTCGTGTCTCACATCTGAGACTCATACATGTGTAAGCTTGACCGATAGGGCCCACACGTCCACTCTGACACAATGTATATTATACAAAAAGGATTTAATCCTGAGTGTTTTGATTACAATTTATCAAAGCGGGTCTCTTGCCAAATTTTACAAAAATACAAGATAGAGTCCATTTCTAGGCCCATTTCTTCTGCCCTCCTAAGGCCTCGGATGCGTCCCATCCCCAAGTGCGCCTTCAGTACCTGAAATAATATATTCCCTCGACAAGGTGAGCTATTGCTTGATGGTGGAATTACCTAAATGGGTTACTCACACTGAGTGCGACACAATGATTCAATGTAAACACACACTCAGGAAAATACATGATCCTACTTGAATGTCTACATGCCCAATCCATGTCTCGAGTCCTCTAGGCACCCTCACACTGCCCCTAAGCCATGTAGAGAAAAAAGCTAGTTTTTTCAAAACAAAATCTTTTTGTTCTCGAAAAGACACTACCGAGTTTCGGTAAAAATATTGGACTACCCTCGAGTCGAATTGGTTGGAGAACTTTCCAAAACAGTCATGGTCCTCATCTGAAGTGATATGTTGGACCATCTCCCAACCCAATTCTCCGGAAAACCTTCCATCGAAATTC
Organism: Tetrastigma voinierianum; assembly: GCA_016808115.1. Classification (NCBI taxonomy): domain Eukaryota; kingdom Viridiplantae; phylum Streptophyta; class Magnoliopsida; order Vitales; family Vitaceae; genus Tetrastigma; species Tetrastigma voinierianum. The sequence goes on from JAEQBH010001110.1 coordinate 273,438, forward strand.
CTTTCACAATCATATTCCATTTTTCATTTCTTTCATGTCATGCACTCACACCTAATTTCCTAGGGTGCCTCGGTGCACATGGAATGCATTATGTCGTTTCCAAACCACTCATGCTAATATATATACATGCATATATTAACATAAATTAAATCACCACATCATGTTAACACATCAAATTCCATGCATTAACATACTAAATTCCACATAATTCAAGCCATTCATCTTAGCAATATTTCATGCAAATAACACATGGACGTTTTCGTCAAATCAATGCAAACCGGGACCGTTTTTAATAGTCCCGAAACCTAGCGATGTAAGGCGCCAGGTAGGCGACCCACTCATCCGGTTCCACTTTGTGAAACGGAAATCCATGGCCATTTTCGGCCTCATACACACCAAAACATAATTTATAGCATAAATCATCACACAACCACCCAAAACAGTCCCTACACTATCCAAAACGGGTTCAACATATTCCAACAATTCGGTCCAATGTTTTAGGACCGATCAAACGGCGACTCACGGCCTCAAATCAACCCAAGCATTAACAAAACACTTAAACAAGGGGAAAATCAAGTAGGAGAAAACCCCTACCTTCCGGAGTTTGTCGAAACTCCCCCAAAACCGGTACCCATACGTAGCCCTTACCGTGGGGAGCAACTTTGCTTTTTGCCTCGCCGAAAACTGACGGTCTGATCACCGGAAATTCTAGAGAGAAGTTGGAGCTTCTCTCTCTAGAATAGAAAAACCCCCCTCACTGCACGTACAACACCAAAAAAATGGAGAAGATGAAGTTGTCTTCTCTTTTTGTCCCCTCTCATTGCCACTTGTCACCTTCTAATTGGTTGAGGGGATTTCCTTATCCACTTATCCAACCACTTTGAGATTTTCCTCCAATGGCATCATGCCATGTGTCACCCATGGGCCCCACTTGAGCTCATGTTTGATCCATTCTTCCCAGGACACGTGGCACCTCTTAAGCCACTCATAAAGTGCCAAGTGTCCCTCACTCCTCTACGTGCCTCGAAAAACGTGAAATTCCAACTGTCTCGGAATTCGACGAAATTCGACATGATAGCTAGATTTCGCGAGAAGATTCTAACGGTGAAGTCCGTTTCATCATCCGAGATCTAGAAAAATTTTGGATTTTGACCGAAATTACCATTTTGCCATTTTTCAAAAAATTAGATTTTCTCGGGGTTTCACATTTTGGACAACAGGCCTTAATTGCTATGATGAGGGTTGAGTTTGGAGGGCGAGCTATCGGGGCCTTTATCTTTTTCGCGATTGTGAACTGACAACTGATAGCACTAACAAGCAGCTAATTGGCTACCCTAAAGGTAAACCTACCCGGTTGTAGTGAGATAACTGATAGATCGGTGGTAAGTTAAGGGGATTGCTTTCATGGTATGTAGCAAAGTCTAGACTACGATGGCATTGTACGAACCCAAATCTTCAACCACCGAAAACAATACTTGTTGAGTTATTGGTCCTGCCTTGACAAAGAGAGCAATATCACCCACCGTCAGCGTGGTGGACCCGTTGAACCTAGATAAAACTTTGCTGGCCGAACTGAGATGACTAAGTGGGACTTTCATCTGCCTAAAAGCTAGGAGGTGCATCAATTCAGTCACACTGCTCGAATCAACAAGGACTCTGTGCACATTAAAATTGTGAATACACAAGGTGAGTATAAGCGCATCATAATGAGGAGTGATGACCCGGGCCGGGTTGATAGGAGGAAAAGATATGGGGCCATCGATCGACTGAACTTCTATGCTGCTCTTTGGGGTACTGATGGTGTTTGCTCGGGCTTTGACTAAGGCCGCGTGGAGCATTTTTTGTCTCTGCCTCTTAGACCGGTATTGATCATCGATCGGGCCTCCTAATACAAAGTTGATGGTGGGTCGGGACTCTGGTGGATGCTCAGTAGCAACAATAACTCTATCGGCTGTGGGGGCTGTCTCAGTTCAGCGAGTTGGCTCTTGAATGAACCTTCTGAGATGCCTGGCCCGGATTAATCTTTCTACCAAGAACTTTAGGCCTTGGCAATGATTTGTTTCATGGTCTTGGTCACGGTGGTAGTCACACCTCAGAGAACGATTGCGTTGGTCCGGATTTACCTGCATAGGCGAGGGCCATTTAAAATCGGGGTGATCCCTAATGAGAGGGAGCAGTCGATCATAGGAGATGTTGAGGGGCGCTTTTGACCCTTGCTCTAGCTTCCTTTATGTTCGAGCTAGCTCTTTATGGCAGCTTTGTTGCTCTGGGTAGTTATCATCACTGTTTGTGAGGCAGCCCAGATATTATCCTCCAGTGGAGTGTTTGTACGCCGTCGATACGGTTCACTGCATGGTTGTGGGTGGATCAAGGAAAGAGGCCCCGGAAGAAAGGGTAATGTTTGAAGCTTCTTCGGAAGTGCATGGAAGCGCATCCATACTGTAAACATCAATTTGTTGGACGGCTTGTCCAAATCTTCGGGTGAAATCCCTAATTGATTCATCGTCCCGCTTGAAGATGGATTGGAGCGAGCTGATGTTTCCTTTTTGCGAGCGAACCGCAGTGCGAGAGACAAAGCGTGGCCCTGTGATTCACTTAGAGATGAGTTTAGAGACCCTCTTGGAAGCTTGTGGAACCAGGCCAGAGCAGAGCATTTCAGGCTAGCTGGGAATACCTTGCATAGAAGTCGATCGTTCCTGGCGTTAAGGATCATTTCCTGGTTAAAGTGCAACATATGATCATATGGATCCGAGGAGCCGTCGTACATGGAAAACGGCGGTATGACGAATCTGCAAGGAGGCTTATAATCCAAAATATGCTGGCCCAAGGTGGAAGGTAGCATGTCATGCAGTCCTTGGACAGGTGGATAAAGTGTTACATGCCCCGAATGGGTACTACGCAGGTGGAAACTGGGGGGCCATATCCCCGAACCGGGTAGACATGTGCTCAAGGGCCAATTCCAAATGGGGTCCATCCCTGTTAGCCTCTCTTTGCATCCGGCGACGCGTGCCACTAATAGCTCGGCTGGAATGGCGAGGAGGTCTCTTTCTAGACTTGACTTCCACATTGTTCTAGGGTGGTGAACGCCGGGGGAGTGGAGAGCTATCTGAAGACAACTCGTCATCTGCCGGTGGATCACTATGGTCAGGTAGAGCGGGCTCTTTGCCCTTATTTTTCTAGGTTAGGGGTACATGTTGGGCAACTTCTTATAGGTTTTCAGCTCTGTTGGTCTCCAAGCGAGTCCGTAAGCATTCGTTCTCCTACTGTAAGTGGTTTGCATGCTCATGTAATTAGGCCATCTGTCTGGCCTGCTCCTCTTGCTTCGCCTCCATCTCCTGATGCCAGTGGAGAAACTGATCTTCAATGGGTTGGTTTGCTAGGTTGCTAGACATAGCGATAAACTCCGACGGTCCAATGGGATGACATAAAAACTTGTTTGCCTTTTTCTATATAGACTAAAACCCCTCAAATTAACATAATTACAAGAGCCTTACACTTCTCTTACACCTATGTTACTTTGGATAATTTTGCTTGATAAAATAATTTTCTCTTAATGTTCATGATTTAAAAATAAGGGTTCAGTCTATGACCTTTGCAGGAGTGCACGGAGTCATAGTAGTAAAATTTGAATGTAAGTCAGTATTATTCCCGAGAGATTGATAGCAATTAAGTCCAACTACCCCGAGCTACTAAAATTCCATACTATTTTGGACTAAAAACTCATAGTAGAAGTTTTATCTAAACAACTAAAATTAAAAATCCTATACTATTAAATATATTCAAACTAAACTAAAACAAAGTAAATGAATAAAAATAAATTGTAAATAAAAGAATGAAGATTGAATGTCAGTTTCTTGTGAAAGCAAAAAACTATCCAATGAAATATAATGAAATAGTCAATTCAGCGATTAAAGTACATTGCTCTACATTCTATATATGGATCTGAATTTATTGTCAAGATTTCCTAGTTTTTGGGTGGATTTCTCGTATTCACCAGATTAGATATCGCGCCTCTCGAAAGACAAGATCAAACCGACTACATGTATTCCAAATTCTCTTACCAAGATCACAGTATTTTTCTTTCTCAATACTTCACCTGCCCATTTCTGTTGGCGAGAACTTTTGCTTTTCCTTCGAGGATTTTAAGTAAAAGTTTCTACCACTTAATTGGTAGCTCGACCTTAGGATCTATGGGTTTATCAGTTCCCTTGATTAGATCTAAGCTAACACGGGATTGGAACTATCTTTAGATTAAGGTGAACTCTCGATTGTTTATATTGTTAAATACACCTCTCAACTTCAATTATGAGCGAATGGGGTTATCAAAATGAACTCGAGCTGGTCAGTCGATGGTAGTCGAACATGCAGAGAAAAAGAGAATGCTCCTCGAGGCTCTCGGCTCTCGGGAATCTCTCCGTCTACGTATCACGGAGGGCATCACGGATATCGAGTAAGATACATTCCCTCAATTGGTATTAGGTACTACTATTGGGAACTTATCCATTCAAGCGACACCGATTAAGTAAGAAGCGGGCAAAATTAATTCTCCCATAATTATGCGAGGAAAGGCGCAACTAGAAATGTAAGTCAAATCATGAGATTGCGCTCTACGAATTCTTTGCATTACGAATTAAGAAATGGGCACCGATCCACGCCACGACCAACATAATTGTAATAAAGCGAGAAGAAATGAATTCCAAAAATTTGTCTGAATTTCATAAATTTTGAGGGCGTATCACGTAAGAAAAATAATAGAACTAAAAATCCATCTCTACTCGTGCCTTACAGTTCACGATTCAAACCAAAAAAATGAAAATAAAAATAAAAAAAAATAAAAATCTACTCTAAAATATACCTTCAGGGTTCCTCTTCTTCTCCTTTTAAGGTAGTGAAGACGGAAAAACACTTTACTCTTCTAAAGCTATCTATTTATCTTTGTAAAATAATTTGGGTAGAATCCCTAAAATGCTTCAATTGGAACTCCCAAAGAAAAAGCCCAACTCAACGTCTATGTCGCGACCTCAAGTTGATATGTCGCGACATGGACTCTTGATTGCTCGTGATCGATCGTGACTTCTTTCTTTAAGTTTGCAACGGTTTCTCTACCATTGCTTTGATCGATGTTGTGACATCGTTTGTAGTCCGCGACCTCATTTGCTCGATGTTTCGCCCGGTGTTGATGCTCGCAGCCTGATTCACGTGTCCCGCGACATCGACATCTTCTATTCTTCAGGCTCACGAGTTGCGACATCAGTTTTAGGTTGCAACCGCTACGTTTGTATGATGACTATGTTGTGACTTTGATTTCTTGGTCATGATCACATTTGGTGGTCTTCTTGCCTTCATATGTTTCCCCGATTTTATATGCGACCTCATGGTGATGTCGCGACCTCTTCTCTTCCTATTTCTTTTCTTAAGTTGCAACCTCAGTTCTACATTGCAACAAATTTCATCCCTTCCCATTTTCGGTCGACCTCGAGGTAGTGTCATATCTCGATTTCTTACATTCATCTCTTCTTGGTGACCTTTATTGAGTGGTTGGCCAGGCATCATTCATATCCTTGATCTGTAAGGTCGCAGTTAGGTTCTTAGCCGTGCTTGTTGGCTGAGTTGCGACCTCCTTTCCAAACTCTATTTTTGGTTGCACTTTGAATCTTCACATTTTTATGTCGCGACATCGCCGGTGAATTATCCGCGAAGGCACGTGAAATGGACCCTTGCATTTTGAAAACTACTTTATATCTTTCTTTTTACAAAGATCTTTTTTGTGGCTTCATAGACGGATCCTTGTCGCGACCTCCGAGTGGTGTCGCGACATCAGTCATATCCTTTTGGCGTCGAGACATCAAAGTGATGTCGCGACATGAATTCTTCAGCGATTATTTCCTTTAGTTTCGACCCGCGTTTTCTTTGTGTAACCTCATGTTCTCAGTCACAGCTTCTTATTCAAGTTTTATATTTCTTAACTGAAGCGGTGTTGATGTCATGACTTGGAATGGCAGCTTGAGCTTCTGTCGCGACTTAAATTTTCGATTGTGACCTCGAATTATAACTGATAGTTTCTTCTGATTTTTGCTAAGATTTGAGTTTCTGCTGTATTTTCCTGCAAAATGAAATTTGAGTTAATTATTCACTTTTCTGCAAACAAAATTAACATTTATCTCATAATATACTCAGAAAAATGGATTAAAAACTTAATGAGTTTTTAGGCTCATCAAACTCCCCCAAACTTAAAATTTTTCTTGTCACGTGAGAAGAAGAATTGTTTGTCCCTCAGGAAACAAATAAGCTTAGAAAATTTTCCAAGGACATTTTTCGATTCATACCACTTGATCTTTCTCATTCCACGCTTCTGATTTGGAATTAAGAGATACCAGCATCATTTTAAATTTTAGTTGGATTCAAGAGTAAGACATGGTATACTTCTATCACACGAATTTCTTGATGGTAATGTATTTAAACGGTTTATTCAGCAGTCTTGTTACGTATTGTGTGCGGAGTCTTCAATCCTTTTCATCTTTTTGTTGAATTTAGTTAACCTTCTGGGAGATTTCTTAGAGTGTTTGTCAGAGTCCCATAGGCTTGTTTTCTGTTGATCCTCCCTTAATGTAGGTAAATTCAACCTTCCAAAATTATTAGGGTCTTTCAAGCTTGTAATGTTGGGCTTAGGTAATTGGGTAGATAATGGAAAATTTTAAGTTGTAAATTACCTAGTTTCCACTTTTTCTCTGTACTTGTTGCCTTCAACTTTCACCCTTTTTCTTCTTTATTCTTGCTGATTCTCTTCAATCTTGGCGTGATACATCTTCATGTTGAATTATTTTTTAGAAATTTCAATTTCCATATGCATAGTCGGACCGAGTTCCTTTGAACTCTTTTGCTTTGTTTTTCTAGTTGGGAATAGTGCAATGTTTTGTCTTCTTAGGCTTTCTATTACTCTTAGAGAACTTTGGGCTAGCAACTCCCATACCAGTTGGTATTAGGGTACTAGGTGTTAAAACACCCCTATGAGCTTAATTGTTCAAGGGAAATAGGCCACAAGACAAAACTTATTCCTTATTTCACTAGCTTCTGCTTCTTTACTTCTTCACCTCCTTCATTGTAACAATTTGGAAATATTCTTCCCCCAAACTTGTTTCTTTCTTCATAGTAAACTTTTTTTGAACTGGAAACTGGATAATTTGGGCTCTTGCTGCAGGTTTATTACAAGGAAGGGAATTTAGGTTCGATTCTTTATTGAAGAAATACAGACTGTTGTAGCTCAATTCAAGGAACTAGAATATGCTTAAGCATATATTGAGGTAGGCTTAGAAAGCTCAAGCGCAAGGATGGCCTCTATCATTTCTTGTTAGGTACATTTTTACCTAAGATTCATGCCTCAATCAATAATCAAACCCAAGTTCTGGGACTATGGACTCTCAATCCTAAATTTCGAAAGATTTTCCTAATTCTGTCAAAGTTTCATAAGTTTTGTTGACAAAGTGTATTATTTCTTTAAAGACTTGTATTTTTACTGTCTGCTTATATTTCATCCAAGTATTTTGTTCCATCAACAATAACCAATTTTCCAATTTTTGCAAACTAAATTTGAATTTAAACAATGTAGAGGCCCGATACTCATTTCCGGTTTAATCATTCATCTTTGATTCTTCTGAAATTCTGTTCTTGAGAAATAACATAATTATTTATTTGATTCTTGCACAGAAGAAAAGGCATTTATTTATTTATCAATACTGGCAATGACCGCAACAAAATTTCATATATCATGTTCATCAATTCAGATATCTGAATTTTATTCAAATATCAAAACATTTCGATATTGTACAATCTTCTTTCATACAAATAAGACTATAGCAGATTAGAAAAACTCTATATTTCTTGATCTAAATCCCTATATCTTCCCTCTGATTATTCTCCTCAAAACTGAGCATACTAAACCAATTCGTTCAATCAAGACTTTGATTTACATTTACTGCATTAATAGCTGATTTATTCCAGTGCAGATGAATGATGGAAGCTGAAAGGTTTGGGTAGTGTAGCCTAATGGAATTTGAAGTGGAATAGGCGGTAGGTCGAATGTCATGGCAATCGGTATGGGAGTCGCGACACATTAAGTATTGAGCCTCGTGTGATTTTCAATGAATTTAATTTCTCACTACTGAGAAGCCCAAACTGAGAGAGTTTAAAATCCACTTTTATTGACTTTTGGACTAATCTGGTCGCAACTTTAAAATTTTTGTTGTGACCTGAAATGTGGTCACGACAGGGAATTTGGTGTTGCAACATAAAAATGTTCTTTCCCTCCTTTATTTCAGTCGTGACCTCGCTCATTATTTTCGACTTCTTTTCCACTTTTATTTTTCATTATCCAAAGATTTTGGTTGCAACTTTGAATTCAATGTCATACTCAAACATAAACACTAAATTCATAAAGAATTTCAATTTATTCAATTCCAATCAAAACAACTACAACTCAATTCATCTTCATCATGCAAAAATTCAACAACTTCCACTATGCATGTAACACCCCGTCCCGATGATAAGGCATAGTACATGAATCGTAGCGGCGTATACGCTACACTCAAGTGTCATTGTAAAGGATAAAATTGTAAAGTTTTCAAAGAATTGTGACACTTTTGCAATTAATAAAAGTGGAGGGGGTGAAAGTATAATTAATGAAAGTTTAAATAGTAAAATAATAATAATGAATTGCCATAATTTTTCGTGTGAAGTCTCGAAAATTCTTTAGATCTCGGATGACGAAACGGATCATACAAGTTTGTCTCTGCTGAATCTAGTGACCTAGAAAATGCTTAATTCTAGAGGCTTGGAATACTTTTACTTAATTTCTAAAGCATTTTAAGTTTAAAGTGAAACTAAAATCTTGATTTTTGAAAATTCTCAAAAATGACAACAGCTAAAGAATATTCAATTAGATAAACAAATTGAAACTGGACAAAAATAAATTGTTTCTTAATAAACAGATAGAAAGAAAGAAAAAGTGACAATGGGTCCCACATAAAGAATAAAAACAAACAAAACAAAAGCAAAAAAGCTTTGATTAATCTCGCATCGAACAAGTAGGTACTGTCAGCTGTGAGATTTTAAGTTTCTTTTCTTTCAAATCTTCTTTCGGGATCTATAAAATTGACCATTTGATTTACGGATAAACACGAAAAGTGCTCTACGCGACGAGGGCTACGCGTGAGTACCAAAAACAAGGGATTTCACCAAGAATTCAGGTAAATATTCGGAAAATCCAAATTTTTAGTTTTTCTCAGATCTACGCTATTCTAGTAGGTAAAGTTACTCTACGCGAAGAGAGCTTACGCGGATTACCCAAAATTCAAGCCACAAACTCAAGAGGTAGGTAATTTTCCTACTTGTGTTATTTCGAGCCTAAAGACTTAGCATGGCAGTAATTGGCTTGGAATATTCTTAGAGGGCCATAAATTTCACCCCAAAATTTTAGACTGAGTTTAGAATTTTTAGGAATTTCGACTATTTTTCTGCATAGCCTGGCTGAATTTCGGGACTGTCGGCGCTGTTAAAATTTCGTGATTTTATTCGCATACCGACATAATTTTCGTAAATGTTGCTTGCACTATAGCAAAGTCCTCTTTAGTCTAGAATCTAGCCATATGCCCGTGAATGGCATTTAGTGGCCCACATATTTTCCGAAAATTTTAATCGTAGCACCAAGTGTGCAAATTTCTTGGTCGGGATGACGGTGCGATCTAATACATCGAAAGTGTGTAGGCTAAAAGCAAAGGCGGGAAAGTCGGGGGAACTCAGGCTCAAGTTTAGCAAGCAAAGAGGTGAGTGTTCTAAACTCATTTTCCAAATACTAGTGTATTATTATTATTATAAATTGTTTTACACTAGTATGTCATGGTTTTGATTTGCAAACCATTTCCAAGAAACAAGCAATGAATTAGAAAGTAAGCAAATGGTTTTTGAATTGTAAACCATTTTTCTAGCAAGCAAGTAAGTAAATGGTTTTTGAATTGTAAACCATTTTTCTAGCAAGCAAGTAAGCAAATGGTTTTAAATTGTAAAACCATTTTTCAAAAAGTAAGTAAGCAAGCAAAAAGAAAAATTGTGAAAACAGGCCTTCTGGGCTTCTAAGCAAGAACGTGTTTAGATTCACAAATTTTAGTGTTAGATCTCATACATGCATTTAGCTGTCCCCTGGCTCAAACTTAGACATGGCATCATGCATTTAAAGGAGACCGTGGCACGTACAGGAGGAGGAGTAAGGTTATGAGCTCTAACTAAATTATGGTGATGGTGACCCAGCCAATTCCACCATATTCACCGGAAAAGGTGATGCGACACGTGTCCTTCCACCTAAGACGGCCGCCTGTGCTCTCGTTCACTAGGTACAGAAGAAAAATAGCTTCCAAAGAGTCGATGTTTTATAAGCATAATATACGCTTTAAAAAATCAACTATCGTTCCTGGCCGCCTGTGCTTCCTGAGAGTTTTAAAAAGAAACGATCGAGCCCAAATTCCGCTTTATTTTCAAAGACAGCAATGAGCCAAGCTCCCGTTTTTATGAAAAGTTTTGAGAAACTTTAAAGCAGAAAAGGTTCAGGAAAGGTTTTAAGAAACTTTTCAAGCAAAGATAAAGCAAGGCAGAGAAGTTTTGAGAAGTTTTATAAATCCTAAGCAAGCAAGAAATGAGAGTTTTATAAGCTTTTAAAGAAAAAAGCAAAGCAAGTAAGGTTATTAAAAAGTTTTATAAACTTTGGAAGCAAGAAGGTACAAAAGCAAGCAAGCTAAGAAAAGTTTTAGAAACTTTAAAAGCAAGTACAAAGCAAAGTAAAGCTTCGAAAAATGTTTTGTAAAAGAAAGTTTTACTAGCTTTTGAGATGTTTTCCGAAAAAGAAAAACATTTTATAAAAACATACACTCACCGAGCTCGCTTAGCTCATTATTTCAGATTTTTTAAAAACTATTTCTGTAATGCATAATTCCCGACGCTGAGCGCATTAGATTCTCCCGACATTTCTCTATATCGTCGTAATTAAGAATATCAGGTAAGGAAATACTTTGAACTTGTATAATGGAGCATATGTATGTACATAGAGTAGTTTTTGTGAGAATGTGTTGGTATGTCGTTGCCATATTTCGATATAAACAGAATGGATGTGTATACGTGATTCGAATTCACTATGTGCAAATTCATGCTACGGTTTTTTTCCGTCGCTAAGATTTTACCAAATCCTAAGTTATAAATAAAAGAAAATTTTATAGAGGTTTCAAAGAAGCAATACGGCCGTCACGTTATTTCTAGTCGTGAGGTAATCTACTGGGATTTGCGGGAGTGGCCTAAGACGCTGGTCACCACCGGGAAGTGGGGCGGGTGTGTCAAGGTGGTATCGTTTATTAAGTATCAAGTAACCATGCATTTTTCGAATTCAAAGTACATACATATCAAGTGATTCAACAATGGAAGTTTCTGTAAATACAACACTATAGTCGTGAAGAGGACGCGAGGCTCGCCCCAGAGAGTTATTCCACGGCTTCCGAGCGTCCTTCGCAAGATCGCGCAGATGAGCACGTATCGGGTTCCACTATCGCCTCTATGAATCGCCTCCAAAGAATAGTCGCCGACCATCCTCAAGCACCAGAGGGAGCTCAAGTGCCGTGATTATTTACAGAGCAGTGGCACAAGATTGCCTGATATGGCAATACGACCGTCAAGAATGTAGCCTCCACCGCCACTCAGAGAGTCTTCAGAGAGCCCTGAGGTCCATAGAAAGAGCACAAAAGTTGGGCGCCAAGCCATATGATCAGAGTGATCCGTATGTACCGGTTTCGCTAGACCGAGTAAATAAGGCTTCATGGAGTTACTGGTCGCGACCGATGAGCAAAGCGGTTTTGTTTTCTAGTTTTCGATGGAAGATAGTGGCTAAGGATCGTGGACGCCAGGAGAGGAGGTATCCTAATGGCATATCATGGACCAACATCAAGAGTTCACTGATAGGTTCTTTCAAAGTCATAAGGGATTCGAAATCGAGCGCTTCTTCGTGTTAGAACGTAAGAAATACGTCGTTGTCGACATGAAGAGGTCTTTAACTAGTTAGATTGGTTCCATATATTCCGTCGATAGCTTCATGAAATGCAAAAGGTTTTCGGGCCTGATTATTAAAGACCGATCTCGAAAGTGCACGGTCTCATAGCCTCATAATAGATTCGTGACTTAATGAGGCACTTCCGAGAGTCGAGCAGCACCATGTACCATGTATCGCAGCAGACAGGAAAGTAAGAGGAAGAGGAGCGTGACTGTGCACGCCCCAACAAAGCTCAAAGACAAGACAAAGTAAAGAAAAGCAAGAGCAGAGGTTATAGAGGCCGAGGTGCGTGCCGAGGAGCTATCTCTAGTCGTGGATCACGAGGGCCCCCAACACAGCAAAGGGCACCTGCAGTATTCCTCCTCAGATGTCAAGGCGTGTCGAGGCGCAACACCGGGGAGTGTAAGAGATCTCGGCACAGGTTTCCACCGTGGCCGAAGGCCATTTCCATTAGGAGTGTCCTTCACCATTGGTAGAAACATCAAGAGGCGCCTCGCTACCCCCAGCACTGCAAATTAGCACACGAGGTCACGCAGGGAGAGGTTTCCCAAGCAGGCGGCCAACACAACAAGCAGTGAGGGCGGCCGCGGGTAGAGGCAGAGGCGGCGCCCCAGAATACGCACGAAGCCCCGCACTCAGCCAGAGTATATACCGCGGACTCAAGAAGATGCGTGACGCAAGCCCGCACGCGGCTCACCGGGTATTATTTCTATCCCGATCATGATGCATATGCCATTAAATGACCGAGGAGCTACGCATTCATTCGCATCCAAGCCATTCTTAGATCGCTTTACATGTAGACCCGTACCATTAGAGGGTCGTATGAGAGTTTCCCTTCCAGCTGTAGATCCGTTACTCGCAGACAGAGTAGTCGAGATAAGAGAAGCTCCCATCAGGGATAAGAGTTCCCAATGCATCTCAGAAATTTTTAGATACGAGGATTCTCGATGTGTTCTCAAGATGGATTGGGCTATCTCAATATAGAGCCACTGCTGAGATTGAGTAGCTACAAAAAGGAAGTAGTTGGAATAGGGCCAGTGAAATTGAGGTAAAGCCCAAGTGGACACGTAGAGTTATCTTCCCTATGATCTCCTCGCTACGGCAAATACAGAGAATGCCGCGTAAGGGTCAAGCCGTGGTTATCTAGCACGGTGGAGACGCAGTGGAAGGAGGGGACTATAGCTGATGAGATTCCTTGCTGAGAGTTTCGTGATGTATTCCCGCATGATATTGCAAAGCCTACCTCTCGGGACAGAGGGGCGGAGTCTTCACCATCGATTCGATCCCGTGGATCGAGCCATTTCCATTCCTCCCATGGGGATGATCCCCAGTCGAGGGAGCTTAAGGCCCGCTAGAAGAATCAAGTAAGGGATTTGTTTAGCTCTGGCATATCCCCCATGGGAGCTCCAGCTTTTCGTGTGGAAAAGAAAGATGTAGAGCTCTGATATTGTGCATAGATTATGTGTGCAATTAAACGTAGTTACCATCCGCAATCGCATTCAATTCTCAGATCGATGAGTTTCATCAACTCCAAGGGTCTCGAAAGTATACCCAAGATAGACTTCGAGGCTCGTATCATCGCTTGAGGGTGCAGGAGAGCGATGTACCTTAAAATCGCATCTTTTGCGCACACGCTACGCATTACGAAGCTGTGATGCCATTTCGGGTTTCAATTAATGCTCGGCTAACGCTTACGGATTTTGATGAACCGTGAGTTCCAAATTATTGATAAAGCCCTGGCCATGGGCCTTTTATCGAGCGATATCTCAGTGTATTCGTGCAGTTCAAAAAGCGGAACATTCGTGAAAGCACCTAAGACTGTATTACAATTCTTGGTGGAGAGACACGTATGCTGTTGAGCGCGTCGCTTGCTTTATAAGGTGGCATTCCTGTGTCATGTGATCTCTGTACCCGAGAAGGAGCGCGGATCCCCTTAAAATAGAAGCCGTGGTAAATCGTGGAAACCGCCTCAAAGAATGTGTCATCAGGTTAGAAGCTTCCTCGTTTAAAGCAGATATTACAGAAGTTCGCTGAGGGGTTCTCCAAGATACACCCACCGACTGCCGACAAGGAAAGATGTCAAGTATGATCGTGCGGATGCCCCCGCGCAGTTTCGAGGAGTCAAGGGCATTGACTCTTTCTGCTCCAGCCTAGTCAGCCAACGGAGATGGTCTGCGGGTTTACAACATGTTTCTACAGTGCCTCGTCATGGTTTTGATGCGCACGATGTGGTGATCGCACATGCCTGCATACCGAAGAAGCATGAGGAGAATCACTCCCACACATGACTTGTGAGTCATGTTAGCCGTGGTTTGCTCGAAGATATGGAGACATTACTATATGGTGTTCCTTACAGGATCTTTGCATGCATCATAAGAGTCTTCAATATATTTTCACCAGAAAAGAGCTAAACCCGAGGCAAAGAAGATGGCTCGAGCTGATTAAAGACTCGCCACCATTATCGAAAATTCCTCATCCGTGTAAGCTAATGTCGAAAGGTATGCCTCGAAAGTAGCGCATCGTAGAGAGTTCTTCGTTCTACATGAGATTCAAAGTTATCTTCCACTCGGCTGCGGATCTCGAGAGCATTAGGGGTGATACTGAGGTCGAGGATTCGTGGAGCCTTATTAGCCATCAAGCCATGTTAGATCACTTCTAGCCGTGACCGATTCTAGCAGGCGCCACTGATCCACGCACGATTGCTTGGCTACATGTAAAAGGAAAGAAAGCAGAGTTTCAAATCATAGATGATGGCATGATAGTGAAAGGACAGAGAATGCAAAAGCCGTGAGTATGGCGAATCAAGAGAGAGATTATGGAAGAAGCACATTCATCTCGCGGGTGTTATGCATCCGTAGTACGTGCGATGTACGTAACTTCAAAGAACATTATCGGGCGAGATCGGACGGCGAAAGAGATCGCAAGTTTCGTTAGTGCCCCCCACCTGCCAACAGTGAAGCGCAGCACGGTTCGCGGAAGATATGCTTACTCCATATTCCAATGTGGAAACCCGGGAGAAGATTACTATGGATTTTCAGGGCGTGTCTTCCACTGACTCGGAGGCAACATGACGCGATACGGGTAATAGTCGGACGATGACGAAATCGCCATTTTCACCAATTAATGTCGAGGATTCACTGAAAAGCTGGCCAAGTTATATGTAGATGAGATAGCTTAGACTTCATGGGGTTCCAGCCGATAGTTTCGTGACGAGACCCCAGTTCACATCCGTGTTTTCAGCCTACCAAGTAAAATCAAATTCTTTAGGTACTCGCTCATTTCAAAGACAAAGATTTCATCCTCATACGGATGGTCATCCGGCAGGACTATTAAGACGCAGAGGATGGCGCCGAGCTTCAGCGACGGAATTCAAAGGAAGTTGATACTCACTGCACTAATGGAGTTCGCCACAACAACAAATATCAAGCCATAGAAATGGCTCCATTCGGTGCGGCACTATATAGCAAAGAAATGTGACTCTGCCAGGCCGATGAGGTTGGCGAGAGAAGACTAGTAGGCCCCGAACTAGGCATGCATCACTTCGTAGGAAAGTGAAAGTCGTTTCGGGTGATAAATTTGGAAGATAAGTAAGAGATGTATTTAAAAGTTGCACAACCGTCATAGAGACTTGCAGCCAGAGATAGGTGACCAAGTCTTTTTTAAAGATTTCACCTGAAAGGTGTGTTGAGATTCGGGAAACGAGGTGTTTAGTCCGAGGTATATCGACCTTGGCAGGATCATGGAGCAAAGTAGGCCGTGAGCTTTCAAGCAAGCTGAAGTTACCCCCACAGCTATCGGCGGATCTATAATACATTCCATGTATCGATGTTTCGAGGAAATATATCCAGATCCTTCAAATATCGAGAGAGCAAACAAATAAGCAGCTAAAGGAAAATTCGACTTATGAGAGATACCGTGCGTATCAGGGATCGCAAGGAAATTGTGTGTCGAGAAGGAAAACGATTCACCTGTTAAAGTCCCTGCGGAGGAATCATGAGAGGGAGGCAATACTGGAGCCAGGCCCAAACGCCACAAGATACCTCAATTATTTTCCTAATGAAGTATTTTCTTTCTTCGTGAATTTAAGGCGTTCATTTCGAGGACGAAATGTTCTAGCGAAAGGAGGATTGCGAACACCCGCCCCGATGAGGTGCACAAAGACATGTGGAATCGTAGCGGGCGCATATGTGCACCAAGTGCCATTGTAGCGATAAAATTCGTAAAGTTTTCAAAGAATCAGACACTTTGCCAATTACAAGTTTGAGGTGGGGTGAAAGCATAATTACCTGAAGTTTAAATAAGAAATAATAATAATAAATTGCCATAATTTTTCAGGGAAGTCTCGAAAATTCTCTAGATCTCGGATGACAAAATGGACTGCGCCGTTAAGTTTGTCTCAAGGAATCTAAAGGATTCCAAAAAGCCAGCTGAATCTCAGAGACGCTCTAATATTTTACGAATTTCTAGCGATTTGGTTTAAAGTGAACTCGAAAACGGATTTTGAAAAATTCAAAAATGACAAATAAGTTAAAAATATTCAATTAGGATAAATAAAATTGAAACCTGAGCAAAACATCTGTTTCAGGCTGAAATGCATAAGAAAGAAAGAAAAAGCGGATATCGCGGATCCTACATAAAGAATAAAAAAACAGAAAAACAAAAAGCAAAACAAAGCTTTGATTGATCTAGACGAACAAGAGACTATGACAGAGCGGTGAGATTTTAAGTTTTTTCTTTCAAATCTCTTCTCGTATCTATGAAATCACCATCTATTTCGCCTTCCTGATAAACACGAAAAGTGCTCACGCGACGAGGGCTACGCGTGAGTACCAAAAACACCCGGATTTTCACCAAGAATTCAAAATATCTCTAAAATCCACCTTTAGCTCTATCTACGCCATTCTAGTAGGTAGTTACTTCCACGCGAAGAGTAGCTACGCCAAGTGTGGGATGCCCAAAATCTCGTTTCGCCAAACTCAAGAGGTAGGTGGGCTTTCCTACTGTGTTATTCGAGCCTAAAGACTATATATAATGGTTGGAATATTCTTAGAGGCTATAAATTTTAGTCCCAAAATTTTCGGACTGAGTTTAGGAATTTTTAGGAATTTTTGGGATTATTTTCAAACAAATTCAAAGTTTAATTTTTGGGATCATTTAATGTAGCTGTTAAAATTTCAGGATTTTATTCAGATAAATCCTGATACATAATTTTCAGAAATAATGTGTGTTTTAGACTATATGGAAAGTCCCTTTAGTCTAGAATCTAGCCATATGCCCGTGAATGGCATTCGGAGCCCACATATTTTCGAAATTTTAATCGTAGCACCAAGTGTGCAAATTTCGTTGTGATGACGTGCGTGGATCTAATACATCGAGCGTAGGCTAAAGCAAAGGCGGAAAGTCAGAACTGTGCCTGGCTTAGCAAGCAAAGAGGAGCGTTCTAAACTCATTTTCCAAATACTAGTGTATTATTATTATTATAAACTGCTTTACATCGTATTTCATGGTTTTACTTGCAAACCATTTTCAAAAGCGCCAAGCAATGAATTAGAAAGTAAGCAAATGGTTTTTGAATTGTAAACCATTTTTCTAGCAAGCAAGTAAGTAAATGGTTTTTGAATTGTAAACCATTTTTCTAGCAAGCAAGTAAGCAAATGGTTTTAAATTGTAAAACCATTTTTCAAAGCAAGCAAGCAAGCAAAAAGAAAAATTGAAAACAGGTCCTCCTCTAGTTCTCACAAGAAAACCCACAGGTATTCGTGACGCACGCGGTGTTAGGATCTCATACATGCATTTTAGCCTGGCTGGCTCAAGAAACTTAGGACATACACTCATGATTTCAAAGTTAGAGACTGGCACGTACAGAGTATATAAGGTTATGAGCTCTAACTAAATTACGGTGATGCAGACCCGTGTCGATTCCACCATTATTCAATGAAAGGTGACGCCGATGTCCTTCCACCTGCAAGACGGCCGCCTGTGCTTCCGTTCACTAGTAAGGCGTTAGGCGTAATAGCTCCAGCTGGTTGATGTTTATACATAATATACAAGCTTTTTAAAAAATCAACTATCGTCCCTTGGCCGCCCAAAGCCTGAGAGTTTTAGCAAACTGCTGAGCCCAGTTCCCGCTTTATTTTCAAAGCATGTTTGTTTCAAGCTCCTGTTTTATGTGAAAAAGTTTTGAGAAACTTTTAGTTGGGGTTTGTGGTAAAAGTTTTAAGAAACTCACAAGATAAAGCAAGCAAGCAAGAGAAGTTTCAGAAGTTTTATAAACTTCTAAGCAAGCAAAAATGAGTTTTATGTTTTTAAAGAAAAGCAAAGCAGCAAGCAAGTATTAAAAGTTTTATAAACTTTTAAAAGCAAGTGTACAAAGCAAGTAAGCTAAGAAAAGTTTAAACTAAAAGCAAGTAAGGTGCCAAAGTAAAGCTTCCGAAAATAATTGTAAAAAGAAGTTTCTACGCTTTGAGATGTTTTCCTAGTATTAAAACATTTTATAAAACATACACTCACTCGAGCCTGCTAGCTCTATTATTTTGTATTTTAAAACTATTTTCCAGCATGCACACTTCTGACGCCAGAGCGCATTAGGTATTCTCCTGGTACTTATACTGTCGTAATTAAGAATATCGTGGTAAGGAAATACTTTGAACTTGTATAATGGAGCATATGTATGTACATAGAGTGCTTCAGAGAACGTGGTCACATGTCGGCTGCCATATTTCGATATCGTAAATCGATGTATGTGGACGGAACTGGATTATGTGCACGTCATGCCGCCAAGTTTTTCCACGCTAAGATTTTACCAAATCCTAAGTTATAAATAAAAGAAATTTTTTTATATGAGGTTTCAAAGAAGCAATACGGCCATTTCGCTGTGAGTTTCTAGTCGCAGGTAACGGCCGGGATTTTCAGGAGTGGCTTCAAGACGCCTGGCCGCCACCGGAAAGGTGTGTCAATGCATCACATTCAAAATTTCAGCACCCAGAAACAGATAAAAATTCCCCAAACTTTCCAATCATGCTATATCAAAGACAAATTTTAAAATCAAATCAAGAAGAATATACTGCCCCTTTTTGGTCTCTTATGCTAATTGAAGTTTGATTTCAGATGCTCTCCTATTTGCACAATCTTCATTGTCCTGTAAAACTAAAAAAAAATATTTACCTACTCTTCAATCTATAATGAATAAAATCACAATATGCTATTAAACACATAAATTTAAAACTAAAACAAGAAAAATTTAAAACAAACTGGTGTGGATTGCCTTCCACAAAGTTGCTCAATTTTTAGTCTTTAGCTGGACTTTCTGTTGCCATTGTTCTGTTTCTTCAATTTCCCTTGTTCAGAACTAAGGGTTACTCTTCCAATTGCTTTCTCCCAAGGTAGTGCTTTAATCTCTGACCAATAACTTTGAATTCCTTATGATTGCTGGTTCACAAGTGTCCTTGCCCCCAAAGCGTGCTTGATACCCTTGTAAATGAATCCGCTCCGTTTGGATTTCAGCTTTCACGGAAATAGTCTTGATGCGAGTTGAATAACAAGGGCACGATCCTCTGCCAATTCCCTCCTCAAAGTCGTTGATCATGCCATTTTTGTTTTTATCCTTGTAGATTACGGCACTATCATAGGCTTCATTTCTCAACTCTTCCAATTCATTTAAACCCCAGGTAAGCCTATCTTCCTTATGACTTTAAAATCAAAAATTAATCTTCTTTATGGCCCACATAGCTTTATATTCTAGCTCAAGAGGTAGGTGACAAGGTTTCCAAAGACAAGCTGTATGGGGTTACATTCAATAGGAGTTTTAAAGGCGATCTGTATGCCCGAGTGCATCATTAAGCAACTGACCAATCTCTTTTGGAACTCCACAGTCTTTTCCAAAATTTTCTTTGTTCCCTTTGTTGGAAATTCAGCTTGCTTGTTGTTTGAGGATGATAAGCCAAGCTCATAATGTGTTTGATACCATATGCGCTCATGAGTTTGTCAAACACCTTATTTACCAAAATAAGGCTCCCTCCATCACTAATTATAGTTCTGGGTGTCCCAATCTGTGAGAATATTTCTTTGTAAAATCCCACATTGTATTGGCATCATTCTTTGAATATTTCTTGCCTCGACCCCATTTTTGATACATAATCACAGCTAAGAGTATGTATATATTTCCGATAGCTGGAAAAGGCCCCATAAAATCCATTCCCCATACATTAAACAATTATACCACCAAGATACCTTGCAGGGGCATCTCATGCCTTTTGCTAATATTTCCCATTCTTTGGCATTGATCACATAACTTCACCCATTCAAAACAGTCCTTAAAAATAGTAGGCCAATAAAATCCTGACTGAAGAATTTTGTGGGCTGCTTTATCTCTTGCAAAATGTCCTCCATATGGTGATGCATGACATTCTTGTAAAATCTTGCTTTGCTCTCCTTCTGGTACACATCTCCTTATAATCATATTAGCTCCTCTTTTAAGCAAATAATAGGTCGTCGGATGTAATTACCTCTTTATCGATCCTTAGCTTTTTCTCTATTCGTAGGTGAATTACGGTGGCATAATTCCACAAGCTAAGTTCACAATATCAACATACCCGGGAGTGATTGGAGTGACAAAGCGGAATAGCTGCTCATCTGGAAAATTTTAACTATTTTTCTTCCTTCCTCTTTGTATGAGTAGGTTTCTACACTCTTGACAAGTGATCAGCTATCACATTGTCACAACCCTTCTTGTCTTTATTTCTAAATCAAATTCTTGCAATAATAGTACCCACACAGGAATCAATCTAGGCTTTGCTTCTTTCTTTGCCATTAGATACTTAATTCTTTGCATGATCAATGTGTATATGACATGGGACCCCGAAATATATAGCTAAATTTTTCACATGAAAATACTATTGCCGACATCTCCTTTTCAGTAGTAGAGTAATTTTCTTAAGCTTCATTAAGGTTTTGCTAGCATAGTAGATGGCCTTGAACACTTTTTTTCCTCTTTCTATCAATCTGGCTCCCATTGCAAAATCTTGGCGTCACACATGATTTTGAATTCTCTGTTCCAATCTGGTTTGCCATGATGGGAGCTTGACTAGTGGATTTTATTTCTTCAAATGCATTATGGTAGGATTCATCAAAATAGAACTTAGTATCTTTTTCCAGCAATCTGCATAGTTGGTCTAGCAATTTTTGAGAAATCTCTGATAAATCTTCTATAAAATCCAGCATGTCCTAAAAAACTTCTAATTCCCTTGACTATAGTGGGTGGCATTAGGTTTCTTATAATTGAAACTTTGCACGGTCTACCTCGAAGCCTATTTGCCAAAATCATGCCCTAAGACAATTCCTTTTGTAACCATAAATGGCATTTCCCAATTGAGCTAAGGTTCTTGTCTTTGCACCTTTGAAATCTTGTCCCCAAGTTATGAGACAACATTCAAAGCTGGATCCATACCTTTGTAAAATCATCCGTAAAGATCTCCATAACCCTTACTTCAGATCGAGAGAAAATATAGATTTATCATGCATATTTGGAAGGTACCGGGAGCATTACACAAACCAAATGGAATTCTCCTAAAAGCAAAAGTACCAAATGGGCATGTAAAGTGATTTTCTCGATCTTCGAGTGCAATAGCAATTTGGTTATATCGGGTATCCATTAAGAAAACAAAAATGAGGTATCCTACTTGACCTATCAGTCCCGATCAATGAAAAGCGAGGGGAAAATGATCCTTTAAGTTTGCGTATTCAATTTACGTAGTCCAATACACCCTCCATCCCTATCCACGGTTCTTGTAGGAATCGGTTCATTCTTTTCATTTCTGATCTACGATTGAATCCACCTTTCTTAGGAACCACGTACCTTTGAGAGCACCGAAGCTATCGATATAGCATATATAAAACCTGCCTTTAACCATTTCAGAACTTCTTTTCTGACAACTTATTTCATCACTGGGTTCAGCCTCCTTTGATGCTCAATAGAAGTTTTTGCATTATCATCCAGCAATATTTTG
This sequence comes from Tetrastigma voinierianum, assembly GCA_016808115.1. NCBI lineage: Eukaryota > Viridiplantae > Streptophyta > Magnoliopsida > Vitales > Vitaceae > Tetrastigma > Tetrastigma voinierianum. The sequence goes on from JAEQBH010001110.1 coordinate 295,521, forward strand.
TGCATGCAAATGGAGGGCTGACCTGCCAGTCTTGATTGACAGCGATTGCTTCCTTGTATTTTCGAGTACCGGCAACTTATGTTCTTGACTTGGTCATTGCAGCTGATATGATAGTGGTTTTCTCTTTTACGGTTCTAAGAACTCATATTTTAAATGACTAGAGCAATTCTTTCAATGTTTACCCATACACTAGTTTCACGCTCATGGAGTTTCTTGTTTTACATTTGCATACTTCATCTTGACTGTTTTCATTTATACTCGAGATTGTTTCCTTGTTAAACAAATTTGAAGGCAATACTTCACAATCAAGACTCTCAAGATACTGAAAATTCATCTCAATTTCATTGATAGAGTGTTGAAGGATACAATCAGAATTCAATTCAACATTGAGAAGGCTATTGTTTCCCTCTGATAGCCTAGCTATGCATCTACATCGGGATGTTCCAAACTCCTAATGTATTAAAATGCACTGCTTCATTTCCAACCTCGAGTGTCAGTTCACCTTTCTGTACATCTATCAAGGCAGCTCCAGTTGCTAAGAAAGGTCTTCCCAGCAACAAAGGAACTTGGGTATCTTCCTCCATCTGCATGATAACAAAATCCACTTGGAATATGAATTTCCCAACCTTGCCAGTACATCTTCCAAAATGCTGCTTATAGTTGTGCCATTGATGTCGACCATCTGTGATGTAGCTGGCGTGATTAAGTTCCCAAATTAACAAGCCTCTACACAGCGATCAAATTTATACTCGCGCCATAATCACATAAAGCTTTCTTGGTCATATTTCCCTATGGAGCGAGGAATGGGTAAGAGCGCGAGGAGTCCTTCATCTTTGTTGGGGAGCTTTTCTTTGGATAATGGCAACTGCTTGATGGCGATCAAATTTATTATTCCCTCATCTGACTATCTTCCTTTTCTTGCCGAATTATCTCCTTGAAATTTTTGCATAAGGCATTTGGCTGATTACCTCTGCAAATGGGATATTTATTTCTATTTTCTTGAAAATGTCCAAGAATTTAGAAAACTGTTCTTCTCTTCTTGACTTCTAAAGTCTCTGTGGAAATGACACTGAAGGTGTATAAGCTGGTACTCTTTCCTTCTTTTTCTGGTCATTACTTCCTTTCAGCTGTTCAATCTGGGTGCTCTTCTCTCCTTCCTTTTCAGTCTCTTCTTTTTCTGCCTCAGTCTCTTCTTTCCTTTCTATCCTTTTGTTGCTGCTCAAATCCTTCCCACTTCTTAATTGAATTGCCATGCAATCTTTTGGGTTCTTCTGAGTGTCACTAGGGAATGTACCCTTACTCTGATTTGGCATATTCAGGGCCAGTTGCCCTACTTGTGTCTCCAAATTTTTCAGCGAGGCACTAGCATTCTTTTAAAACATTTGAGTATCAAACTTGAAAGCTTCAAGTCGAGACGATTTACACATTCATGGAATTATAATAGCCTCTTATTTGTCTCCATGAGCGCGGCATTTGTTCTTCCAAATGGTTGAGTCCTCCTCGACCACTGATATTCATTTTCTACTTTCACTTCCTTGATGTTGTTCTTTGGAACCTTGGTGGCTGCTGATATCCTTGTTGAGGATTTTGTCCATTCCTTGGGCCTTATAATGCCCCTCCACCATATGAGAAATTCTCATGGTTCCTCAGTGCTGGATTGTAGTGTGTGGGCAGGTTAGGATTTGGCTTGAAATGATAACTTCTTGGCTCGTTCATGTACTTAACCTCCTCAGCACCATAAGAATCTTCTTATGTTGGCACATCTGCACTTCTTCTAATAAGTTCTCTTTCCCTTTGCTCTATTTCATGAGCGGTATGCATCTTTTCTCTCTTGCTCCATCATATGCATTATGGCATCAGCTTTGCCTCATCGTGTCATCTTGCTCAGCTCCACTGACCCCTTTCCTCTCTTTGACTCCCCTTGAAAACTCAGATGGAGCTTTCATATTACATTTTGCTAGGTCTTCTATCAGATCTCTCGCTTCTTCAGCACTTTTTCGTTGGAATGCTCCACAGCATGAAGCATCAATAATGCCCTTAGATGTATCATTTAAAGCATGATACACTATGTCTATCTAGGTCTTCAAATCTATTCCATGCATCGGGCACCTCTTCGTGACCCCTTGAATCTTTCCAGGCTACATATAGGCTCTCATGCTTCCCCTTGTTGGAATACTATTATCTCTCTTCTTCTCTACGAGAGTAAGAGATGGGGGAAGAATACGCAGTAGGCTTCTACCAACTCTTCCCAGTATCAACCGAACCGTATGGTAATGATTCGTACCATGTAGTGCTATATCTCTCAAAGAAAATGGGAAGAGATGCAACTTTATCATACGGTCTCCTGTATTTCAGCTTCTTTGTGTCTAGCCATCACGAGAAATCTTCAGTGCTCGTTTGAGTCTTCGGTGGGATGACCCGATAAGCGATGTTCTTCGAACCATTGTATCGAGTGGCTTTAGTTCGAAATTATTGCATCCGCAGTAAATTTGTCACGATTGTAAGATGCTCTTCTGAATAATAGGCCTCGGAAATCCTCCATTGTGTCGGTAATGGGAGGCCTTACGGTTGTTATCCTACATTCGTGTCTGGTCATGTCTCTCTCATCTGCTATATTTGCATTTTACGCTCTTTTGTCTTTCTTAAGCTCCTGAGTGTTCTCTCGGTCGTGTCTGTGGAATCGAGGTCGAGGAATCACATTTCCTATGCATTAAGGTTTTCTGAAATCAAAACACTCGGATTAATAGGATTAGTCTAACTAAACAAATATTTTCAACATGGCTTGTTAAAGGTGGTGGGTGATGTAGTGCTTGCTTGAAAAAGCTATTTTTTCTTTTAGTTTATAAAATGTCAATTAGCATTTCCTTCTTTTGTCGAATATTGATCCTAATTAATTCTTTCAATCCTGGCAACGCCATAAAAACTTGTTTATGTTTTTCAATCTGACATGACGCCATAAAACTTGTTTGCCTTTTCTATATAGACTAAAACCCTCAAATTAACATAATTACAGAACCTTACACTTCTCTTTTTCCATGTTACTTTGGATAATTTGTGATAAATAAACACCTCTTAATGTTCATGATTTAAAAATAAGGAGTTCGGGTCTATGACCTTTGCAAGTGCCAGTCATACAAGTAGTAAATGCAGATGGCAAGTCCGATTATCATTCCCACGAGATTGATAGCGAATTAAGATCCAACTACTGACTACTAAAATTCCATACTATTTGGACTCAAAACTCATAGTGAAAGTTTTATCCTAAACAACTAAAATTAAAAAATCCTATACTATTGAATATATTCAAACTAAAGCTAAAACAAAGAAGTAAATGAATAAATAAATTGTAAATAAAAGAATGGATTGAATCGGTTCACTTGTGAGCTTGAAACTATCAGTGAAATACAATGAAACAGTCAATTCAATGATTAAGTACATTTATACATTCTATATATGGATCTGGATTGTGTCAGATTTCTAGTTTTGGAATTGGATTTCTCCATATTCCTTAGATTAGATATCAGGCTTCTCTGAAGAGCAAGATCAAACCCGGCTACACCGTATTCCAAATTCTCTTGCGCAAGATCAGGTATTTTCTTTCTCAATACTTCCACACCCATTTCTGATGGCAATGAACTTTTGCTTTTCCTTCTCAGGATTTTCGCAAAGTTTCTACCACTTAATTGGTAGCTCAACCTTTAGATCTATGGGTTTATCCCGTTCCCTTGATTAGATCTAAGCTAACAAAGGGATTGGAACTTACCTTTAGATTGAGGTGAACTCTCTGATTGTTTATATTGTTAAATACACCCCTCTGACTTGATTATGGCGAATGGGGATTTATAAAATGAACTCGAGCTTTCAGCCGGTCCGTCGATAGGTAGTCGAACATACCAGAAAAGAATGCTCTCGACTCTCAGGGAATCTCGGTCTACGTGTCACGAGAGGGCATCTGGATATCGGTAAGATGCATTCCCTCAATTGGTATAGGTACTACTATTGGGAACTTATCCATTCAAAAGCGACGGAATTAAGTAAGAGCGAGACCAATTAATTCCATAAATGTGCGGGAAAGTGACAACTAAATGTAAATCAAATCCGGCGAGATGCCTCACGATTCTTGCATTCTGCAATTAAGAAATGGAGCACCGATCACGCTGCTCCCTTGCAATTGCAATAAAATTGAGAAGAAATGAATTCGGTGTCTAGATTTCATAAATTTTTTTGAGCGATGATACGTAAGAAAAATAATAGAACTAAAATCAGCTCTCTTCCGTCTACCATGATTCCCTTTTCAAACCAAAAAAAAGGACTAAAAATAAAATAAAATAAAATAAAAATCTACTCTAAAATATACCTTTGAGTTCTCTTCCTTTTTGGGGTAGTGAGACGGAAAAACGTACTTTACTCTTCTAAAGCTATCTATTTATGCGTAAGAATTTGGGTGAATCCACAAATGCTCAGTGGAACTCCAAAGAAAAAGCCCATTTCATTGTCCTATGTCGCGACCTCAAGTTGATCCACGACATGGATTTCCTATTGATTGCTCGTGATCGGTCGCGGCTTCTTTTCTTTCCTAAGTTGCAACCGGTTTGTCTTGCAAGTGCTTTGATCAGTGGTCGCGACATCGTTTGTGGTCGCGACCTCATTTGCTCGATGTTCGCCAGGTGTTGATGTCGCAACCTCAATTACGTATCAGCGACATCATTGTCGCTCTATTCTTCCGGCCACGAGTTTAAGAGCGCCGGTTTTAGAGTTTGCGACCACTTTTACATTTGTATGATGACTTCATGGCCCATTGACGAGGATCAAAATATCGATCGCTCACGGATATATCGGTAATTGGATTTTACGGAAATATCGGAAATATCGGTAAATATCGGTGGATATTTTTACAAAAATATCGGTTCGATTAAAATTTTTCATATTTTAATTATATAGATGATGAGAAATGATTCATATCTTAATTAAGGTAGATTAAAATCAAATGGATTAGTAATTATTAAATTAAATATGTTATATTTAATATATTATTGAGATATTATTATGTTAAAGAGATTATTTATTTGTTTTTTGTTATTATTATAAATATTATATAGATAATGAGGAGATTCAAATATTATATATTATAATTTTGATTTTAAATAATATTATTTCTACTTCTTTTCATTTTCAAATTAATATTTGATTTAAAAATATTATAAGTTATAATGTAAAATAAAAATAAAATAAAATATTATAATCATATGGTGGTAGGGATTATGAACAAATAAATAATAAGATAATATAAAAAAAGTTTGCACTATATATAATAAGTGCAATCAATGGCTTGGTGGTTGGAGTGTGCCATTTCCAGCCATTTTGGGTGGGTTCGAAACCCACCAGAAGCAATTTTTTGAGATTTTTGAAGCCAAAGAACAAAAGGAAAAAACAGTGAAAAATCGGAAATATCGGAAAAAGTCGGAAAATTTCGGGGAAATATCGGAAAAAGTCGGAAATTATCGGGAAATATCGGAAATTATTGGAAAAAATAGGGAAAAATCGGACAAAGGAAATTTCGGTGGAGATATCTTTTCGATCTCCACCGATTTCCGATATTTCGCCGATATTTCGGCCGAAATATCGGAAATTTTGTTCCATGGTTGTGACTTTGATTTCTTGGTCACAATCCTGTTGGTGGTCTTCTTGCCTTCATATGTTTCAATTTTATGTCGCGACCTCATGGTGATATCGCGACCTCTTTTCCTTTCCCTGCTTTTCTTAGTTTGCAACCTCGGTTCTACGTTGCAACAAATTTCCTCCTTCCCACTATTTTCAGTCGTGACCTCGAGGATGTCGCAACCTCAATTTCTTACGTTGGCTCTTCTTCGGTGTGACCTTTATTGAGTGGTCACGACATCATTTCTTATCCTTGATCTATAAGGTGTAAGTTCGAGTTCTTGGCAAGTGCTTTGTTGGCTCTGAGGTTGCGACCTCCTTTCCAAACTCTATTTTTAGTTGCACTTTGCAGATCTTCACATTTTATGTCGCGACATCATAGTGGTGTCGCGACATGAAATGAACCCTTGCATTTGAAAACTAGTTGCAACCTCTTTCTTTTGCAAAGACCTTTTTTGTGGCTTCATAGACGGATCCTTGTCGCGACCTCAGAGTGGTGTCGCGACATCAGTCATATCCTTTTGGCGTCGAGACATCAAAGTGATGTCGCGACATGAATTTCTTCCTTTGATTATTTCCTTTAGTTTCGACCACGTTTCTTTGTAGCCGCCAGCCTCATGCTGAATCATGACGTCACTTATTCAAGTTTTATATTTCTTAACTGGCCAGGAATTTGTTGATGTCGTGACTTGGAATCTTGGCTGCTTGAAACTCTGTCGCGACTTAAATTTTCGATTGTGACCTGGTCTGTAGCTGCGGTAGTTTCTTTGATTTTTGCTAAGATTTGAGTTTATTGCATTTTTTCTGCCAAAATGAAATTTGAGTTAATTATCCACTTTTACGCAAGCGAATCAACATTTATCTCATAATATACTTGAAAAATGGATTAAAAACTTAATGAGTTTTAGACTGCGTCGTAGGAACTACCAAAATTTCAGGTAAAGAAATCTTGGGGCCCGGATGAACCCGGGCTCTTGCATGCTCGCCTTTGAGATTTCGCTACAGGCGTTTCCACAGACGAGCATGGTGTAGTCTCCATAATCTTACGAGTCATTGGATCGTAAGTAACATACACGTCTACAATAATATACCAAAACAAACAAGAAAAGCGGCGTTGGGGGGCTCGCGCATATAATGCTAATTAAATCCGCTTTGAAAATTACAAATCCACCGATGTGATCTCGCCAGCGCATGTAGTACGCACCGCCGGGATGCGCCGTCGGCGAGGCGATGTGGTTGGTGTCGCGCGTGGTTCTGCACAAAATAGTTAATCAGTTTCGATGGGAGATCAATAATTCACTAGTGAATGTGTGAAACTAAAATGATTATCATCTCTGAGATCATAAATGACGCTAAATAAAGTCTCAAATCGGGAGAGATGGCATGCGGAGCATAACGACTCCTTTCCGGGTATGGGAGGATATATGGGTCTCGGCTCTTGAATTGGGCTCGTAGGCCAGGTCGGCTAGGCCAGCCCAATTATAGTCTTTAATAGGATGGGACCTGTTGGCTAGAGGGCCTGGGCCAAAGCCCATGACACCCACAATTGGTATGATATTGTCCATTGTGAGCTTAAGCCCTCATAATTTTGTTTTTGAACTGTACCCAAAAGACCTCATATCAATGAAGACATTATCCATAATTCATAATCCTTTCTATTTCCAATATATGTGGAACTTTGGATGTACAGATAACAATTATCATAGACTCTCCTTCATGTGGCAGACTAATTTTACAAGAAATACTAGTTAGTACATTTAGGAATGGGGAAGCATAGCCATGAAAGCCAAGCAAAACTGTTTGAGAGGGCTTGCACCTACACTTCATGTTCTATATTGGCATAGTTTTGGACGCAATTATGGTAGTTTCTAAGTTTTCGTTTTATTAAATAGGTTTCAAATAGGTTCTAGCATGTATTTATTTAATCTGGGAGTATTTCTCATGTTCAACTATTTAAATTTAGCATATTTTCCCTTAATTCTATTTTTGGATTTCTTGAGGATTTCTTTATTCATGAATGACTCAGATTTGTACCAAATCCTTGAATATGATATGTGGGAAAAAATAACATGTTCCTATTTTTTTAAGGATTGTCACCTATCCTTGATAATATTGATTACGTAGGGTATCCTTAATTATATTTAAATGGCATGAAGCACCTAAAATTGGGAAAATAAAAATCCCTTTCCTCAAACAATCCAAACATGTAATATTAAAGTCACCAAAATCAGTGAAACATGTGATGTAACGGTAACATCATATTTAAACCCAAAAATGCCTCTCATATAAGACTATTAGGCACAAAACATGTAATAAAATTCTAAGTGCCTATGTGCGCAAGTGCACCATTGCCTCAATTAATATAATGAAGGTATAAGTATCGTTCCACAAGGATTAGATTACTAATTACTAAGATTAGAATAGTCACAACTTTATTTAGATAACACAAAGATGAAAAGGAAATAGAAAACAAACTAAACTAAAGAAATCCTAAACTAAGGTCATTAACATGCAAAGTGAAAAGTGAATTTCAAGAAAGCCTAGGGTTGTGATTTCATCTAACAAATTCCTGTGGCGAGACTCAACATGTTCCTAAAGATGCCTAAATCATATATTAATGACGAAATTCACTTAAGCACATGTTATTCTTTCTCAAGCAACAACAATCTACCCTTGAAAAATGTTATATTGTATTTCTATCTCAAACCATCATAACCAAGGATACATTAAGCAATTGAAATCCAACAAACCACATGTAACCCACAAACATCTCTATTTTATGGTGAAACATGACATTCAATCCATGGTCTAACCGAATTATTGTTTTTCAACCTCAAATTAGGTTACAAATCATGTTAATGTGATCAATTATCAAAAATATGGAAAATTGAATAAAACATTTAATATATAAGAAAATTCAAACATCAAAGATTACAAATCAAAGCTAAACACCATAGTTCATTGTTTAGACTATATCAAAACCCTAGAAAACTAAAATAACTCATGGAAAGGAGAAATACAACCATATAAATGAGGGAAAACAAGAAAATATGAGAAGAGTGTAGATGAAACACATTTATTCTCTTCAAATCTCCGTCTCCTTCTTCTTCAAGACCAAAGTTGTGATTTTTCGCGGAAGAAGCCTTGTCCTAGGGTGTTTCCACCCAAAGGGACTTCTCCCCCACCCAAAAAGCCTCTTTTCTAAAGCCTAGACTCAAAATGGGCTTAAATCAGCAAAGCAACGTGTTGGGCCCTGAAAATGGCACCATGACGTCAAATTTTCATGCCCCAACGTGAAGACGTGTGAGACACTACTGTAGCTAAGGCAAAATCACACCCCAGCATGAGCACTATTTCCAGCTTCGTCTGTTTTTCCTCTTCTACTTCCTGATTCCATAACATTCTCGTCCAAACCCCGAATTAAGCAATCTTTGTCTTGTTGGAAAGCTTAGAGAGTGTAGAGTATCGATATAGCTAGAGAGAACACTTTAGAGGTGATGGTAAAGACTGAATCAACAAAGTATGCCAATTGGTCAGCTTTTGAGCACTATTCTCTTTTCCTTCTTCTAAAAATCATAACTTGATCATTTGTAGTCCAAATTAAGTCAATAAGGGCTTTTCAAGAATCTTATAAAGTCTATAACTCATCCATAGAAAAAGAGGATCCATTGGTGGTCATCTTATAGCTGAAAATATTGAAATATAGTAGCTACTGCTGAATGTTGAATTTGTTGATTTTTTTTACTTTTTCGCATCATTTTCACTCCGCTCCATCCAATAGTTAACCTAATCACAAAAATAAGAATTTAAGGCATTAGAAAACTTATTTATATCATAAAACTACTAAAAACTAAATAAAATAAGGGGATAAAATGAGTATATAAGATACTCATCAAGGACCCACATGCTCATCTCTCCTCTCTCTTAGATCACACCCCACTCTTTCCTCTCTCTTGGATCACCCCTCTCTCTCCTCTCCTCTCTCCTCACTCCATCTCTTCATCTCTCCCACTTGTTAGATTTTCTATTTCTTATATTACAAATCAATAATTGCTTCTCTTTTTTTTTACTCAATGATTATTTTTATTCAAAGTAAGTCTGAAAGGAGTACACTGTAAAGGATTGAAGGAGGAAACCTCCATTCACCAAGATCCGACATAGAAACAGTCGCTTTTTTACGAGGTATTGAGCGGCTTGATTCCCATATCTTCTTACATGGGCTATTGAGCAGCCATTTATGTTTTCACTTAAGTATTTGAAGTCTTGAAAAATTAAACCCAGTGTGGAATTAAAAGTGGAAGGATTTTTAACAGTTGTGGCCAGAATTAATGAATCTGTTTCAAATACCACATTCTCCAACCCACTAGTAGAGATTCATGATAATGCTTCCCTGCACCCAAGTGCTTCCATTGTAAGAGCATCTGAGGGACCCAACTTCTTTCCATTCTTCGCCATTATCAACGAGCCGTCGTGATCACAGATGATCCACCCAAAACCTATCATCTTGCTGTGAGCATCTAGGGCAACATCAACATTACATTTCAGGCCGCCAGGCTTTGGGGATCCCACTTCTCGTTTAATATCCAACATAAATAAAACTATTACTTGAGTTTCTTTAGGCTATATGGAATAAACCCTAATTATTACATAATATCCAAGAATCTTAGAACCATATAATTTTCACAATATCAATACCAAGAAAAAAGACATACCTTTAATCTATTGGGGATTCTTAAAGAGATCGAAATAATCATGGTGACAACTGTGTTTCTCTCCCTTGGCCCTTGGCCCTTAAGTTTTCTTTTATGTGTATAATTAATAGAATATAATGTTTATTTATAGGGTAGAGAGAAGACCAATTTCCTTGTGGGAATAGAAGTCCACTTTCCATCAAAGTGTTATTAGTTTAGGAAACTAACTTTTCCAAAATTGATCAATAGGATTTTAGCCCCATTAATTATTTATTAAGCCTATAACATAAATTTGTTATTTAAATAAGTATCACATAATAATATAAAAGTGGGTTACATGAAATTCCAAAACCTCCCTCCGTAATCATTATAAATAAATAAATATATTTATTTATAATAATTAACAAACAAAAAAACATTACATTTTAAAAAATAAAAAATAATGTTTTTTAGGTGATGGCTGAGTGTGGCTAGGGTGGAAGGGAGGGGGAGGAGAGAGGAGAGAGATGGATGATCCAAAAGAGAGGAGTATGTGAGTCCCACATTAAAGACATTTTTGGAATCAAATGTGATGTTACTTTTCCACAATAAGTTTAGCTAATTTTGATGGCTTGATTACATGTTTGGATTGATTGAGAAAGTGAATTTCTATTTTCCTAATTTTAGACGCTTCGTGCCATTTAAACATAATTACCCCTATTTTTGTTTCATGTTTTGTTTCTAGGTTGTGAGTTTTATCGTCGAATAATTCTTATCTAAATGGCGATGTGATGGGAGAAACAGAATCCATTGAAGTTGGGGGTGGATCGTTTGAAGAGGATTGGTGCATTTTATGCAAATCTTTTGCAACAAGGTGAAGACTAATCCTAACCGTCCTCTCTCGTGAGAAGTCCTCAAAATTGCAAGAAATATTAGAAGAAAAATTAATTAAGCATGCATATTGATGGGCATGCGAGTTGACAAAAAGAAGGTTAAAAAGAAAATTTTAGAACAAATTAACAAGACATTATCAAGGACTATCAATTTCAGCAATCGAACTGATCCTAGTTGAGGTATTGGAATAAATTGACAATTTGAAAATTCATAGAGGAATTAAAACTGGGTAATTAATGAACTTAAAATACAACGACATGTGTATCTTCAGTATCAAGACCCAAGAAGTTAAAGGAATAACAAAATTAGGAGATGTGGGTGACACAAAGGAAAATCATGTAGCCCCTGAATATTTGCAATGTGAAAATGGTGAGGTGAAGTTCTCATTTTTATCTTAGGCCGCATTATAATATACAATGGCAATTTGGAATTGGTTGAAGTTGCTTCAACTCATCTCATAACATCTTATGAAGAGAATCATAGGTATTTACATCCAAGGAGCCTTGATTCAATGCTAGAAGATGTTTCTTAATATTAAAATTTTCTGGGACATTATTTGTTTGGTGAAAACGATCTTTTTTAGATCATTCTAGATTTCATGTGCTATTGTCACGTAGGGAGTAGAGCATTGGCTATATTTCTAATCACAATTTAAGATTCATGAGGTAACCATGATATTAATTACACTATGTCAGATGCCAAACAAGAGATCATCATTGGTTGGATGAACAATGGTTCCACCGATAACCTAATCATGTTCTTCTTCGTCACCATAGCTCCTACTCCCAAGTATTGTAATTTGGTTTTTACTAAGATGATGGAGAACTTGTTAATTGTTGTTTTCCCTACAACAATTCCTAATGAAAAGTTGGACAACAATAAAGAAGAATGGATACAAATTTAACATGGTCCCATAGGATGTGTCCAAAGGATTAAGGTTGAAATCTTTCCACTATATCTAATTAGAGTTATATAAAAAAAATATTTATACTAACTTAGATATTACAAAAATTCAAAACTTCCCCTCAAACAAATTTACATATATGTTCTTAAGTTCGTTTCGCACTGGCAATGCTCCTTTTCTCCATGGATATCTGTTTTTCAATACTAGCCACATACTACAACAAAGCCAAAATGAGACTTAGATGATCCCTATTGTGCAAAAAGAGGGGGCTCGAGGAATCATCCCTTGTCAAAGAGAAGAAGTACTATATGCTACAACCACAGGATTGTTGTTTTGAGAGCCTCAAGCTATCGAACAAACAGAGGAATAAGAACTAAAAAACGGAAAAGAATGAGAACTAAAAAAATGGAAAATAGTTGCTCTAATACCATTTAAGTGAAATAGCTAGAGCTAGAGAAAAGAAATTGGCATGGAGATAAGATGCATAAATGCCCTTGATGTTTAGTCATATTCCTAATTTGGATCTTTAACTTTTTTCAAGCCCTTTTTGTCAAAAGAGTTAACAGATGGATCAACTGCCTTTTATTGATGTTGACGTGTCCACCAAAGGTGGCAAATTTTGCTAATGTGTAACCCTAACACACCACCTAAGTCACAGCTCGAAAGCCGGCTTCAAAGTACAAGTCCTGTGGATAGCTACATTCTTCACCGATCATCAATCTATCATGCTAAATTATTTTGTGATTTCAAGAGTATTTATTGAGCCCAAAAACAATTGATCAATAATTACAAGACCCAATAAATGCATTATAAAATACAAATTTTATTAAACAAATAAGCATATCAATTCATACTAGATAGAAAAACATATCTGGCATGGATTCAGAATTATTAATTTTCATTTTTCTTCAAAGAAATTTGTAGGGGGCAAGATCAAAGAGAAAGATGGATAGGGTTGAAGATGGATTTTTCCTTCTCCCCAAGTGTGTTCTATAAAACCCTTATAAAATTATAGGGTTCTATTTACTTATATATATAGAACACAAGGAAACAATTGGGCTTTAGTCCAATGGGCTTACCTAAACAAGGGAGAAGATAGAACCATGGGCCTATAGCTAGTTAATATTAAACTATCTCATAAATGGCCCATAATTAACATGCACAGTTACACAATTAAAATTGTAATATGATTATCACTTAGTTCATAATTAATAAGTGTCTAACATTCTCCCACTTTGACGGTATAATCATAACTAAAATGTTTTCATAATAGATTTACATAGTCGTAACCAATCACATACAATCAACAAACAGAGATGATGCATAAATCGTACATAATCAGGCGCTATTAATCAAAATCATAACTCAAATGCTTCCACAAGAGACTTACATGGCCATAACCAACCATATGCAATTAATACACTGAGCAGATGCATAAATCATAAATAATCAGGCGCTACTATTTTAGAAGCATTTCAATGCAATAGTATTGATTAAATAGAAAGAAAAAACATCATTCTGTCATTCATCTGGTCAAAATGACACAAAATCATAAGATAATGACAAACATCATAATGTGCATGTAATAATGAAAAAGCATGAGCTTTCCTTACAAAATATATGAGAAAGGCAAAACTCCCACTAAAACAAAGAGTATAGGCTCCTAACAATCTCATGCGGGTGACGTGCTCATAAAACACACAAATAGGTAAGCTTTTGGTTAGTGGATCTACCAACATGCTAGTCATAGGCGTGTGTTCAACTGAAATTCTCTTTAACAAAAAAGAACTTCACATCAATATGCTTGGAGCGAGAAGTGCTCCTAGCGTTCCTAGAGAAAGATACAAGCTGGAATTATCCGCGGAACAATTTGACCCAATCTAGAAATGGAGTGAACAACCTCCAAAGCTGAAATGAAGTTCCACAACCATATTGCATGACAAGTAGTCTCATAACATGCCACATACTCTGCCTCCATAGTAGAAGAAGCTATAAGTGTTTGCTTGACACTTTTCCATGAAACAACTCCTTAAGTCGTCATAAAGATATAATCAAAAGTGGACTTTTTATCATCCATGCAATCTGTAGACTTTTTATCATCCACGCAACCTACATAATCAGAATCACTAGAACCAACCACCTCGAGTGTGTCAATACACAGATAAGTCAACATGAGATCCTTGGTACCCTGAACATACCTCAAAACTTTCTTAGCCGCTTTACAGTGGCTTTGACCAGGATCATTGATGAGTCTAAAACTCATCTATTTTTAATCCATTTTTCTGGCATGTCAAAAAACTGGAAAATACAGCAGTCTGTGTCGCGACATTGATTTTTTTTGTCGTGACACAAGGTTAAGCAGACCAAGGGAACTATGTCGCTACCAGAAACTGAATGTCGCAACAAAGCTCAGGCAGAACTCAAGGCTAAAAGAACCTTGTATGTCATGACAAAGAGTTTTTCTGTCGCGACATTATGGAAGAAGATATGGAAGAAAGCTGTCGCGACAATCCTAAACTCGGTCACGACAATGATCAAGGCAAATAGTGAAGGAGTTGTGTCGCAACACTATTTTCCCCTATCGCAACATAAAAAGCTGAATACTAAGATGAATTCTGTCGCTACAAGAGACAATTCTATCGCTCTTGTCATGACAGAAAATGCTAAGAATACAACACAAGTCAGCTAAGACAAGTGTTTTGATGTTGCGACAAGGTTTTGAGAATCAAGCTTGCATAAGGAAGAATTTCTATCGTAAACAAAAGAAAATCCTATCGCGGCATAACTTTTAGAGTTCACAACAAGGAGCAACAAAATCTCAGTCACGACAAAGATTGTTTCTGTCGTGTCAAGACAAAACATGAGGGAAGAACTCTCGGTCAAGACAAGAAGATAAAGAGCATAACAAGAGGATAGAAGACAAAGAAACTCATGTTGTGACATAGTGAAGAATTTGTTGGGTTACGGGCAGAATATCCAATCTAGTTGGAACATAAATGCAGCGGAATTTATAATTTTTATCCCTTAACCCACCAAGGATCACATGCGTTTCATAAGAAGCCAGGAAGGAGTGTGAGCACACTCTTGTAGTTCGATTCATCAAGCCTTCAAAGTCTGCCTTGGTTTATTTGGATCTTCAAGGTCTTGCCTTTCGACGACCACCCTCTACAGTATCAACACGAACAAATAATGAACGATCTTTCTGAATGCTAGTTCAAGTTCGTCTTCTCAAAACGAAATTAGGGTTTTTCTGTTTTTTGGTTGTTCCTACTTTTTAAAAGACGACTACTCTCAAAAATATATGTCTCACATATATATATATCTATATAAGTCTGCTAGGGTTTTAAATCAAAAAAGAATTTCCTTATCAGATAAGGAAACAAATTTATATCATTATATATTTAAAACACTTTTAAATAGTAACAATTTAAATTCAAATCCTTATTAGATAAGGAAACTTGAATTTATTATATTATTATATATTTAAAATACTTTTAAATAATAACAATTTAAATCACCGAATTTCCTTATCGAGATAAGGCTTGAATTTATATTATTATTTAAAACCCTTCTGATTATTTCATATCAATAAGAAAATATAACAAACTAATTATTTGTTATAATTTAAATCATAATTTAAACTTTCTCAAAATTAAATTCGAATTTAAATAGCAACTAATTGTTGTTTGTAATTAAAAAATAATCTCATCATTTTAAATTACTACGAAGAGTGAAAAACCATAACCGTTATTATTCGTTCTTACGCTAAGGACTTATGTGCCTATACAAACATCATAGCAGGTTTAAATCACATTTTGATCCTACAAGTCATAAGTGGCCTCTAGCAAGGCGTTATGACTACCCAAGTTAAAATGAAAAGCTCATTATCCGAGACAAACTCTTAATATAATGCAATGACATAATCCTTTGTCTCTCATGATACTGATATGAATATAAGGCATGGACAAAGTCAACCTTATATCTCTATCTTGATTACTCGAAACCAATTAGACCGACTAAACAAATGACATCGATCTCCATCAATTCATTTGAGCACCCAGCCATGCATTTCGCCTCAATTATCAAGGGGGCCTAGAGATATCTCTTATAATAAGAAGGACAATTTCATTTTAATCGTCATATCTCACTACATAATTTTGGCTATGTTCAAGTATAACCTTTATAGTCATCCGATTGAAGACAACGCTTTGATTATATCAAAACACAATATTCCTTATGTTGGAGAACTATAGCGATCTCAGTCAAAGGATTTAATGACACAAATTTATTAGAGATTAATTTATGACTTTGATCCATGTATTAATCTTAAGATTCGGGTTCCGTCTAATATTTGTTCTCAACAAATAGATATAAATTTCGATTTGTATCTCATACACATATTCATCCCATGAATATCAATCAAACTTTATACTATCTTAATTATCATATTCCCATAACATAATAACCCATTAGGACATTTAGAATAATTAATAATATTATTCAAGGACATTATATATAATAAATATGCAAATTATCATAATAATAAATTTTCATAAATAGTCAAAATACCATGTCCATACAATAGGCTCAGAGCACTATTACTACCGTAATCAAGGCGTAAATTCACGATGCAGTAAAATTATGTCGCATAGAAAAAGAAGAAGAACTGAGAAGAGAAAAGGTAAATGTGTTGCAACAAAGATGTCTATGTCGTGAACACACCAACAGCATCTACGTGAATTAGAAAAGAGAAGTCCGTCGCGATTACAGTTTCCTATCACGCATGTAATTTGTTAAAGACTCAAAGAAATCGGTTGATAGAGAATATCACATTTATTGCACAGATAAAGCAAAGAGAAAAGTTTGTCGCGACAAGGAAAATGATGTAACGACAGATTCTGGAAGCTGAAGGAAATAAGAAGCTGGTTATAAATAGGTTTGGTGTCGCGATGCAAGGCATTCCTGTTCCGACAAGAATAAGACTGCTACATCAAGATTTTGTCGCGACATTTTCACAGTCTGTCGTGACAAAATCCAAGAAAGATTTCAGAAGTGAGGTCGCGATAAAAGACTGCATCCTACGACAAAGGCTAGTGACAAAGACCTAAAACTCTGTCTCGACATAACTCTATCACCTACTGCAGCGACCACCTGTGGCTAGGAATTACGGGATCCACAACGCATTTATCAAGCAAGGCTCCAAACCAGAAAGCTCCATAAATAGACTGATCTAGGTATTGGCGCGTAACTTCCGTAACTCCGTATCGACTGGTAGTTGAAGACTTCTTGTATATTTCTTTAGGTTTTTATTTTCTTTTTCTTTTCTTTTATTTTCTATTTTAGTAGATTTAGTTTCAGTATAGTTTTTATTGTTAGATTTTCGTTAGTTATTCATTTCAATTTCTAGATTTGAGTATTGAACTGAAGTGCAGCTTCGAGCTGGAATTTATTTATAAAATCATCTTTTCATTTCTGTATGATCTAAATGGAGGATGGAAAATTTCTGGAGTTCAGTTATTTCAGTTTGTTTACAATTTCAGTGAATTTTCCTGATCAGCTAGTCACTGATATGAGTAAACCAGTTTTGAAAAGTTGAGCTCTCTCTCTCTCTCTCTCTCTCTCTCTCTGGAAATGGGTCAATGAGGATAGTTATTTTCGAGCATAAAGCAGAAGAATTCTTTAGTTAGAATTCTTGAATTTATTTGATTGATATTATTTTTTAATTTAACCGTTCCTAGTACTAGTACCGTGTACCCAAGAAAGGTGTCAGATTCAGTTTTGATTTACAAAAAAAAAAAAAAAAAGAGGGGTCTCTTATTGACACGTAGATGCAGAATCCTGAGATCACGTACGCTCTCTATGTGGGTATGGTAGACTAATACCGTAGAACTAATGAACTTGACGGGTTACTCGCGATAACTCAACTCACTAAAACATGAGGATAGTTGAATGAAGTATCAGTTTAATCAATCGGAGGTATCTCATCTTTCTAATGACTTGATCCAGATCCCGTGTTAGCAAAGATCTAATCAAGGAGATGGAGATTTTGATCAGAAATGTAGGATGAGATGTCAATCAAATTGGAAAAGGCTTGCAATATCCTATCTATAGGAGTGAGAATTTTCAGTCCCAAGCTGTACGGCACTCAAAATAAAATACGTCATTCTTAGAAAGAGGGTCCGATCTTACAAGTAGCTGATTAAGTTCATGAATACGAAATGAACATTAACCTCTAATCAGTGAAGAGTATGGTTAAAGGAGAAATCCAAATCATACTACCATGCATCTTTGACAAACTCAATTTTCTAACCTATGGCTGAGCTATGAAAATATTTGGAGGAGAAACTGATTATTACTTATTGATCCAATTCCAGTTTTGTCTCACTCAATGAAATCTCAATTCCATTTGTATTAAAATTTATTTTCATGTATATTAAACAATTCAATTTAGGATTAAATTTCTTTTTAGTCCTCTCATAATCTTAACAGAGGAATTCAAATAGTAAGGATCTGGAGTAGTTGGGGTAGTTAATCTTTTAATTTATCATTATCATTTCTCTCGAGAACGAGACCGGACTTTAAATATCTCACTTTTATTACTTGTACGATCATGACTCTGTACACTGTGGGACTAACCAATTTTTAATGAAAAGAGTTTACAAAGAAGAGAAAATCCATTTTTTTTATATATGTAATAATGTCTTAACAAGTTTTTGGCGTCGTTGTCGGAGATTAGATGATAGTCCTTTGGTCATAGTGTCATCAATTTGTATATATGCAATTTGGTCTTAACAAGTTTTTTGCACCGTTGGCCAAGGATTTCGATGATAAATTTAAGGATCAATATTCTAACCAAAAAGGAAATTACTAATTTGGACATTTTTCTTTTAGTTCTATAAATTTCATAAAATCACAAAAACAATTTTAATGGCAAGAGAGTTGGAAGATGCTAATGTAAAATTTTATGAGCTTAAACAGATAATCGTATCCTACAAAATTCATTTAATTCTTAGTGTGTATCTATTTCTGTGAAGATTTTTAAATGCATAGAAAATCAGCTGTGTGTTTGTTGTTCTAGATACTTGATTCGCAAGGCTTAGGTGATCCGGAATCAACAAAATTTTATATCCTGTTCTTCCTATCAGCCAGAATAAGCTTACCGCAGATAGCGGTCTAGTGGTCGAACACGGGGATGGGTTTCATCCTATGAATGATCACCGTTGTTGAAAATGGTGAGGCTTTTTATTCGATGGATTTGTTTCAAAACAAAGGTGAGTAGTTTGAAACCGATTAATCAGAAACTCGAAAGTGAAGTGTGAGAAGGTAACTTTGGAAGATTTGTGTCACTAACTTGATAACACATAGGCAAACAAGGTCCTCCTGGTTTTATCCAGATTATGACAAGCAACCTATAGCGTCCAAGCCATAACCCATCTTTGTTTAACTAGAAGTAAACTTAACCTTAGAATCACCCTATTCAGTCAACACAGCAAAGACGCATCTACAAATTTCCTTTTCGCTTGAACCCAACATTCAACATCATTTCATGCCTGGGAAAGACCATCTAAACCACATTGCATCTAGTAACAAGTATGCACCGTATCCTAAAGCATGGTAAGTATTGGGCCAAATTAATGACATTAAATGATATTCAACCCTAGTTTTAGAAGAATGGGAGCCATAAATACGCATCTATAGCATTTAACACATGAGGACAACCCAACCGCCCCACAACCAAGCCAGCTACCTTCCTCTTCAAAGAAAGAGGCTTAGTCAAGCATCTCTTTGGAGTTGTCATCCTCAAGAGGGCTGTTTGCAGCCTAGAAAATGAGAGAAAAAGAGGGAGAGAGAACAGGAGGAAACAACCCTTAAAATGAAAGCCGTGAATTGGTATTGAAATGCCAAGAGTTACTTAGGGTTACAAAATGGGGGCTTTTATGAGTAGGCCACCCAGGAAAATATGAAAGCCTAACATATTGGCTAAAACAAGGACAAGAAAGCACACACCAAAAATGAGGTCGGTTTACATTAATTACAAAAAGATGACAAGGCGTAATTTCGCATGTAAACCATCATTATAGCGAAATTTCATGATAGCTAAAATTTCTCTAGGGTAGCCTAAATTGCATGCAGATAGGGGCTAAATCGTAGAATTTCTATGCACCGGCAATTACTTAGCTAGTGAAATTTCGCAGCTTTAGCTAATGTTTGAGAGATAGCTAAATGCCAATTTCGCTTAGGTACAGAATTAGCGAATTTTTGAATTGCCTAGCGAAATTTCAATTTCGCTAAAATTATAAATTTCAATCCCAACGAAATTCTCGCAATCTTAGCGAAATTCCCCGGGTTTGCATATTCTTCACCGCCGCGCACACCGCATCCCTCTACCGCATCATTCTCTTCTCACTTGCCTCTATTCCTTCATTGAATTTGAGATGTCTAAGGTCGATAAATGGGTTCCAATCTTCATGGACAAGATATATTTCACACTCGAACCTCAAGTATGCAAAACCCGTAAACAACCAAAAAACAATTCTCTAAAGGCATGATACTAAGAAGACCTTAACACTTCAATTGGCTTAATTGACATGATTAGTGCGCAAAGCACTCAAACCCATCTCAAATGGGGTGGCTCAAAATAGCACTTTTCAGGGTACTAATCACACTCCCCTAACCGAAACGTTGCTAGTCCCTTAGCAATAAAATAATATGGCATGCATGCAAAGGATTTTCAAAAAGTTTATGATTCCAAAAAGGCATATAGACAAATAAACATTACCTTTAAACTGAAAAATTGACACCAAGTTTGAAAACCGACATGAGAGAACATAAACCATACAAGAACAATTTGAGGCCAACATCGGATCCATGATTTTCAACCCGACTTCCACCAGTTCAATGGTTCTTTATGTAACCAGATCGAGCCAATAAATTGCAAAATTGGTCCCTCCCCCCAACCTAGCACTGATATGGCCTTAAGCTGTTGAACAACCTAGATAAGGATAGTTATACTCTTCGTTTTATAACCATATCAGGTGCAATGCTCAAAACCCATTTTTCACCAAAGTCCGTGTAACGGGGGTCCACCGATGACTCCCAACCAATTAAGGTTTAGGGCATCAAGCCAAAAGGATCATTGACCACAAACTCTACAGGCTTCACCCCGGACTCCGAATGACTTCGAGAATTAAGCACCTACAAAACGCTAAACTCTACCCATCCACCCATGTAACGAACACTAAATCGATGACTCCCAACCAATTAAGGCTTAGGGGTATCTGGCTTCAGTTACTATATACCTCGACCGTGCCTTCGTTTCAAGGCAAAGTGTCACGACTTTATTTTTCTTTTTCTTCTTTCTTTTTCTTTTTTTTTTTTCTTTTCTTTTCCTTTTTGGAAGACTACATTGGTCTTCAAATGTGGGTAACACAAACCTATCCTAGGTTGCCAACATGCTTAAGGCCGGCTATGCAAAGTGAAAGGAGGTAAACAATTTTACAAACTCCACAAACAATCTGTATGGGTGGTGTGAATTACCTAAGGGAGAAATGTCTGGCTGAGTATGTCAGACTTTTAACTGACCAAAAATTATTCAAACATGGAATTGGTTATAACATTGGGCGTAACATGCAAGGATTCAATTTTTCCAACAAAGGCAATTCAATTTGTTTAATTAAAGTAATTAATTGTCTTAATCAAGCAATTCAATTGTTCAATTGAAGCAAAAAACAGTTATACATGGTGAAGGCACAAAACATGATATGCAAAAGTCTGTCTATATATACTGAATAGATTTTGATATAGCCAAAATGGCTAGTACATTAATACAAAGCTGGGAACATATGTGCATTTCACGCTTACTATGGTTAACACATAAATCCTAATCAAAAATTAGTAAGCAAATGGATAAAGCCGGTAACTATAATAAAACATAAAAGAAACCTAACCACCTCACCATTGCGGCTAGTGGGTCTGTAACTGGCCGCAACGCCAATACATCCAAAGAGGTCATTGCAGCAGCGGACTCATCCTCCGAACAGAGCACGTGGAAGACCCAATGTGCTGCGGATTCCACAGAAGATGGAGGACAAAGTGACCTAGAGTGGCCTCAGCTCGAGCCAACCTCTGGTCCCGTACGCCGGTACCGCTTAATGAACAGACAAGATCCATCACGCCGCTATCTTCTCAGCCGGGTACTTAACGCATCTCGACGAATGATGATGCAGATGGGTCGTGTACTGCCGCGCTGCGGATGTAGAAATGTGGAGGAGGAGATGGAGGGAGCAAGTGAGACGGGACTTTCCACTCCTGCCAGATCAAACTTCCTCCGGTCTCCGTCACGAGGATAAAGATACTGCATGGCCACTCGCTTCCAATGACGTAACTGCAGGGCATCGATCCTCCTCTATCCCGGGCTCCGAAACCCAAGTGCTCTCGAGACCCGCACAAGAGTCTCAGACGCAGCGGTAGACTCTTCTGCCTGAACCAGCCCTTCCCCAGTGGACCTTCAAATGGCCAAGGAGGTCATCACTACCGTAGGACTAAACCAAGATCCTCCGAGATCCAGAAAGAGCCTCCAAGATGGCCTCCGCCGCACATAATGTCAGATGGAACAAGCCGGTCTCAAGAGGATCGATCATCAAAGATCCGAGGCGGAGCTGCCTCCTAAAGAGTACCGTCCCACGCGTGTGTTCCCTGCCAAGATATGAACCATCTCCCTACTGAGGTGGGCGGGCCGGCTCAGAACCTTCGAATTGGCCGGCGGTATACGCAGGCCTAAAGTTGCTGAAACATCTGCCGCTCTGAGTACTCCGGGGTGATCATCTATAGAGAACTGAAGCTCGAGCGGACTACCGCTTCCCGAGATGTCACCCATGAGAACTGCAAAGACCACCTTGGGGTGGCACACGCCTGGGTCATGAAGGCCGTGCAGGGAATAGTCCGGCGAATCAACTCTATAGAATCCCGACCGGGATCACGCCAATGCCGGACATCATAGTAAGATTCCGACAAAGTCCGAGCGTGAAGGCAACATTCCCCAATGGGGCGCTCGACAAACAACGGCCTCTCACTGAGGCGCGTAATAACCGAGGCGATGATGTCGCCGCCCCGCATGTGGCCGGGCGTATGGCTAAGGCCTCGGATGAGGATGACTCCAATTAGGGCCCGATGTGCAGCCGCTTGGAGTGGCCGAGCCTCCCAGATTCGCCAGGGCATCAGATTTGGCCCGGTCCCATCCGAGTTCAGACGTTTAATCCCTCGAGGCTCCTGAGACCGCCTCGTGTGATAGGAGCCGGCATGGTGGTCTATAACCGCCGGAACCGGGCCTTCCGCCTTCGCTTAGGGCATCGAATCTAATTCAGGCCGAGGATGAACTCCACCGTACGAATCCATCATCATAGACCGAAAAGAAACTGGTGGTGGCTCGTTGATGAAAATGAAACCGCCGCGACCGCAAAGTTGATCTGGCCCACCGGGCAGGGACCAGGCCTTGATGGATTGGCACCAACCACCGCTGGAATGGAGGCTAGGCGTTAGAAAATCAATGCGTAGCTATCTCAAGGCACGAAAGCAAGCACAAAGCCGGAGCAATCGAAGTGGTACCGGATGTGGCACGCTCACACGCAGTTGGTAGCTTGTTCCGCTAGGCGCAAAGGTTCACCGCCGTGGCAATGCAATGTACCTGCGAAATGGCTAGTGAGCACAGAGTTCTGGCCGTGGAAAGTGCCGGCAAATGAGCTGGCCGGGCCAGGTTTTGGCTGTGGCAGGCCAACCGGTTTCACGGCCGAATAGGCGTAGTGGCTACACGGCAGGAGCCGTGGAACAGGCTCGCTGGCCTCCGCCGTGGTCGTGGCTAGTGCGCACGGGCCAAAGAAGGGCTCTCGGGCAAACTGTACCGACCAGGAGGGCGTTCATGTGGATCGAAAACTTTCGCCCTCCCTTGGTTTAAATAACTCAAAAGGAAGCCAAGAGTCGCTTTCCACCAAATTTCTTTACATTATAGCTAAATTGAAGCAACTCCGCTTACCCGCAAATCGATTTCCAAGATAAAATATTAATAATTCTAAAAACAAAATTATATTAAACTATAATTAAAAATTTAAAACAAGTTAATAAAAAATACATAATTACTAAAAATAGAAACTACTAAATTAGGAAACTTTCAAAATAACCTAAATTATCGAAATTGACTAAATTAAAATAAAGCAAAATTTATTGAGTCACACTGGGTTTAGAGAACACTAACCATCTCTAATCTACCAAAATTGCCTAAGGAGGGTCAAGGAGGATGATCTCCTCCTCAAACCCCGCAAAGGGTCCGAGCCGAACTCGTGTCGATTTCCCATCGCTGTTCTGGCTTCACCGATGGATCAATTGGCGCAATTGCCCTGCAAGCGGGCTTCCTGGCTGGCGCATTCCAAACACTTTGCTTCACCTTGGTTGGCTATATCCTGTAGTTCTTGGTCATTCAGCTTCCTGCATCCTGACACACTGAGCACACATCATTAGTCACTTGATTTTCGCCTATTAATTTTTGTGGCTGCTTGTTCAAGTGAAGTTATGTTCAACCTACGTCATGTTACCAAACGTGAAGTTGCATGACTCCATTCCCGCACTGATGATTGCATCGGGCAAAGGGTCGAAATGGTCTTCTAGGATAATTGGCACATGGTTGGGCTCATTTGCAATTGGTTCGGTGTCAAGCACAACAAAATCTATCAAGTAAGAGAATTTGTCTACTTTCACCAAGACATCCTCACCATCCCTTAGATCTTTACCGATCTATCACCCAATGATAATGTGATGTTAGTAGGGTTTAAGTTCACCTAAACCTAATCATTGCATACGTAGTATATGAGGGTTCACACGGGCTCCTGTGTCAAGTGTAGATTTGTTCATAAGTCCCACCAATATTTACCACTCAAATCGTGGAGATCCCGGATCCTCAGATTCTGACTCGGATTCGTTTGGATTATGGCAATCGACTTGTTCGGGGTGAAGAAATGCCTTTTCTCAATACCTAACCTTCTTAATTAAAAGATCTTCAAAATTTTGCATAGTATGTGGACTTGTTTGATTATGTCCAAAAGAGGTATGTCGACTTTTACCCGCTCTAAGGACTTCTAGATACCTCGTCGAGACGCCTTCTTCTTCGCTCTAAGTGCTCAGGGAAACGGAGGTGGTATGTCAGATTTTATGGAGTCCCTCCTTTTAGGAGAATATGCTCAGACTGCAGCAATTCTTCTCTCCCGCTTGAGTCTTCAACAACAAAGCTGGTACAACATCAACTTTTCCACTCCTCAGGGTGATTATAGCCTTAACCTCATCCATTCCTGAATTACTGGATGACCCTACCTCATGGACTCCTTTTGGATTTGGCAGTGTTTGGGAAGGGAACCTTCCTCTCTCCTGTACCTCCAGAATATTGTTGATCTTTGTGATTGAGTTCTGTAGGTTGTCAATTCTTTGTTTAGATTTGCTTCCTGGCTTCTCCATCTATTCTTTGTTCAGTGGTGCTCTCTTACGCTGTCAATCCTTCAGACCAATTGTGCATCGATCCCTTTTGTTCTTCCACAAAATTACCCACCACCTTACTCAAATTTAAATGGCTGTTCCATTGTGAGATGAGGATGGAGGTGGTTGTGGTTGAGATTGGAACCAAATTGTTGTTCGCACTGGGTACATGTTGTGGGGATCAATTCCATGAGAGGTTGCAGGATTCCTCCAGCTTGGAATTGTAGGTATTACTGATATCAGATTAGGTCAGGCGGTTTGTATTGACCTAACACATTTGCTTACTTCCATCAAATCCTTTTATTGATGGAGCACTCGTATCATGTTCTCCGATTACTCCGTGGATTGGAAACGGTGAATGGTCGGGTCTCCGCAAGCAGCTGTTTTCAATCACCGCATGCACTTCCATGGAGCCTTTTCCTTCAAGCTCCTCCACCTTCCTAGCTAAGGTCAAATTCTACTATTTTTACGCCCTCCGGCAAGGTATAAATTCCTCCCCAAGTTGGCCGAGGGCCTCATTGTTTCCATTTCTTAGGGTTTGGTTCATCCCAACCCTTAGTTTCAGCCACATGTTTAAAAACCATGGCTTCATCGGATGCTTGCTCGTAAAATCTCCACCACATATTGTTTCTCAACAATTGCTCCCCATAGCAAGAGACATACCTCCATAAAGTGGTTCACTAACATCCAGGTATCAAAGCCCATGGTGGGCATGCACTCCATGGTCTCCATAAATTCTCCTCAAAGATCGTAAAACCTCTCACCATCTTGAGCCGGCAAAGTATAGATTGTTTCTTCAAATCATGTTGGTCTTACGAGCATCAAGAACTTCTTTGGGCACCCGCTGTAGCTCAGCCCAATTTCTTATGGTTCTAGTCTCTGCCGAAGTTGAGCTAAATTCAAGCCTTGTCCTTTAGGGTCAATGGAAATGCTTTCACTTAGCAAATCCATGTCAATCATAACCTTCCTTAAAGGTAGTGCAAACTTCCTCAAAATCCCTTATACTCAGGTATGGATTTTCATTTTCCATACCATGACATGCTGGGAGAAGTGGGTACTAAGTAAGGCCTCACTCAAGCATCTTCAACAGAGGTATGATGCGTGAAGGGGCACTAACTCTAGGAGGGTGGATATGGTCCCTCAGCCAATCTATATGCGCTTGATTCATCGGGGGGACCTTGCCTACCGCTTCGTGCAGAGGATCCATGTTTTCACTATGTATACCGACCGGTACTGATCCTTGTAATCTACCTATTCCTCTGGCCCTGGGTGACGTGATACACAATCACATAATAACCGAGACACAACAAAGAGCACAAACCAACTTGCTAAAAGGGTTATTGTTAGCCAAATAAAACCGACCGGTAAACAAAACAAATAAGGTGCGCTATCGCGAAATTGATGAACACTGCGCTACAAACATCGATTCAAAAGTGGTTGTGTTATCACCTCACTTGTGATGTTGATCACAAGTACACTTCAACTTATCAAACGTAGTTTGGCACCATCATCCCCAAGAACGCCATTTGATTCGTGTCACGCAGGGGGTGGATCCCGAATCAAATAAAATTTTATATCCTAAGCCTCCTCCCACGTCGTAGTCAAGCTACCGCAGTATACGGTCTGGGGTCGAACACTGGGACGGGTTTTCATCCTATGAATGACTTGCACGTTGTTGAAAATGGTGGAGGCGCTTTTATTTGGATTTTTGATTTGTTTGAAAAACGTTGTGAGTAGTTTGAAAAACCGATTAATCAGAAACCTAAAGTGAAGTGAGTAGTTGCACTTTAAGATTTAGGGTCACTAACTTGATAACATGCGCAAACAAGTGTCCTCGTTTATCCTCGCATTATGACAAGCAACTCATAGTCCAGCTTCATAACCTGGATCTTTGTTTAACTAGCAAACCTAACCCTAGAATCACTCCTATTTGAGTCAACACAGGCAGCATGCATCTACAGCCCCTTTTCAGTTTGAAACCCTAACATTCAACATCATTTCAGTGGCTCGTAAAGACCATCTAAAAAACCACAGTGCATCTAGCAATAAGTATGCACTGTATCCTAAAAGCATTTCGTAGTGATTTACCAAATTAATGACATTAAATGATATTCAACCCTAGTTTTAGATGATGTGTTTGGCAAATACAAAAGACTATAGTGATTTAACACATGAGGACAACTCGCACCGCCCCATAACTAAGCTAAACAGTACCTCTCCCTTCACAGAAAAGAGGTTTAGCTAAGCATCTCTTGAGTTGTCATCCTCAAGAGGGTTGTTTGGTAGCCTAGAAAATGAGAGAAAGAGGAGAGAGAAGAGAGAAAAACAAACCCTAAAATGAAAGCTGCGGGAATTGTATTGAAATGCCAAGAGTTACTTAGGGTTACAAAATGGGGGCTTATATAGGCCACCCAATGTGTGAAAATACAAGAAAGCCTAACATATTGGCTAAAACAAGGGACAAGAAAGTAATACACCAAAATGAGGCTCGCTTACATTAATTACAAAGATATGACAAGGTAATTTCGCATGCGGCACTAATTTCCTATGTAGCTAAAATTCCTCGCTTAGATAGCTAAAATTTCTTCTAGGTAGCTTAAATTGGCGTAGATAGCCAACCGAGAATTTCACTATGCACCGGCAATTTCACATAGTGAAATTTCGCTAGCTTAGCGAAATGCTCGAGAGATAGCTAAAATGCATAATTTCGCAAAGACAAGAATTCAGCTAATTTCAATGCCTAGCTTAAATTTCACTCTGCTAGGATTATGGCTTTTCGCAATCCTTAAATTTTCGCAATCTTAGCAAATTCCTGGTTTGCATATTCTTCATCACGCACACCGCATCCTCTATCAGATCATTTCTTTTCACTTTGCCTTCATTCCTTCATTGAATTTTGAGATGTTTGGAAGGTTGGATAAATGGGTTCAATCTTCATGGATCAAGATATATTTCGACACAACTCAAAGTATGCAAAAACCTCGCAGAAACAACCAAAAATACCCTCTAAAAGGCATAAGTGATACTACAGACCTTAACACTTCAATCAAGCGACTGACATGATTAGTGCGCAAAAAGCACTCAAAACCTATCTCAAATAGGGCTCAAAATAGCACTTTTTGGGTACTAATCAATACTAAAATTGAGAGAACACTGAAGAATCTGAGGAAAGCTACAAGTGTTGAATCTAGAAGCATGGCAAATCAAGAGAAAGACTACAAACTATTCCAGAAGAAGAAGAAGCTATTCCAGAAGAAGAAGAAGCAGAGAGACCTTAGAGGCCTAATACTATGGAGGACTTTTGGAGGCCCATCATTCAAGAAGAGTATCTGCTAGACAAACTCGCTTATCGGGTTAATAATTTTAAGTCGAAGCCAAGATTGATTACTACATAAATGTAACTAGTTCACAAGTCATCCCTCTAAAGATCCCAATGAGCATATGGGGAGATTCATGAGAATGGCCAACATACTGGGTTGAACGGGTGAGACTAGGCACTGTTTCATACTCTTCCCTTTTCACCCGAGAGACGAAAGGAAGAACATGGTTTGATTCTATTGCCGCTGGATCAAACAACACTGGGAAGAGTCATCGAAGCCTATGAGTAGATTTTTCCTCCAAATTCTAACTTTGAGAGAAGAGGAGAAATAATTGTCTTCAAGCAAGGGGGAGATGAGAGTCTCTACAATGCATGAGAGAGATTTAAGAGACTGTTAAAGAGATGTCGTAGGGATGGAATAGATCTTACCACTCAGATGGATATTTTCTATCATGTTATGAATTATGCCTCCAAGGGTATAATTGATGCATCCTGTTGTGGGGCTTTTAAAAGAAGAAGTGCAAAGAAGGCAAGGCAATTGATTGAAGACTTGGCCAAATGCAACTATAAGGCTCCATTTGAAGCTTCAGGGAGCAACAACAGACTGAGAGGAGGTGGTTTGATTGAGCTAAATCGTATGACTGCTATAAAAGCAAAACTGGAAGCAGTTATGAACAAACTAGGAAGCAATGAAAGAAGAATGCATACTGCGCATGAAGTGGGAGCAGTAAAAGAAGAAATTAGAAGAGGTTGAGAGACAAGCAAAAGAAGAGACCTACTAAGTTGAAGAGACCAAGTACATGAATGAGCAAAGAAGTTATCATTTCAAGCCTAATCCTAACTTGCCAACACACTATACACCAACACTAAGGAACCATGAAAACTTTTCATATGGTGGAAGAGTTACAAACAGGCCCCGCACTGACAGAACTACCATCGACTCGTCACCCTAGGTTCCAAGAACAAAGAAAGAACAAAGGGACAATAAAGGAGAACATTAGGTTTAAAAGGACCTACCATTTGAAGATTAGATAAGTCGTAGCTCTCATGTCGAAACAAGAGAATGTTGAACTTGCATGAGAAAAGGTTTTCTGAACTTGAAATTTTCCAAGCAAACACAACTTTGTTTCAGACAAATACTAATGCTTCATTGAGGAACTTGGAAACTCAAGTAGGGAAACTAGGCCTTTCCTTGCAAAATCAATCAAGGAATGCATTTACAAGCAGCACAGAGATAAATCCAAAAGATTTCACACCTACTTCAGTGAGAAATGACAATGAAGTGCAAGGAAACAAGAAGATGTAAGATGAAACAAGCATTGGAAAGAAACTAAGGAAGAACAAATGTACTAGAGGAGCATATAAGGATGTCGAAAATGAAGTCATTATGTTGAAATGTCTAGCTAAAGACATTAAACTGAGTAGCTTCTTGGGAGGCAACCCAAGCAGGATTTTTAATTTTTAATAGTTAGATTAATTTGGTTCAATTTTGAGTGTTTTGTTGTTCTAGTTTTAATTATGTTAGAAGTTTTATTTGTAGTTGTTGTTCATTTTTCAGGACAATGAAGCTATGTTAAAGATGAAATTTATTAAGAAGCACACTTTCTCAAACTCATTATGCAGAGAATGCTACAAAGGGGAGTATCTTTTTCCCTAGCTTGATTTTATGTGATGAATGCATTAGTTGAAGCTCGAGGAGCATTTTTTTTTTAGTAGCTTGGTTTATGATCTCGCTTTGATTGAGTGCATGGTTGATGATAAATGTGGATAATGTTGACTGAGAGATCAAGATGAATTTTCCTACTAAGTGAGGATTTCATATATATGTTTTCACAAGCCCGACCGAAAGTGATCGGGATTGAATTGTTTTTATTAATCGACAGGGAAAGCAAGCCAGCAGTTTCGTAAAATCGGGAAAACAAATATTCGTCAGAACAATAAAGTCTTGCCGATAATCGCTTTATAAGTAAGGGAAAAGGGATGTCGCAACATTAATTTTAAGTGTCATGACAAACGATTCTACTGGATAGGTCAATTTACAAGAAAATTAGGTCGCGACATAAAATTTATATCATGACAAAATTTTCTTCTTTTGACACCGACTATCGCGACACTAGAAAGTTCGGTTGCGACATCACTTACTGCAAAAAGATGGAAACTTGTCGCAACCATGTTTTTCTTGTTGCAAATGCACTTCAAATTAAAGTGAATGACAAGAAATAGTGTTGCGACTAGCTTCAACTTCTATCGTGACCAACCTTTCAGTTATCAGAACCAATTACTATCGCAACAATATTTTTATTTTTGCGATAGTGTTGTGACCTGTGGACATTTGGAACATAGAGAAATCTATTAAGGCACAATAACACGGTTACAACATATCTCTATTGAGAAGACTAGTCATTGATGCGACAACTCTAAAGTATGTTGAGACGTTAAAATTTAAATAAAACAAGGGTTGGTTGCGACTTTTAATTTGAAGAGTCATAAGGAAAATCCCACATTTAAACTCAAAAAGTTTTGGTTGTGATAGTCATTAATTTTCGTGACATACTAAGAGACATAGTCATTCATTGAGCTAATAACTAAAGAATTCTTAAAACTGAAAAGCCCATCTCTTTCCAATTTCCTCACATCACTCATACTCTCACCCAATTTCCACTTCTTCCTCTCTTCGACGTCTCAAAACCTTAGATTTCAAAAACTCTACAACCCAAATCCAGATCTCATCAATGGCAAAACCCCAAAACATGGTCCCAAATCTCAATGAGATGATGGATGGATATACAACAAATGAAAAGGAGGTTCACCTAGAACCTCAGATAGAGATGGCTCTAGTGGAAGAACTAGAAGCGTAGGAAGAGGAGCAAAACCCATCTCAGGAAGGAAGAAAGAGGAGCAGAACTGAGCACGTTGAAGTTGAGTAAACTAAAAGATTAAAAGACGTAAAAGAATTCATTTCTGAAGAAGCATACTCTTTTTGGGTGAAGAATCTGAGTGAGAAAGGATGTATTGGAGAAAGGGTGTTTGGTAAGTCTATCCTACCCTTGCGTAAACAATAGAAAAAGAGGTTAGAGTAAGAGCACTGTGGCACAAAGCGCTAGTCACGCAATAGTCGTGAATTCTAGCCAATATGATAGAGATGAAAGAAGATTTAGTGTTTGTCAGAGGAGTATGGGTTCCCTTGGGCCATAAAAGGATTAATGAAGTTCTTCAGATCAAAGATCCCAAGAATGGGTTTAAGTACAAAAAGCTGATTAGAGAGCCCAACTATGAGAAGATTATAGATTTCCTAACAGCTGGAAAAGGGAAGTGGAGTTCAACAAAGAAGAATCCCCATGAATCCATCAACAGAGGCTCATTGACAGAAGAGGCTAAGGTGTGGTTTTACTTCATTACTTCTGTCATGATTACCACCAAGCACTTGAGCACAATAAGAGAGCAAGAAGCCATCATCTTATATGCCTTATTGAAGGGATACAAGTTCGATGTGGGGAAGATCATTGAAACATCTATAAGGAACTACCATACAAATGTGAAAAGGGGACTAATCCCTCATCCAGTAACAATTACTAAGCTCTGCATTTTGGCTGGAGCTCAGGGGATATGGGAGGAGGAAGAAACATGTCCTAAGGCTTCTCCCTTAACATTGACAGAGGTGATAAAAGGCCTAAAGACCAGAAAGAGGAAAGAGATTGTGGAAGTAGCAGAAGAATATGAGGAAGAAGAACATGAACAAATAAGGATGGAACAGATCCCATGTGAAGGCCAATTGCCAGCTAAAGATGAGATGAAGGACATGGGGCCTATGATTCATTCACTATCATAAGTGAGATTGTTCCTAAACCAGCACAATGCTCCAAGAGAAATCAAGGGAATGTAGAAATAATGGAAATGCTAGTATCAATGAGGAAAGAAATGGAGGAAAGAGAAAAGAAATGAGAGTGGCAGCAGAAGATAAGAGAGGAGTGTTCTGAGGCTGACTTGTAAGAAAATGAGCAACAATGGGAACAAACCCTCCAACAAAAGGAGGAGGAATGGAAAGAAGAATGGAAATGAGAGAAAGAGAATTAATGAAAAGGCTGAACAAGGAAATCAACACTTTCTATGATGACTTCAAAAGAGATGAAGAGGTACTTCATTCTTAAAAAAAAAGAGAAAGCGATGGAAGCACATGTTGAGGAAGGCAGAGCGCCCAAATACCTTTATAAGGAACGCTTCATGAATTTGAAATCTCACGGAGAAGCAGGAGACAAAGAGATAGAATCGACAATATTTACGCATTTAAACTATGGAATGAGAGTCTTGACCAAGTGAACTAAAATTTAGTGAACATGCACTCAGTAGTCACTAAAATTGAAGGATCTTTGAATACCCTTGGTACTAGGCAAGATCAATTAATCACAATGGTAGAGTACACCAATGATTATTGCATCCTCAACATGGAAGGAAAACCAGAAAAGAAAAAGCCAAACATTTCTATTCCCAAATTTTCTCCATCTCTGGCAAGCTTTGACCTTAAACCTCCAAATTTGAAGATTCCCAAATCCTACAAAAGAAGAAAATGAATCCTTGTATTATCTTTTCTCTCATAACAGTTGTTGTAATCACTCCTCTTAATAAAAGCTTAAAACCCCTTGTTGAATGATTATGTGTAAAATCTTCTGAGTCATTTGTCAATCATTCCACAGAGTGTGGTTTAGTTTGGTTTGTCAAATAAATGAAAGAGTCTGATTTGAATAAGGGATTGGTAGAAGTTGTGAATTGTTTGGTTGCTTTGAATTGATTGAATCAAGTTGTTTATGTCATTCTGGGTTTGTCTGCAATTAATGAATTAATTTATTAAAGCTTTAAATTGTGAATTGGCATAACAACTACTGAAGAGTCCAAACAATCATGTACTAGGAATTGTGGTAGGTTTAAGTAACTTGAAAACCAAACAAGAATCTGGTAGATGCATTGGGGTAGGATGAAATGAATGAAAATGGATAGTTGTAAGGTTTTGAATAGATATGTTGAACTTCAAGAATTAGGAAGGCTTTAATAAATTGATGGAACAGATAAGATCTATAAGTTTGTTTGATGTAAAAAGATTGGTCAGAAAATCCTGATAGACTTTGCACATGGTCAACAGTAACTCTGAAAGAAATTGTGCCAAGATTAGGAAAATCTTCTAGGATCCATCACAGTAGGCTCTCCAATGTCCTAGAACTTGTTAGATTATTAATCAAGGCAAAATCCTAAGCAATTCCACGAATAGGAAATGATTTAGGCCATCCTTGGAAGTTTGAGCCTTTCAAAGCCTGCCCTTATGATATGCATAAGCATACACACTAGTTCCCTATTTGAGCCTATAGCCAATCTCATCATCAACCAGCAACTGAGACGCCAAATTCCTTCCTTACACATAACCCTACAGTAAAGAACCCTTATTTTGCCCAGATTACAAGACAAATACATTAATGATAGAAAGGGACAAGTTTGGGGGAATATCATTTTGAGTTGTAGAGAAGGATAAAAAGGGTTGAGAAAGAGAAATTCATTCAGATGAAGAGATATGAAGAATTGTGAAAGAAGTTGTGAAAAATAAACATCAAGGAGGAATGAGTTTGGTCTTGTAGCCTTCCTCCCTAGAACAATTAAGTTCTTAGGGGTGTTCAACACCTAGTACCCTAATGTCAACTGGTATGGGAGTTGCTAACCCAAAGTTCGTTAAGGGTGGTAGAAAGCTTAAAAAGACCAACATTGCACCATTCCATAAAACTTGGTGAGAGATGAAGAAAGTGAAAAAGCTTCTAAAATAAGGAAGAGAAAGTATCTTCTATGTGTGGACAATAAAAAGAGAAAAAATCACCACAATGAAGAATATGCAGAAAGATGCACAACACCTTATGGGAAGGTAGAAACTTACAAAAAGAAGAAATCAGGGATGCATGAAGAAGGCAAGAGTGTAAATTGTCAGTGAAATCTAGGTAAAATTGAGCCTAAATTGTCCAATTGTCTACCTTATTACCCAAGCCACACATTATAAGCCTAAAAGACCTATTTGATCTTGAAGGTGGTGTTATGCCTACATTAGTGGAGATTAATATGATAAACAAGCATATGAGACTTTAAAAAGGAAAGAGAGTATGCCAACTGAGTGCTATCCCAGAAGATTAACTGATCTGTCAATGAAAAAGAGGAAAGACCAGCACACACACACAATTCAGGGTTTAATGATTAAATTGTTTATACCATAGGAATTATTTGATGGTTCGGTGAACTCAATGGAAAATCTTCCTGATTCTAGATGAGAAACATGTTTAGAATTAATTTTACAACTGACTTATGTTTCCTGCCCAATTGAGCTTAAAACATAAAAATGTCCTTAAAATTAAAAGTTAAATTGTGTGAGGACAAACAAATTTTTTTTTCTTTGCTTGGGGACAAGCAAAACTGTAAGTTTAGGGGAATTTGATGAGTCTAAAACTCATCTATTTTTAATCCATTTTTTTGGCATGTTTTTAACAGTTTAAGATCTATTTTTATGCCAAATTATGGAATATTCACCAACTTCGTGTTTTGCAAGAGTTAATTGAAAAATAAGAGAAACCAAGCTGAAAAGAAGCAGAAAACTGGAAAATGCAGCAGTCTGTGTCGTGACATTCATTTTTATTATCGCGACACAAGGTTAAGGCATCAAGGGAAACTATGTCGCAAACTAAACCGACGTCGCAACAAAGCTCGCGTAACTCAAGGTCGAAGAACTTTATACGTCAGAATAAAGAGTTTTTCTGTCGCAACATTATGGAAGAAGATATGGACGAAAGCTATCATGACAATCCTAAACTCAATCGCGACAATGATCAAGGAAAATAGTGAAGGAGTTGTGTCGCGACACTATTTCCCCCTTTCACAACATAAAAAGCTGAATACTCAGATACTGGCCGCGATACATGCCCGCCGCCTTGCCATGACAAAATGATAAGAATACAACACAAGTCAGCTAAGACAAGTGTTTTGATGTTGCGACAAGGTTTTGAGAATCAAGCTTGCCCAAGGAAGAATTTATATCGTAAACAAAAGAAAATCCTATCGCGACATAACTTTTATAGTTCACAACAAGGAGCAACAAAATCTTAGTCACGACAAAGATTGTTTCTGTCGCGAAAAGACAAAACATGAGGGAAGTGAACTCTCGGTCACGACAAGAAGATAAAGAGCATAACAAGAGGATGGGAAACAAAGAAACTCATGTTGCGACATAGTGAAGAATTGAAGGTAGAAATTCTATCGCGATAGAGTAAAATTATGTCTCAACAGAAAAATGAGAAGAACTCAAAGAGAAGGTAAACGTAGTAAACAAAGATGTCTATGTCGCACGTACCAAAGAACGAAAAGGAATTAGAAAAAAGAAGTCTGTCGCAACCAAGAAGTTTCCTATCGTGACAGAATTTGTTAAAGACTCAAAGAAATCATGTCGCGATAGAGAATACTCTCTCACGACATAATAGACAGGCTAAAAAGAGAAAATTTTATCGTGACAAGGAAAATGATGTCACGACAGACTCGAAGTCAAAGAAATAAGAAGCCAAGGTAAATAGGTTTGGTGTAGCAACACAAGGCATTCCTGTTGCGACAAGAACAAGACTGCTACATCAAGATTTTGTCGTGACATTTTCACAGTCTGTCGCGACAAAATCTTAGAAAGAGTTCAGAAGTGAGGTCGCGAGAAAAGACTACATGTTACGACAAAGGCCAGCGACAAAGACTTAAAACTCTATCGCGACATAACTCTCTATGTCGCGATAGAGTGACCAATTTGGGCCATAATTTTGGGATCCACAACGATGATCAAGTAAGGCCCAACACTCAGAAAGCCCATAACAGACGCATCTAGCACTATGCGCAGCCTTCCGCAACCCAGGATCGACCGGGTAGTTGAAGACTCTTGTATATTTTTATTTTTCTTTTCTTTTCTTTTCTTTTCTTCTATTTTCCATTTAGTAGATTTAGTTTTAGTGTAGTTTTTATTGTTAGATTTTCGTTAGTTATTCATTTCAATTTCTGGATTTGAGTATTGAATTGAAGTGTAGCTTCGAGCTAGAATTCATTTATAAAATCATCTTTTTCATTTATGTCTGATCTAAATAGAGGATGGAAAACTTCTGGAGTTCAGTTATTTCAGTTTGTTTACAATTTCAGTGAATTTTCCTAATTAGCTAGCCACTGATATGAGTAAACCAGTTTTGAAAAGTTACGTTCTCTCTCTCTCTCTCTCTCTCTCTCTGGAAATGGGTCAATGAGGATAGTTATTTTCGAACACAAAGTAGAAGAATGCTTTAGTTAGAATTCTTGAATTTATTTTATTGATATTATTTTTTAATTTAATCGTTCCCAGTACTAGTACCGTGTACCCAAACAAGGTGTTATATCTTGCTCTGATTTACAAGAGGCCCTCTGATTGACACAGAGATGGAGAATCCTAAGAGCATAGAACAATTCTTTGTGGGTATGGTAGACTAATACCAGGGAACTAATGAACTTTGATGGGTTACTCAGATAGATCTCCAACTCACTTAGAAATGAGGATAGTTGAATGAAGTATCAGTTTAATCAATCGAAGGTATCTCCTCTTTCTGATGACTTGATCCAGATCTCATGTTAGCAAAGATCTAATCAAGGAGATGGAGATTTTGATCATAAATATAGAATGAGATGTCAATCAAATTGGAAAAGGCTTGCAATATCCTGTCTATGGGAGTGAGAATTTTCCAGTCCTAAGCTCTGGGTATGAAGTACTGAAAAGGAAAAATACGTTAACCTTAGAAAGAGGGTCCGATCTTACAAGTGGCTGATTAAGTTCATGAATCAGAAATGAACATTAACCTCTAATCGGTGAAGAGTGTGGTTAAAGGAGAAATCCAAATCATACTACTAAGGCATCTTACAAACTCAAATTTTCTAACCTATAGCTAAGCTATGAAAAGATTTGCAAACCGATTATTACTTATTGATCCACCCCAGCCTTTGTCTCACTAAGGAAATCAATTCCATTTGTATTAAAATTTATTTTCTGGCGTATATAAAACAATTCAATTTAGGATTAAATTTCTTTTTAGTCCTCTCTACAATCTTAACAAAGGAATCTTAGTAAGAATCGGAGAAGTCAGTAGTTAATCTTTAATTTATCATCATTTCATGGGAACGATATCCTGATCCAAAGATCCACTTCTCTTTATTACTCAGACGACCTCGTGCACCCCGGTAAAGACCGTGACCGACTAATTTTTAATGAAAATAGTTTACAAAGAAGAGCAAATCCATCTTTTTATATATGCAATTTGGTCTTAATGGTTTTAGCGCTATTGCTTCGGATTAGATTATAGTCCTTTGGTCATAGTGTCATCGATTTGTATATATGCAATTTGGTCTTAACAATCACTTAAGTACCTACCCAACACGCTGACAACAAAAGAAATATCATGGCGTGTGCATACTTAAGCATACATCAGGCTATCCACAACTAAAGAATAAGGGACTGCTTTCATATGATCTCTCTCAATATCATTTTGAGGAAAATGGCCTTTGAAAAATGTCACCCTTTACAATTGACATCTTACTAGAAGAACATGATTACATATTGAATCTTTTCATAATGCGTTCAATATACGTCTATTGAGACAATCTCAGAATATCACTAGGTCTATCGCAAAGTATCTGTTTGCCTAAGACCTAAGATGCTCCCCAAGATCCTTCATATCAAAATGGCTAAACAATAATTGCTTTGTCTCAACCAACAAGTCAATATCATTGGTTGCGAGCAAAATATCATCAACATATAAAACCAAGAATATGTATTTGCTCCAACTGACCTTCATATATATGCATTGATCGACGATGTTCTCCTTAAAACCATTGGTGGTGACAACTTCATCAAAATTAAGATACCACTGGCTAGAAGCCAGCTTTAAACAATAAATGGATTTCTGGAGTTTAAAAAACCATGTGTTCCTGCCAACTTCCTCAAAACCAATAGGTTGAGACATGTAAATATCCTCAACTAAGTCTCTATTCAAGAAAGTTGTCCTCACATCCATTTGATGCAACTCCAAATCAAAATGAGCCACTATAGCCATAATAATGCGTAAAGAGTCTTTAGTGGACACAACAGATAAGGTTTCCTTAAAATCAATACATTCTCGTTGATTGTAACCCTTAGCCACTAATATTTCTTTATATCTCTCTACATGTCCCTTGGCATCGCGCTTGGTCTTGAACACTCATTTGCACCCAATAGGTCTACAGTCATCTGGAAAATCAACCAAACTCCACACTTTATTATGTGACATGGAAGTAATCTCATCTTTCATTGCATCGATCCAGAAATTGGATTGTGGACTAACAACGGCTTCTTTATAGGTAGTTGGATTAGATACATCACCCATGTCATACTCATGCTTCTGCAAGTAAACAATGTAATCATCTGAAATTGCGGGCCTATGTGCCATCTCTAACCTCCTCAAGGGTATATCCATGAGTACATCTAGGGCTACTAGGTCTACATCTGGGGCTATTGGTTCTACATCCTCAATTGGTTCATCATTAGTAGTGGCTACTAGATGCTAATCAACAACAAGGCTAGAGATGGAAGCGGAAGCAATAGGCATAGAAATGAAAACTAGGTGTTCTTTAAACCTGATTTCTAAATTGCCCTTAGCTTATCTTAGTATCACATCCTCAAAAATAGATAGTGTCCATTTCAATCCACTCGGTGGTGTGCTACGGGCAATAAGAGCACAGAACCTTTTAATCCACACAATAACCAATTAAGTACTGCGTGGATTTTGGATCAAGTTTCTTGGATTGCCAATTGTATGGTCTCACTTCCACGCATTGAACATGGAAGTGGCGAAGACTAGGCCTAACCGTGACCCGCGGCTTATATGGAGTCTTAGGAACATTGTAAAACCCAAGAAAATTCAAATTTTCTGAAGAAAATCCATAATTTTTCTAGATCTCGGGTGATGAAATAGACTTCACCATTGAAATTGTCTCGCGAAATCTAGCTACCACGTCAAATTTCGTCGAATTCCGAGACAATCAAAATTTCACGTTTTTCGAGGCACATAGAGTGACGCATGACACGTGGCAGGTGTTGAGTGGCTCACATTGAGCCATGTGTTAGGTTGTGAGCACGTCAAATAATGAGAGCCAAGTGGGGCCCATGTGGACATGTGGCATCTCATGAGTGGAAGGAAATCCACTATTAAGGATAAGTGGATAAGGGGTAATCCTAAGAGCCACTTAGAATGTGACATGTGTCAAGTGAGAGGACATCTCACTTGACCCTAATCTTGACCAAATGGGTTAGGAGAAGAAAAGGAGAGAGAGGGAGACCGATGGAGGAAGAGGGAAGGAGAGGCTTTTAGAGTGAGAAGCTCCCACTTCTCTCTAGATTTTCGGGCGATCAGACTAGCGGTTTTCGACGAAGCAAGAGGAAAAGAGCTTCCTCACGACAAGAGCTACAAGTAGGAACCATAAACTTGGTTTTCGATGAAGCTGGCAGGGAGGTGAGGGTCTTCTCTAACTTCAGTTATTTTAAATAAATCCGCGAAAATGGCATTTTGGGTGTTATGAGGCCCGGAATGGCCTTGCGTTCAGATCCCAGAAATGGGACGTAGGGTGCGGAAGTGGGGACTATCCTTGGGCCGGTCACGGCTTGACATGGGATTTGTTTTACACGGTCAAAAATTAGTTTTGAATTTGAAAATTGTGTATTAATGATGCTTGCATGTTATGGCTTGGAATGAATAACATGTATTGTGTGTGGAGAAAAAAAAAACTGTTAATGCATGCTAAATTGATGTGTTAATATGATTGTTTTAATTATATAGTATATAATTGCGTATGAACCATTGGAATTGAATATGTGAATTGGCATCATTGCATTCATGTGCACAGTTACATCGCGTTGAGTCAGGTATGGGTGCACGGTACGGTTGTTCACTATTCTTGGTGAGTGTGGGATGAGTTTTTCTTTTGGGACGACGTCCAATAAAAGACTCATGGTTCAAATCATAAAATGAAAAATAATTAATGTGTGTTGGGCGAAGCAAGAAGGGGGTCGTTAATCCCCTCGGGTGAAAAGCATAAAATGGGTGTAAGAGACCCGTGGAAATATCCGAAAAATTCTGTATGGGTGTAAGAGACCCACGAAGATATCCGAAAATTACTGTATGGGTGTAAGAGACCCGCGAAGATATCCGAAAATTACTATATGGGTGTAAAGAGACCCGCGGAGATATCCAAAAAATTCTGTTGCCCGAAAACACACGGTCATGGTTATCGCCTAGACTTAGAGTTGGGTGATAGGAGTCAGGACTGACTCGAGGATTGGTTGCCCATTGGCATTTGCATTGGGCGTTGGTGAGCCGACAAAGGCTCGGTATATGGATGTCATTGGTACCAGTGATGGTTGTCACACTTGGCGTAGGCATGTGTGAGGGAGACGGTGAGTGACTCGGGATATGGGCATGAAGACATCTCATGCATGATGTAAATCATTCCATGTGTGGATGCAGTTGTATGGAATATGGATGTTTGTTATGCCATTTCATGTGCATTTTTAGGTGGAAGCTAACCCGTAGGAAATTCAACTCATAGGCATTGCTCGCGAAATGGTAGGGGAAACATTTAAGGTACCAAAGGTACTCAAGGAGAGGGGACACATCCAAGACCCTAGTGATGAAGAGAAGGCCGGACTTGGCCTTGTCCTAATTTTTTTTGTAAATTATAGGAAGAAAACCCAGTTTTGTTGAAATTTTTAATTAAAGACAAATTGTAATTAAACTCGTTTTTTTTGTATAATATATGCATTTTGCGAGTTTTGCAGATTTTAATGGCCTTTGTGGTAATAAAGTGAATTTTTATTGGTTTTACAATATGTAGAACAAAGGGGAAAAAAAAGAGGATGTGCGGTGAGGGTTTGGAATGAGGTACACTACCCATTTTAGCTCTGGGTGTGACTTACAACAATGGTGTCCGCAGCGGTAGGGCACCATCACGGTGGCGGCGCCTTGCGTGTGAAGCGGGGCACACGGCGGTAGCGACCGCGACCCGGTACGCACACGGGCGCTGCATGCGTGCGATAGGCGGCTGCGTGCGCGCCGCAGAGTCCCGGGCCCGTGCCGGCGACATCAATTTTGTGTCGCCCAGCGTAGATGTGGGCAGTTAGGACCCTCGTGTGTCACGACACAAGCTTTGTGGCGGCGGCCGGAAGGCGATGTTATGGGCCGATTAAAATTGCGACATGATTTTTCATGTTGTGAGGAGGGCCATTGGGGTCTCGCGACATAGCGCTGTGTCTTCTGGAAAGCTTCTCAGGTGGTAGAGTGGTGTCGCGACCGCGACTTGCGATGTCATGATAAGGTTTAGCCAATTGGTGTCGCGACATGGTTACAGGCAGGTCGCGACCGTAAAGATGTCGCGGCCGGGTATGGAATGAGCGAGGGCCTCGTGTTGCGACATGGAATCGGTGTCGCG
This sequence comes from Tetrastigma voinierianum, assembly GCA_016808115.1. Lineage (NCBI taxonomy): Eukaryota > Viridiplantae > Streptophyta > Magnoliopsida > Vitales > Vitaceae > Tetrastigma > Tetrastigma voinierianum. The sequence goes on from JAEQBH010001110.1 coordinate 338,008, forward strand.
TCCGTTTGGTGTCAGCGACCGCGGCATTTGGTCATCGCGGCAGGAGAATCCATTTGATGAATGTCGCGACGGAGGCGACCTTGTGGATGGCTAAAGTTGGGTCGCGACATAGTTTTGATGTCGCGACACAATTTGGTTATTTGGGTGTTGCGACACAGTTTTTGGTGTTGCAACACGGTTTCTGGAGAAGTTTGATGTCGACCGCCGGATTTGATGTCACGACATGGTTGAGTGGATTAGATTACGTACATGGAATTGGTGTCGCGATCGGATTTCAAACTGAAAAAAGAAGACCTTGTGTCGCGACACGAAATCGATGTTGATGAGGTTGGCTTGTTTGGTCGTGACATAATTTTTTCTTTATCCGCGACCTAGTTGAGCGGTGTCGCGAAACCACGGCTTTGGTGTATCGCTGTGACCGGCGTATCAATGCCCGGTCGCGGCACGCGCGATAGTGTGAGAAAAAGCATACACCTACGCGCGGCGGCGGCACACGCACATCTTCGCAGCAATGGCGCTGCGCTACGCCTGGCGACCGCGCGCCGCGCTGCCGTTCGCGGCAGCGCTACCGCTGTTCCACCACGACCCGCGCTCACGGTCGCGGCTGTATTTATTCGCATTGTTAGATCCTTGTTTGGAACAACGTTCTTGGACCTTTGTTCTGGGTCACTGTTCATTCAAAAAAAAAAAAATTGACCCCCGGGATTTGGGGTGTCACAAACATACTTAATAGGCCCATGTGTCAAAAACTAAGAAATCAAGATCCAGAAGAATCTCATCCTTAATCAATCTCTCCATTCTCTGTCTTGAAATATGACACAGTCCTTATGCCAAAGAATAAAATACTTTTCATTCAATCTCAAACTCTTGGTGCTACTAACAATATTAATGGTAGAAGAAAAAGAAAGCAAATTATACAACTCTAATTTGTAAAGATTCCCACAAAGTGTTCCATTGCCAATCAATAATGAGTCTTGATATAAATTAACTTTTGAGTTCAAAAACTATATCAGTCACATAGGTATAGATATTAAATTTCTCATAATAGAATTATGAGCATACATTTGCAATTGAAAAAAGAAAAATTTATGCACTAAAATGCAATCCCTAACGACTCCTAAAGGCAGCAGACTTTTGTGTCGTCTCCCGTAGACACGTGCGCTCATAACTAGTTGGACTCCTTTGCTTATCATCTACGAGAATTGCAATTATGAATAGTAGCACGATACCTAACCACCTAGTATCAAATCAATGACATTGGATTCAAAACAAACATTTACTCGATGATTACCTTTCTTTTCTGAGAACCGGCCTTCAACTTCCTGCAATCCCTATCTTCTGTACCTGACTTGGCAATAGTTGCATTTTCCTTAAAGCCCTCATTCTTAGGGGCATTGGAAGTGAAAGGCACATTCTTGCCATTACCCTTGGCACCAGTATTTTGTTTCTTGACATACTTCATCTTATTGGAAGTTGTATTATAAGGATACTTTCTCTTCTGACCCCCACTGCCTTAGGTAGTCACCATAGAAATACTCCTAGATCTTCCCTTCTTCATATCCTCCTCTTCCTTAGCGAGGATGGCAATCATCTCTTCAATGGTCCATTGCTTCTTCCGAGCATTATAACTAGATCTAATACTATCAAACTGTGAAGGCAAAGTCCCCATAATTAGCCAAACAACATAATCATGAGTCAAACTTCATACCAATGGTCTTAATATTATTGTAGCAAGCTAATATTTTATCAATGTGTCCGCATATCCCACTTGTCCTATCATAAAAAGTGGAGTGAAGACTATTTAGAAGCTCATTCTTCGAGAACTTTGTGTATTTCTTACCAACGACATCCAAGAACTCCTTTGCATTTTCAGTCTTGGGAATGATTTCATAAATAGAGTTCTTCATATGGTTCTCCATGATCATCAAACAACAACTATTAGAATACTCCTAGTTCTCATAAGATTTTTTCACCTTTGCAGAACTCTCAACAGGAGGTTTTGGAGGACCTTCAACTTTCAAAGTCATGTTCATTTTCATAATTATCAAATTCATCATGAGAGATTTGACACATTGCTTGTAATTAGTCTCATTAAGTTTTGTGATGGAAGAGAATTGAGGAAAGCTTAAAGCTGAAGAATAAATTAGCAATGTCAAAAATACATGTAAAACAAAGATATGCTAATTGCTCCATTTTTTGGATTACCAAATGACCCACAAAAGTGGTTACCAAATGCTAGAATCTATAAAATACGAAAATGCATACAGTGGAAGCGGTCGCCATCGGTCACAACCCAGATGCTTGATTTCCAACGATAGAGTAGTAAAATTGTGCGGTTCATGACACTTAATGAAATCTCTTCACCAAACTAAACGTCATACCAAATAATCAAGTCATCGATATGACAACCCATTTATCGTATGAATCTTGCAATTCAAAATTGAAGTGCGCAGATGAAAGGAAATTCTGATTGTACTTGTCGATTACAAAAATATCTTTGTGCTCAAACTCACGAGAGGCAAGTTCTTAAGCATTCAATATTTCTCAATTTTTACCAAAGTGTAATAACACTATTAATAATTCTATTCACGAGTATGACGCTATAAATAATTACAAATATAAATTGCTAAAGCAATATATGAAAAGGAACAATAAAATTATTACAAAGTTAGGTAAATATTCAATTCTTGTTCCATAGCCAAATTTAATGCTTAATGAGATAGAAAAGTAAAAATATGGGTAAAAAGTAATTTTTGACTTCAAAAATACCCTTATAAAAATCCAAAAAAAAAAAATTATAAAATTAATAAACATAACCAGAGAATATATCATTTCATATCTAGTTTGGTCATCAGAAAAATATTGAAAAATAAATAAACTTTTTGTTTTATATATATATATATATATGTGTGTGTGTGTGTGTGTGTGTGTGTGTGTGTGTTAAAATATACATATTATTCTTTTTGCCATTATCCCAATAATCAATGGAACAAAATAACTTTAAAAAATCAATAAATCAAAAAATTGTAATATAATTATGTTTAGTTTCCATGTTACAACTTGATGATAGAAATATATGATGTTAGCCAAATGGTCGGTCAACGGAAATTTCGGATTTTTTTTACAATTATCGGAGATATTTCACCAATATATCGGGTTTTTATCGATTTTTCGAGATATCGATCACTGTTCATATAATGGAGTCAAACTCCACTTGGAAATTCGTTCTTTGGGGTTATTACTTTGTCCAGCTAACGAGGGTTAAACTCGTAATCCATAAACTGAAACCTTTTTGTAATATATATTGCAAAATTTTAATATATTGTCTTTCTAATTTATGAATGTTTTTTTTAATAAATTTATGAATATTTTTAATCATTTATAATAGCTAAATATAAATATAAAAATATATAAAAATATTGTATTCTACTCATACGTTGTTATTACAATTGCAAATTTAAAAAAAAACTATTGAATAAAATATTTGTATAAATCATATAAAAATAATTTATTTTTAATTAAATATATTTTAATAAAAATCATTTAATTTTTATAAACAAATATAAATATAGTAAAATAATGTAAAAAAATCAAATCTAATTGATATTATCATTCTCTATGCTTTTAAAATAATTTTGATAAGTAACTTAAATATATTCTTAATTTTTAAATAATTTTAGTGCGATATTTTGTAAAATATCCCGTGATATATCTAATACGATATATCTGGAGTATATCGAGTAAAATCTAATCTTGATATATCAGTAAAAATCGATATTTCATCCTTGGATTCTGGCATCGTGCAGAAACCCGACTCCAATTTCCGAAACTATTCCCCAACTCTCCGACCGGGTCCAGTGCTCTCGAGTCGCCCTAGTACGATTTTTGCTCGATTTTGAATGAAATTCTGGGTGGGTTTGATTCTTAGAATTTTTTTTTCCTGGATTCCTGATTTTGTTTTTTATCTTTGTGGTTGATGGGTGTGAAGCTAGGACGCCATCAAGGGATTGGACGTGTAGAGCCAAGAATTCTGACTATTTACAGTTGGTTCTCTCTCTTTTTTTTTCCCTCACTTTTTCAAACCCACGATTGATATTCTAGAATTTTCTGATGCAAACAAAAATAAAAACCCAAAAATCTAAAAAGAATCCTAGAATTGTTTCTGTGGTGGAAAGCGTAACTGTGATTAGTTTCTTTGATGTACCAGGGGCGGATTTGACGTCGGCTCAGTTGACTTTTTTTTTTTTTTTAATTAAAATGACAGCTTGCCTCCATTTAAAAAAAAAAAAAAAAAAAATTTCGTGTTCAGTATGTGTTAAACCATGGACCCACATGTATAATTTGAATTTTTTTTGATTTGGTTCAACCATTAGGCTTAGATTTTTGATTAAAATGAACACAAATATAATATATATATCTATTAAATGTCCTCAAAAATTTGTCAAAATTCTTGGCACTATGAAATCCACCCTAATGTCAAATCATATTTAATATCAGTTTTAAAGAGGGAGGCAGGAATGAGAAGAAAAACCAAGAAAAAGAGAATAAGAAAGAAGATAAAAGGAAGAAGAAGAAGAATTGTTTATAAGTTTTATTTTTATATTTCTTAAATTTTATTGAAATGTTTATAAAAACACATGATGAATCTATGTTTTGTTCATCTTTTAGAATTTATCATTGATATTTGATAATAATATTTTATATAATGGGTTTATGAATCTATGTTGTGTTGTTAAACATTCATGTTGTGATGTTAATATATAATATATTAATATTTATGTGAATATGCTATGATGATGATTGATGAATATTATAAATTGTTTTTATTAAATTTTATGTTGGTACTTTATATTTTTGTTCATATAAAATTAATATCATGAGAATTTATATGTAGAAATTGGAATGAAATATATTTTTGTTGATGATTTATATTTTATATTTTATTAAGTTGATAATATGATTATGAAACTTTGTTTGTGGAAGTTGGAATATATATTTATAGTTAGTTGATATTTTATATTTTTATTGGATTAATACTCTATATAGAGTTTGTTGTATAATGAAACATGTATTTATAAATTTGTATTAACTTTTATTTTATTTATACTTATATGATATATCATGTACTTAATTTATTTAATTTTATATATAATGATAAATATGTAAAAATATTGTGCATTTAGAAATATTGTATAAAATGTTTATTAAATATATTATTGTTTGAACTTTGAATGTTATAAATGTAATTGTTTATGAATTCTATTAGGTAACTTTTATGTAGATATGAATTAATGTTATGAATATATATATATATATATATATATATATATATATGCTCATATATATATATGGATTTATATTTTTTTTAGTATTATTGTTTTTAAATTTGACATTATTATTAATAATATGTAAATTAAATTCTAAAACAGGTATGGAGAAATACTTTAAAAGAAAATCAGAATTTGAGTCTTCATCTTCTTCAAAAGGAATTAGTAAAGATTTGAAAGAATGTCCACTTGCAATCAACTAAGATCTAAGATGATCTTCCTGAGACCTGGAGTTACAATTGATTTAGGTGCTCTGCAATCCTGCGCATTCGGATCGAGTTGACGTATTGACAAAAGGGTCCATGTCAGGCTAAAAAGCATAACTTTCCCTTTATCATGAAGATTCACTCCTTCTTAGTTTATGGAATGTGCTAATTGGTTAGAGTATAGTATAGCGAAAGATGCTGCATTTTGCTTGTGTTGCTATCTTTTCAAACCAGATATTGGAGAACAAGCAGGTGGTGACTCCTTTGTTAGTGAGGGGTTCTCAAATTGGAAGAAAAAAGAAAGATTCAATATTCATGTTGGTGGCCTTTAGTGCTTTCGCTAATCAAGGCTTGGAAAATGTGAAGTCTTATTGAATCAAAAAAGCAATACAACGAAACCATTATCAAGCAATCAAATCAAGTTGAGTAGTGTCGAATTCATTTGAATGCATACATTGATTGTGTTCGATTTCTTTAAGACAAGGCATTGGATTTTGGTCATGATAAAGATATGAAATTTCTAACAATCAAGGAAACTTTCTTGAGCTTCTAAGATTTCTTGCAGATCATAATCAGGATATTAAAGTGGTTACTTTAAAAAATGCTCTGAAATTTTAAATTCTCTTTGAAATTCGAGGAAAGACATTGGTAGAGCTATTGCAATTGAGACCTTAAAATGTTATTGTCAAAGATCTTGGAAATCTGATTTTACCATTTTTAGTTGATGAATCTGCATTGATCTGCCGAGAAAAGCGAATGGTTGTTGTATTCACGATATGTGGATGAAAAGGGCATGTAATTGGGCGTTTTTATTGGTATTGAGCATGTTGCTTGTACCCTTTATTTGTTTCGCCAAAGCGGTATTGATAGTTTATTTTCTAGACATGGATTAAGTATGTCTAGATTCACGTGGACGGGGTTATGATGGAAGTGATAATATGCAAGGGGAGTTCAATGGTCCTAAGACACTTATTCTAAAAGAGAATGAATGTGCCTTTTATGTCCATTGTTTTGCTCATCAACTTCAGTTAGCTCTTGTGGCTGTGGCAAAAAATCATATTCAAATTGCTTCTCTATTAAGTGTGATTACTAATGTGGTTAACGTTGTTGGTGCTTCATCCAAACGTCATGATATCCTTCATGATAAGCAATTTGTAGTGGTTAGTGAATCTCTCAAACATGGTGAGCTTTCTAGTGGACAAAGTTAAACGACAAACCACTCTTAAACGTGCTTGTGATACTGCGTTGGGGTTCACATTATAGTACTTTACTGGATTGATTAACATGTTATAAATGCATGATTGAAGTACTTGAGATTATTGTAGAAGATGGTTCAAATTCAGAGCAAAGATATGAAGCAACCAACTTGTTTGAGTCAATGCAATCATTCAACTTTGTCTTTAGTTTACATTTGATGAGAACTATTTTGGGAATCATAAATGAATTATCACAAGCATTACAGAGGAAGGATCAAGACATTGTTAATGCCATGACTTTGGTTAAAGTGTGCAAACAACAATTTCAAATGATGAGAGACAATGGTTGGAGTTCCTTACTTGATCAAGTTTCTTATTTTTGTGAAAGGCTATAACATTGATATTCCAAGCATGAATGATACATTTCTAACTTCGAGGGGAGACCACGTAAAGCTCATGAAATTACAAATTTGCATCATTATCAAGTAGAGTTGTTTTATGTAGTTGCATAGATATCTGACTTAGAGCTTAATAGTCGTTTCAGGAGTAAACATTGAGTTGCTTCTTTGTGTGGCATCTGATCATGTGATTCATTTATTGCCTTTGACAAGCAAGTTACTTTCCAGGCTTGCCCGATTTATCCACAAGATTTTTTCTCGATAGAGTTGATGATCATGCCAGTCAACTTGGGACATATATCGTTGATATGCGCTCACAGTAGTGAATTTTAAGGTTGAAAGGAATTAGTGATCTTGCACAAGATGGTTGAGACAAAAAGACACATTGTGTATCCGACACATTTTATTTCTTGTTATTGGCTTTAGTCACATTCTTATTACAATGTGGAAGGAAACATTTACGCTATGAATATTGTGAAAAATCGACTGCGAAATCGGATGGGAGATCAATTGATGAATGACCACTTGCTTATGTATATAGAAAAAGATATATTTGATACCATTGACAATGAAACTATTATGCAACACTTTCAAAATATGAAAACTTCGTCGAGGGCCGGTTGTAATATGTGTTCGATTCTGATGTTATCAATTAATAATATGACTTTTTGTATTTATAGTTTATTAAATATTATTTTATTTATTATTATAAGTTGCCCCCACTGAAATAGAAGTCGGGCTCCGCCACTGCACGTAGCAGTGAGATACATTAAGCTGCCCACTATGCTTGTAATGGGTCTCATCCACTGTGATTCCATCATCTCTACATGCTTTAAACCTTGGCACAATTGAATTACTCTCTTGCATATCAAAACGTTTCAAAACCTCCATGGCATATTTTCTTTAGCAAACAAATATATCATCGGGTTTTTGCAAGACTTCAAAGCCTAAAAAGAACCTCATTCTCCCCAAATCCGTCATGTCAAATACTTTCATCATTGAAATTTTAAAATCAGACATCATATCCCCATCAACACCAATGAAAATTAAATCATCCACATAAACACTCACAATCAAAACCTTACATTTACTACTTCATTGGATGAACAAAGTTTACTCATTAGGACATTTTTTGTGCTTGTTTTAGGCCATATAAAACCTTATGCAGCTTGTAAACCTTGTGCTCACTGCCTTTCTTCTCGTATCCTTTGGGTTGCTCCACATAGACATCCTCATTAAGCTCACCATATAGAAACACAGACTTTACATCAAGTTGAAATATTTTCTAACTCCCTGCATTGTTGCACATGCTGACCCCAATTCTTCTTTATGTCCTGACACATCCCCACTTGTGTGACGATGTCTGTGACCAACGAAACTCCTAAGCCTGGAGTACTTCGACGACTAGAAAATCCTATGAAACTAAGCCATGTTGCTTGCTGAAAACCTGTATAAAAATTTATTTTCTAAACTTGTGATTTTATAAAATTTCGGCAGCATAACAGTTGCATATAGGACATGTCCCAAAACCTGTAAATACAATTTACACTTCTATACCCTAGTAAACACGGGAAACCTGTGTCTCTACCATGCCGGTGGAAGGACCTCGTGTCCACATCACCTATTCCGGTAAATATGGTGGAATGCTCCATCACCACCTAATAAGCTAGCAAACTAACCATATATACTCAAGTACGTGTCACGGTCCTCCTCTAATATGTCATAATGCATGAGCTAAGTTTGCCGACCAAGCAAATATAAAATGCAATGCAATCATGTCTTAACTTCCCCGTGCACGTACGGAATACCTCTGACCTATAATGCTTGCTTAAGACTAGGGATTTCTTAAGACCTAACTAATTCCTTTTGAAGAAGATGAAGACTCAAATTCTCATTTTCTTTTAAAGTATTTCTCCATACCTATTTTAGAATTTAATTTACATATTATTAGTATGGCCATCCAATTTAAAAACAATAATACTAAAAAATATAAATCCATGTATATATATATATATATATATATATATATATATATATATATATATAAATATATATATATATATATATATATTCATAACAATTCAATATCTACATAAAAAGTTACCTAATAAAATTCATAAACAAATATATTTATAACATTCAAAGTTCAAACAATAATATATTTAATAAACATTTTATACAATGTTCTAAATGTAATAATATTTAAAAACATATTTATCATATTATTATATAAAATTAAATAAATTAAGTACATGATATTATATGTATAAGTATAAATAAAAATAAAGTTAATACAAATTCCTATAAATACATGTTTCATTATACAACAAACTCTATATAGAGTATTAATCCAATAAAAAATATAAAATATCAACTTAATCATAAATATATATTCCAACTTCCACAAACAAAGTTTCATAATCATATTATCAACTTAATAAAAATATAAAATATAAATCATCAACAAAAATATATTTCATTTCCAATTTCTACATAAATTCTCATGATATTAATTTTATATGAACAAAATATAAAGTACCAATATAAGAATTTAATAAAACAATTTAAAATATTCATCAATCATCATCATAGCATATTCATAAATATTAATATATTATATATTAACATCATAACATGAATGTTTAACAACACAACATAGATTCCTTAAACCCATTATATAAAAGATTATTATCAAATATCAATAATAAATTCTAAAGATGAACAAACCATAGATTCATCATGTATTTATATAAACATTTCAATAAAATTTAAAAAATATAAAAATAAAAACTTACAAACAAATTTCTTCTTCTTCTTCCTCTTTCTCTTCTTCTCTTCTTGGTTTTCTTCTCATTTCCCGTTCCCCTCCCTCCCCACCCCCCTTAAAGTTGATCTTAAATGTTATTTGACATTAGGGGCGGATTTCAGAGTGCTAAGAATTTTGACAAATTTTTTTTGAGTTACATTTAATAGATATATATTATATTTTGTCTTAATTTTAATCAAAAGAGATCTCATTCTAGTGGTTAAGCCTAAATCAAGAAAGTTCAAATTATGCATGTGGTCCATGGTTCAAATCCGCCCCTGGCTCACTCCATTTTGTTGTGGAGTGTATGTTGTGGTCAGTTGACTCTTGATGCCATTCCACTTACAAAACTCTTGGAACTCTTTTGAATTGAATTCCCCTTGTCAGTGTGTAAGCACTTGATATACATTCATGTTTCTTACTCGATAAGAATTTTTAGCTTATTTGAAGGAATTTTAAAGCTTTTGATTTATGTCACGTAATTAAGGCGGCGTTAGGCTTGAAAAAAGGTTTTAAAAATTTCAGGGTTAGGCATGGCCCAAATATCGTGGATGCTATAAAGAAATGGTAAAGACAGATTCTACTCGCATCTTGGGAATTTTGGAGTGAAAAATAGAAAAAAAAAAAAAGAATGTATCATGAAGCTAGACAACAAAACTTTGTAGAGGAAATGTCAACTTACCGATAACAGAAAATTTAAAAAAACCCTAACTACGAAAACAAAAATATCCCTCTCATTTTAATAGTTGGTGATTGACAATATCCCTCTCATTTTAATAGTTGGTGATTGACAATATCCCTCTCAATTTAATAACTGGTGATTGACTTATTCAACTTGTTTATATACATGTATCCCACAAGAGCGTTCCTGGGTGTTGCAGGGAAGCTCACTGCAACTGCCTCCCTTGCTATTGTTTTCAATTTTCCACGCATTAGGACTACTTTTATATCCTTTCTCAGTTTTTTCCATGTGACTGCTGGGAAATGGAAAGGCATCTTCTATCACACATATATATACATGTATAGAATAATCAATCAATCTCACCAATCTGAGATTCCTAATTGTGGCGGAGAAAAATGGAGAACCAGGCGATTATTGTTATTGATGAATCAGAGCCAGAGAATGAAATAACAGAAATCGGTGAAGAAAATGGTGAAGCAAGCAGGCATTCGCAAGATCTGGGAGCAGGGAACCAGTCAGAAGAGGAGGATGAAGATGCTCACGGAAGAGAACTTGATTATTATATGGATCTTATAGAGAGCCGTCTTGACGACCGGCGAAATGGATCAAGAGGTGAAAGAAGGAGTTCATCCGTTTGCATATTTCCGATCCCTAATACCATTCCCGTCATCAATGACAGGGCCGAAAAACCTGAGATTGTAAGTATTGGTCCTTACCACAGAGGCATAGCTTCTTTAACCGACTTTGAAGAGTACAAGTGGATCTTCTTGGAGAGGTTCGTTTCTCGAGGAAATTCGCTAAGATTCTACCTGCATCAGATGATGGAAGTGGAAGGGGCTACTAGATGTTGTTACTCGCGTGATCTTAGCTCGATCTCGAAGAAGGATTTCGTCGAAATGATGTTACTGGATACTTGCTTTGTGGTGGAGCTTTTGCGCCACATCGGGAATAACGGAGATTCCAGCCCAGAAGACGATCCGATCTTCACAAGGCCCTTGCTCATCCCGCCTCTCATCAGGGACCTCCTCAAGCTGGAGAACCAGCTCCCTATCTTCGTTCTCGAAAATTTTTTCAACTGGTCCAAGGGTGAGAAAGCAAAAACTTTCCGTCAACTTGCTTTCGAAGTTTTCGATCTGGTCTTGCCAAGATCCCCGGATGCCATCTTCCCCTTCCTATACGCAGATGCTAAGCATCTACTCGATTTGTTTCACAAAAGTCTGCTTCCGCCGAATCGGGTAATGAAGACGGATCGCCGGCGGCCAGCGGATCAACCCATGCAGTGCGTAACACTACTCATGTCGTCCGGGATCAAGTTCAAGTCCCGCACATCTGAATGCTTCTTGGATATAAAGTACAATAATCGAGAGCTGCAGATCCCGTCCATAACCATCAATGACTTCACAAGCACTGTCCTCATAAACTGTGTAGCCTGGGAACAATGTCATGAAGAGAGCTCCAGCTACTTCATTGATTACATCTCTTTCATGAATTGTCTCATCAACCAATCTGCAGATGTTGCGTTTCTCTGTTCCGATGGAATCATATCGGAATTTTCTCAAGATTATCATTACGTGACAACACTGTTTAAACAACTTGGGAAAAGTAGTGGATTCAAGGTTAGAGATTGCTACCTGTCTGAGGAAATCAGAGAAATAGAGGCATATTACAGCAGCAACTGGGCAACCCTAAAGCGTGTTTACTTCAGCTCACCATGGTCCTTCATCTCCGTATTTTCTGCCTTCCTCCTTATTCTTCTCACCTTGGTGCAGACTATTATGTCCGTTTGGAGTTACGAGCGTCAATTTGGGTAGAGATTATGATGTTCCGGCCTTTTCTTGAAGATCAGTTTTGTTTCAGCCTTCTGATTGTGAAGTGCTTTTTCTTGACATTTACATTTTCTTAGGATATGTTTGGAATCAGAGAGCACTAAGAAAAATATATATATATATATATATATTTTTCATGTTTACCATTGAAAAGATAAAAAAAAAATTAAATATAATCAAAATTCATAAAGAATGCACATATTTTTAAATTTCTTAATCCTTTTATAATAGAGAAATAAATAAGATGAGTTTAAATAAGCATATATAATTAATTTATTAAGTTTAAACATTTTTTTCCTTATATTTTTCTCTATATTTTTTTTCCTTAATTAGTACTTTTCAGATTGCAAACAAACAAAGCCTTAGTCTATGTTATGGCTTCCCCTCTCCGATGGTGGTAGGCTCTAGGCCTCTATAGCTTTAAGTCAAAATGACCTCCTTTCTTAAAAAAATATTGCTTCTAGTTCATTCACTAAACTTATGTTCATTTTAGTCCCCTTCATACCACCTAAGAATGCCACATAAGAGAGAGGATCAGAATGTGGTATAAAAATTCGTTGTTAAAACTGTAGATTTGAACTACGGCTTTAACACAAATTTGAAACCGTAGTTGACAACTACAACTTCATTTTTGTACTAAAGTCATAGTTGTCAACTTAAACTTTAACACAAATAAAAAATTGTAGTTCTCAACTACAACTTTAGCATAAATATGAAACCGTAGTTCATAACTACAACTTTAGTACAAAAATGAAACCGTAATTGACAACTATGATTTTAACAATGATTATTTTATATCACATTCTAACACTCTTTCCTATGTAGATGATATCTTTGATGTCATGAGGCCAAGGGCCTGAGGAGGTAGTTGTTTGAGATTAAGAAACTTTCTTGTTTACCTTGTTTAAGATCAAGTCATCATTACAACCCTTTGGTGAAGAGTTCATTGAAGTAAATCCATAATTAATTGCCGAAGTCCACTGTCCTATGAACACAATTCCCAAGTGTCATTTTTTAGGAGGGTTACAACATTTTTTCTTCTTCTTGAGGAAGCATAATTATGGAAGAATTTCGTATTGGAGTCTCTTGGTGAAACTCAAAATTGTTTGACCCTTTGTCTCCAGTAATCCCTCGTATTAGGGAGTACCCCTAATTCTTTTATGGCTTCCAACACTTGCCTTGTTATGGTCTCCCCATTTTGACACTTGAGGTTTTGAATACGAGTACGGCAAGAGTGGGTCTTTCTCCTAAACGAACTTCTCTGATCTCTTCCCCAAGTCTGAAGCTCCAATCCACAAGCAGAAATCTGGCTGATTATGTCCTCACCTTTGGAAAGTTCCCAAGTTCAAAAGGCAACCTATCTGCATTCCTCATCTCTTAACCATGCATTTTCGAAACCAAACTTCGGCTTATACTGGACTTTTGAACTGCGAAGGTTTAAGAAGATAGCTGAGTACGTGGTCCGATGAAGGAGCTTCTTCATTCTATACATTAGAGTTCTCAAAGGCTCAAAGCCATTCATTTGAAGCAAGGGCTTTATCTAATTTTTCATCCACATATTTCAGGGTCCCTCTGAACGAGCCAAGATTCAATTTCAGTGAAGGCAAGATTAAATAAGATTATGTTTTGCAATATTTCAATGGGGGCAAAGTATAGGACTTGAGTTCAAATGCCCTTCAAATACAATGGGAAAAAATTTTCAAAAAATATTTTAGTGGGGGCAAGTGCCCCCACTAGACCTTGAGTAAATCCGCCCTGTCTGAAACGTTTCAATGAATATGGGTATCCAACCATATTGATTTCCTTTGGGTCGCATTCTGCCACCACTTCTCGGAACCCTTGGATCCATGGTTCAAAGTCGTGGTTTCGGTCATCGACTCTATGGAGTCGAGACGTTTAGGTGCGTGTAGTAGGAATGCGAAATAAGATGATTAAAATTTTTAAAATTATTAAAATATTATATAATTATTAGAAATATATATATAATTAAGTAAGCTAAAAATTTAATAAAACAATTTTTTTATATTTAACATTATTTAAATAGTTAATAAAGCATTCAGTGAAAGGTATGTATGCTACTGCTAACAAAAAATATATTTTATATCAAGCATAACATCTTTTTAACAAAATGTCATCAAATACATCAATCAATACCATGTTGAATGACGAGGAGGCTCAAAATCATCATCATCATTAGTCCAACAACGAGCATACAAACAGGGCAAAAATGGGGGTTATAAGGCTTGGATATGTAAGATATAGTTTCTGGGGCCAAAACGACGTCGTTTTAGCCATCATAACTTCTTCTTTTTTTTTTTTTAATTCAAAACAATAATCAAAACGGTGTCGTTTTGGTACATGCAGGACAAAACGAAGTTGCTTCTGTATTCTCCACTTATCCAAAACAATGTCGTTTGGATAAGTGTCCAAAACGACGTCGTTTTGAGTTGTATTAAAAAATAAATAAAAACAAACAAACAACGTCGTTTTCTATCCTATAGAGACCAAACGACGTCGTTTTGAGTTGTATTAAAAAATAAATAAAAACAAACAAACAACGTTGTTTTCTATCTTATAGAGACCAAACGACATCGTTTTGGAAGTGGGTTGTTGAAAAAGGGAAACCCTTCTTCCTGCATTCTCGACGACAGCGAGAAAATGAAAAAATGAAGAGGAAGAAAAGGAAAAAGAAGAAGAGGAGGGAGAAGAAGGGGAAGGAGACGTACCTGCTCTAAGGCGTCGCCGAGTGGTCTTCTCTTCTCCCTCAGTTCTCCCGTCTTCTCTAACTTCAGTTCTGCTCGGCAGTCGGGACTCGGCTTTGTGGTCTATTGATGAGTCTTAAACTCATCTATTTTTAATCCATTTTTCTAGCTTATTTTTAGTATATTCAGATTTGTTTTAATGCCAAGTTATGGATTATTCACCAACTTTGTGTTTTGCCGGTTTTAATTCAAAAAGGAGAAAATTTTAGCAAAAAAGAAGAGAAAAAGAACAATTGCTATAGTCTATGTCGCGATAGAGTTACGTATCATATGGCTTGATCAAGCGAGATGGCTGGGAAATCTGTCAAGACCTTATTTCTTCTGTGCGACCTGAAGGTGAATATAGAAGAGGAGGGCATGTCGCGACAAAGGCGAGCGTCCACGACCAGAACATGGGAAGAATCTGACAAGTCGGTGAGAGCCGAAGAAAGATAATGTTGCGGCGAGGTTTGTCGGTTGGATGCGACACGGGAAGAACACATCGCGACATAAAATAACAATCGCGACTTTGGAAAGCAGGAAAGCGAAAATTACGTCGCGGCGAGGTATCTTATGTCGCGACAAAGGGATTAAAGAACAATCTTTGCTTGGAAGAATACTCGACATATCGAGTTCATGTTGCGACATAATGAAAAATGAAGGCGAATCTATGTCGCGGCGAGATCTTCTCTGTCGCGACATTGATGTTCACAACTTAAACCTTTTTAGGAAAGCGAAAGAACCACGCGGAAAGAAAGACCTCTATCACGACAAGGCAATCTATGTCACGACACTGAATGAAGAAGTTCTGTTGCGACAAGGTAATGAATGTCGTGACAACGAAGAACAAGGTTCTGGTCTGTGAGGAGAAAGCAGAAGTCGCGACAAGTGATCTTTGACTTAGTGGTGACTAGTAGCAATAAAGAGTTGATGTTGACATACTTCAAGGCGAAGAGGTTTCGATGTCACGACGAGGATCTTAAGGTCGACACGAAATAATTTGAACATAGATAAAGCGAGGTCGCGACGAGACTTTTCTATGTCAGACAAAAGATTTACACAAAGAAGAGAGGTCTTGTCGCGACATAACGAAGCCCGGGTCGTGGCGAAAGTGAGATGAAGGAAAAGTCTTGTCGCGACATAAAAGAAAACTTGGTCATGACGGAAAACATCTACAACACCCGATAGACTATGTCGCGACATCAAAATGAAGAACTTGATAAGAAATTAGGTTAAGTGGGACAAGGCTGCGTCGATCTGAGCTTTCCTAGTCGTGATAGGAATCTTGGCCAATCTGAAAACATTGTTTCAACAAGAACCCGATAAATCTTGTGACATAAAGCGGAGTCGCGACACAAATTGAAGAAGATTTGCCGCGAAACAATGTCGCCAACACAATTATCGATGTCGCGACCTGCTTGGATTCGATAAACACACGTAGGATTGTCATTTGGCGTAGAATGGATAGAGCGATAGACCTTGCAGAGACAAATTGTTAAGAGCCAAAGAAAGATGCTGTCGCTGACGGACTTCGCATCATGCCAATGAGACCTGATAAAATTAAAACTCTTATCGCAACCATACTTTTTCAAGTCGCGACGAGAATGCAATCGGGCGAGAATTTTGGGGATCCATGATGCTGGCCAGCAGATTTAAGATTACAACAGGGCTCATAAATAGAAACATTTAAGGAAAGCGAGGCAGTCAGTCAACGGAAAAACCATAGCATTTGGAGAACTGAGGACTCTTTTGTATTATTTTTTTATCTTTTCTTCGTAGATTAGATTTAAATAGTATTTCAATTCGTTTACTAGACTTGAAGCAGGTAGATTGTTCGAAGTTTCGGTTGGGCTAAGTGTTGAAGATCTCGATTCCGATTCTTGCTCTGAATCTAATGAAGTCTGATAAAGGTTGGATTCATTTAACGATTGATTACGATTACATTGGAAATTTCCTTATCGGTATTTAAGTGTTCCACTTTGGTTAGTTTTAAAAATACAACTTCCGATTTGGGAAATATAGTCGTTAGTTATGATCTTTCATACCTGATTTGGATTGGAAATTTTAGTTTATTTGAATGAATTGTTGTTCATGAAGTGAATTATTTCCTGACATTAAGTAACTTATACCCAGTGGAATTGCTGTGTGGCTCTAGATTTCGGGAGGCCCTCCCGAGTAACATAGAGTTGGAAATTCACGAGAGCATTGATGCATTACTTAGGGGTATGCTTGACTATTATTAAAAGAATTAATGAGCTGCAAAGATTACTTAGATAAATCTCATTTACTCATGGTTTGAGAATTAGTTGAGGGATTTATCAATTTAATCAATTAGAGATCTCTCCTTGGTCTTGAGGAATGATCTTGATCTTGTGTTAGAAGCAGATCATCGAGGAAAGAAGAACTCTTGCAGGAATCTCAAGGATGGAGACATCATTCATCTTGTAGAAATCGAATGATGGCCACAATCACTGGAAGTAAGAAATCTGCAGTCATAAGAAATGGGTATGAAGTATTGGAAAAGAAAAATACCCAGATCTTATAAAGAAAATCCGATTACAAGTAATTGGTTAGACACATGTTTTAGAAATGAACATGAATCTCTAATTGAGTTAAATGTAGTTAAGGGGGAGAAATCAAACTATACTACCTTGCCTCTTTGACAGATTGATTCCAATTCATGATAGAAAAATTAGAGATATGTTGTAGGAATTGATGCGGTAGAAATCGATGTCACACTTCGAGAAGTAAATGCGGTTTAGTCTAGTTTAGGTCTAAAGTTTTATATTTTTCTTTTATTATCGATATAGAAATTTAGTTAGTGGAATTCTTAGTAGATTCTTGAAAATTTTATGAAATGGAAGTTCAAATAGTGTGGAACTTGGAAGATATAGTTAGGGTAGTTGAACTTTTGAATTCTCTTGATCTACGTAGAGTGATATCTAGGACTTGTAAGCCCCACTTTTATTACTTGTCAGGCTATTACTTATGATGTTATGACCAAACTAAATTTTAATAAAATAATTGACAAAGCCATTTTATTATGAGCATCTGATTCTCATTTTGGTCGATAAGTTTTTTGATTCGCCTCTAAAATTAGGTATGATCCTTTGGTAACATTAGCGAAATTTTGAATCTATACAAAAATTGGTCAACAAGTTTTTTAGTGTCGTTGTCGAGATAGAAGGAATTTAAAATCAATATTCGACAAAGAAAGAAATGCACTAATTTGGACATTTTTCTTTGTTTTACAAAATTCGAAAAAACAACAAAAGCAGTTTTCCTGCTGATTATTTGAATAAGCCAACGAAATATTTACAACCCTAAGCGGATATATAAATTTTGATATCATGACTCCATTTGATCTCGGTGTGTTTCTACTTTGGGGAAGAATTTAAATGCATAGAAGACCGAGAAGCGAGGATATGTTGCCTTTGGACGAAATTAGAGAACCACATAGAATGCGAGAAAGTCACCGGTCTAGAAATCCGGAAATATGGCAGTCAGAAAAGATTGTAGACTATTCTAAAAGAAAAAGAATAAGTGGAGAGAAATCAGAGGCCTAATACTATGGAGGACTTTTGGAGCTGTTATCAGAGAACACTCTATAGTAAGACAACTACGCAATTAGGCAAAGCAATTTGAGCAAACTAGCATTGATTACTATGGCGCGGCAACACCGGTTCACAAGTGTCCACTGTGAAGAAGATCCCAATGAAACAAATGGGAAGATTCATGAGGATGTCAACCGATCGAAGCTAAATGGGGTGAGACCGAAGTAATCAAACATGACTCTTCCCATTTTCATTTGAGAGATGTAGTAACACGGTTTTGATTCATTGCCGGTGAGATCGATGAACACTTGGGAAGAAAGGTCTGATTGGAGCTTATGAGCATATTTGAGCATATTTTTCCTCCAGCCTCTCCTTTGTTGAGAGAGGAGAAATAATTGTCTTCAAGCAAGGGGAAGATGAGAGGCTCTACACTACATGGGAGAGATTCAAAAGATTGTTGAAAAGATGTCCTATGCATGGAATAGATCTGACAACTCAAATGGATATTTTCTATCATGCTATGAATTATGCCTCCAAGGGTATAATTGATGCATCTTGCTATGGAGCTTTTAAAAGAAGAAATGCAGAGGAGTCATGGCAACTGATTGAAGACCTTGCCAATTGCAACTACAAGGCTCCATTTGGAAAAACGGGAGACGACGAGTGGTTGAAGGGAAATGGTCTTATTAGACTTTTGTTTGCCTTTTTCTATATAGATAAAACCCCTCCCAATTAACATAGTTCTACAAGGCCTTACGCCTCTTGCATCTATGTGCACCATAAGTGTGTGATAAAATAATATTCTATTAATGTTCTTCTGATTTAAAAATAAGGATCAAGTCTATGACACTACAAGTGCACAGGTCATCTGAGTAGTAAAATGCGAATGTAAGTCCGGTATGAACTACAGTTGGCAATTAAAGATCAAGCTACCCTGACTACTAAAATTCCATACTATTTGGACTAAGAACTCATAGTAGAAGTTTTATCTAAACAACAAAAATTAAAAGATTCTATACTATTGAATATTATCAAACCTTAACAAAAAGTAAATGAATAAAAATAAATTGTATACATAAGATGGATTGAATCGGTTTCTTGTGAGAAGCTTGAAGACTATCAGTGTCTGATGAAAAGCAGTCCGTTCCAACACTTCAAGTACAATGCTTTCTGTTTTATGTATGGATGCAGTTTTGTCCAAGTTTCTCAATTATTTAGATAGGATTTCTCCATATTCACCGAGTTAGATATCCTTGCTTCTCTCGAAGACAGATCAAACCGACTACACATATTCGAAATTCTCTTGCAAGATCTGATTATTACTCTCTCTCGATACTTCACACCCATTTCTGTTGTGTGGACCTGCTTTTTGCTTTTCGCTGCTTAGGATTTTCACAAAGTTTCTACCCACTTAGTTGGTGGCTCGACCTCCGAGATCTATGGATTCGTCCCTTTCCGCCCAGTTAGATTACAAGTAACACGGGGTTAGGAACTTACGCTTTAGATTAAAGGTGAACTCTCACGATTATTTATATTGTTAAATACACCCCTCAACTTCAATTATGAGCGAATGATTTCGATGAACTCTCAAAACTCGGCGAGTTCATCAATGGTAGTCGAACATACAGAAAGAATCTTTCTGCTCTTTCGGGAATCTTAAATACGTGTCACGCGAGGAGGGCATCCACGGATATCGAGCAAGATACATTCCTCTATTTGGTATTAGGTACTACTATTGGGAACTTATCAATTTAACGACACGGTCGTAAAGCCAAGACCCAAGTAGTTCTCCGTATTTGTCACGGGAAAAGCGTAACTAAATGTAAATCAAATCCAGCCCAGTGTTTGCTCTGAATTACTACATTGCAATTAAGTAGACAGATCATTACAATAACATGTCGCAATAAAGGCGAGAAGAAATGAATTCGAAATTTTTTCTAGATTTCATAAGTTTCGACGATAATTCTAAGAAAATAACATAAATAAAATCCAGCTCTGCTCGTCTCTTCACAGTTCGTAGATTCAAATCCAGAAAATAAATAAACTAAAAATAAAAAGAAATAAAAATCTAATCTAAACTATACACTGAGTTCCTCTCCTTTCCCCTTTTCTGGGTAGTGAAGACGGAAGCTTACTTTACCATTCACAAGTTGTCTTATCTTGTAAAATAAATTGGGCGAATCCCAGCTCGGTGGAATTTCCCGAAGAAAAAGCCGACTCAACGTCACATGTGACTTGAGTTGATGTCGCGACGCGGAATCCCTTGATTGCCGGTTCGATCGGCGACCTTGTTGTATTGCGACCGATTTTCTTACTTATTTGCTCGTCCGATTAATTGGCGACATCGTTTGTAGTGGCGACTTTCTTTCTTTCAGTCATTTTCTCGGTGTTGATGTCGCGACCTCACATTCCGTGTTGCAGACATTGTTGTCTTTCTCTTCTTCCGACACGAGTTGCGACGTGATTTTGGGTTGCGACCACCTTTCCGTTTGTATGATGATTTCATGTTATGACTTTGATTTCTTGGTCGCGATTGTGTTGGTGGTCTTATGCCTTCACAGGTTTCAATTTTATGTCGCGACCTCATAGTGATGTCACGACATCTTTTGCTGCCCATTTCTTTTCTTCAGGTCGCAACCTCAATTCTTTATTGCAACCAAATTTCCTCCTTCCCACCTTTATTCTAGGTTGCGACCTCAAGGTGATGTCGCGACCTCATGTTGCTTTTTTTTTTATTGCATGTAGTCCCAATTGCTCAAAAGTAGTTGCGACCTTGATTTATTATGCTCATCTCTTCTTCGGTCATGACCTAAGCGAGTGGTTGCGACGCCGTTTCGATCCTTGATTTGTAAATGGTTGGCTCCAATTCTTGCGAGGGCTTTGGTTTGGCAGTTGCGACCTCCGCGCCAGCCTACATTTTCAGTTGCAACTTAAATCTTCCTGTCTTTATGTCGCGACATAAGAGTGGTGTCGCGACATGAAATGGAGCCCTTCATTTAAAAACTAGTTGCAACCTTGTTCTCTTGTAAAGACCTCTCTCTTGTGGCTTCATAGACGAATCCCTGTCACGACCTCGGAGTGATGTCGCGTTCTCTGTTGTATTCATTTGGTGTAAAGACATCACTTCAGCCCCATTAAAAACTAGTTTCAGCCTTGTTCTCTTGTAAAGACCTTTCTCTTGTGGCTTCATAGACGAATCCTTGTCACGACCTCGGAGTGATGTCGCGTTCTCAGTTGTATTCATTTGGTGTCGCGACATCAAAGTGATGTCGCGACATGGATTTCTTCTTTTAGATATTGCCTTTAGTTCCGACCACATTTCTTTTGTCATGACTTCTTTTTTCTTGATAACGACTTCACCCACCCCTTTTTAGGACTTGCATTTCTTCCTCAGTGAGATTTGGTGATGTCGTGACTTAGACTAGCCGTAAGCTTCTGTCGACCCAGATTTTGATCTCGGCTTGATTACTCTTTATGCTTGGTTTATTCGATTTTCTTGAAATTTTAGCTTTTGATGTATTTTCCTTCAAAATGGAGTTTGAGTAAAATATCCACATTTCTGCAAACAAATCAACATTTATCTTGTAATATACTCAGAAAAATGGATTAAAAATCTAATGAGTTTTTGGACTCATCAAATTCCCCAGGCACCCAATGTTTTGCTTGTCCCCGAGCAAAGAAAAAGAAAAGAATTGTTTGTCCTCGAACAAATAAGCTTAAAAATTTTAAGGACATTTTTCTGATCCATTCCACATTCTTTCTCATTCCACCTTCTAATGCGGAAATAAGAAATACCGACATCATTTAAATTTGGAGTTTCGATTCAGAATAAAGAAATGGTATATACATCACAAATTTCTTGATGGCTAATGTATTTTAAACGGTTTATTCAACGAGTCTTGTTACGTATTGTGTGTGTGCGATCTTGATCCTTTTCATCTTCATGTTGAATTTAGTTAATCTTTTAGGAGTTTTCTTGGACTATTTGTCAAAGTCCATAGGCTTGTTTTTCATATTGATCTCCAACCCAATGTAAGTGAAATTCAACCTTGAGATGTTAAGGGTCTTTCGGGCTTATGGCTAGGCTTAGGTAATTTGGTAGGTAATGGGAAAAATTTAAGTTGCAAATCACCAGGTTCCACTTTTCTGTGCTTGTTGCCTTGACTTTCACCCCTTTTTCTTCTTTATACTTGCTGATTCTCCTCAATCTTGGCCTGATTCTTCTTCTTGAATTCTTTTTATGGGATTTCAATTTCCATATGCTCTTTATTCAGGCCAGTTCCTTTGTTCTTGAACTCTTTTGCTTTTGTTTTTCTAAGGTTGGGAATAGTGCAATGTTTTGTCTTCTTAGGCTTTCTATTACTCTTAGAGAACTTTGGGCTAGCAACTCCCATACCAGTTGGTATTAGGGTACTAGGTGTTAAAACACCCCTAAGAGCTTAATTGTTCAAGGAAACTTGTTTCTTTCTTTATAGTAGACTTTTGCATCTTTGGGGCGGATAAATTGGGTTCTTTCTTTGCGGGATTATTGCAAGGAAGGATTTTAGGTTTTTCGATTCTTTGTTTGTTAAGAAATAAGAAGCAATTGGCTCAAATCAGGAACTAGAGAATATGCTTTATATATTGAAATTAGGCTTAGAAAAGCTCAAGCTGCTAAGGATGGCATCTATCCTTCACGGTAGTTTGTTTCACTAGATTTCGCCTTAATTAATAATCCGACAAGTTACAGGACCTGGACTCTCAATCCTGAATTTCCCAGAAGATGTTCCTAATTCCTCTCAAAGTTTCATAAGTTTTGTTGACCCAAGTGTCTTATTTCTTCAAGACTTGTACTTATTTATTGTCTACTTACATTATTTCAACCAAGTACTTTGTTCCATCAGCATGCCATTTTAGATTTTTGCAATCTATGCGAATTTAAACAATTCGAGGCGGCACTCCTAATTTCAGGTTTAATAATTCATGCCCTTATTCTTCACGAAGTCTGTTCTTGAAAAAGAACGAGGTGATACTATTTATTCATGCACAAAAAAAAAAGGCATTTATTCTTTTCATGCTAAGCAGAAATTGACAAAAATAAAATTTCTGGTCAATTCAACCATCGATAAACATCTAATTATTCCTGATCAACAAGCAAAAAGTAACTATCAAATGAAAATTCAATAAAACTCGAAGACACTTCGGATAAACAAAATAGATTTCTATTAAATTTTGGGAATGTATGGATTGATAACATGGCTTGAGAAAAAACTTTTAGTTTCCTTCTTCTTTTATGCCTTTTGAGGTACAACGTTGGGAGGATCTACATCAAAACAGGCCTCGTTGGGATCAAACCTAGGGAATTTTATTCCAGCTTTTTGTCTTTCGAAGGCAGGGGGGATTTCTTTGCCTTTTGTAGATATTTCATTGTTGAGTTGCACTGCATGAATAAGCATGTCTTGTCTCTTTCCCACCTGATTAACTGTTCCTTCCACCTCAGAGATACATTCTAGCAGCTTAGACAAGTTCTGATTGATCAAGTCCATACTTTCCAACCAGGTTTTTCTTCTATACTCATCATTATCTTCCAACTGCTGATCTCTTTCTTTCATTAACCTCTCGAACTCCTTGAACAGTTCTTTATATAAATGCTTGAACCCATCAATCTTCATCATCATGTTATTCTCCATTTCTATCTCTTTCTGCTTCATTATATTCAGCAATTCAGCATCCCTTCTGAATTGATTATTATAAAAGGCTTACATGCTTGTCTTTATTCTTCCAATCATCTTTTCTTCTTGTTTCTTCAGTTCCTCCTGGTGTTCTTCCTCTCTGATTCTCCAGTTTTCTTCCCATATCTGCTCCTTTCTTAATTCTGACTTCCAAAAATTCTTCTCGATCAGTTCTTGCCTTTCCCGTTCAAGTTCTCTCTCCTCCATTTCCCTTTTCATTGTTTTGAGCATTTCCATGATTTCATAATTTTCTTCTGCATGGATCATACATGAAGCGAACACTTGTTCTGTGCTTACGGAAAGGAAACGAGGATAGGTTGGGCTTACTGAGAGGTTCTTCTTCTACTTAGGAAGGACAGCATGCAGCACTTCCTCATTTCTCTTCCTATCAATTTACGCATTTTGTCTCTGCTTTCTGTTGAGCATCTACTACCATCGCCTCCATACGCCTCTTTCCTTTGGGTCCCCTTGTCACTCTGATTAGGGTTAGAGGAAACAGGGGACACTTTTCTTCCTCCCAATTTCCCTTCACCCACGCCCGTAAACAAAGTGCGGTAATCGTGGTGGGTGAGGGATCAGTCCTCTTTATTACTATGGTGGTATCTTTCGATTGATTCTTCGATCGGAATACTATGTTCATTTGTATCCTTTGAGCATACAAAGATAGCCTCCTACTCTCTGGCCCGAGCAAAGGTGTTTAGTAGGCATTATCCTGTGGAACATGAAGTAAAACCGTACCTTTGTAGCCGGTTGACTCCCTCTTTTGATGGCATGGTGGGGGTTCTTCTTCGTCACTTCCCATTTCCCTTTTCCTCCAGTCAACCTTTTCACTATCTTTTCATAATTTAGGTTTTCCAACAACTTCTTATACTTTGACCCATGCTTAAAATCTCTCAATTTAAAATTTTCATTTATTCTTTTATCATCAAAGGGAACCCAAACACCTCTCACATAAACAGAATCATCCTTACATTCCACCATATTTGCATAGAATTCCTTGGGAAGAGAGTGAAAATCAAGATTGCCTTGTGCTCCTTGAAAAGAATCTGACCTCTTTTCTACGTACTTCGAAAATGGGAATTATTTTAAAAACCTCTTTCGCACACAAATTCCTGTATCCAAACATCCTTGTTCCACAATTCTTGAGCTTCTTTCGAAATGAAGTCTTTTTCTTCTTCTGTTGCTTCTTTCTCGGGTAGTTCATTCTCCTCTGGTTGGTTTCCTTTTTCAACATTTACTTCTTCCTCAGGGTGAGTTTCAGTCTGTATCTCTTCTACTGCCTCGACACTGTCTCGCATGATTTGATCGATCAATCCCATTAAGATTTGCGACATCTTCTTGATGTCTTTGCCATTAGTGAAGAGTGCGAGGTATTGGGCTCTGCAGTTCTAGGGTTTCACGATTTCAAAATATTGATGTAGAAGTGAAAGGTTGGGATGGTGCGGTTTAATGGAATTTGAAGTAGAGCGGTATTTGGGTTGATATCATGATTGTGATATGGGAGTTGCGGCATTAAATATTTAACCTCTTAATTAATGATTTTCAATGAATTTTATTTTTTAATCTTTGGGCCTTAAAATGGGGGTTTAAACTTCCTCTTTTATTGGATTTTTGGACTTTTAAATTCGCGACTTGAGTTTTGTTGCGACACAGAGTAATGAATCTGACAAATTTTTTATTTTTTATTTTTTTATGTCATAACTTTATCTTTTCTTTCCTTTCTTTATTTAAGTCATGACCCCAAGTTCGTTGTTTCAACTTTCTTTTCTGTTTTATTGTCTCTACTTCCAGTATTTTTGGTTGCAACTTTTTTGGATTTGGTGTTACTTGACCGAAGATTCAAGGTACTCTGAAACAATCGATTACGGCAATTTCAATTTATTCGAATCCAATCAGAGATAAGCGCAACTCAATTCATCTTCATCATGCAAATATTCAACAAATTCATCCTCTATGCTTCACATTCAAAATTTAAGCACTGAAACAAAATAAAATTCCCCAAACCGATCATGCCATATCGGACACAAAATTTAAATAAAATCGAGAAAGTATCTTGCTTTGTACATATCTCTTATGTAGATTGAAGTTTGATTACGAATATTCCCCTTTTTGCTCATCTTTCATTGTCACATAAAGTAACAAAATATTTACCTACTCTTGATATTTATGAATCAAATTTCCTTAAAGTTCATTAAGTATAAACCACAAAAATTGTAAGTATAACAAGAAAAATTTAAAACAGCTGATGTGGATTTGCTTTACAAAACTGCTCGATTTTAGTCTTTAATTTGGACTTTCTCTTGCCATTCTGTTTCTTCAGATTTCCACTTATTCGAACTAAGGGTTATCTTCAATTGCTTTCTCGAGGTAGTGTTTAATCTCGATGTGCTTTTGAACTCCTCATGATTCTTTGGTTCTAAGTGTCAACGCTATTGTGTGCTTGATACCCTTTGTATATGGTCACTCCATTTTGGATTTAAGCTCTGGAAGAGTCTTAGTACGGAGTTGAATAACGGACTTGATCTCACACCTTGAATTCCTTCCTCAAAAATTCTTTGATCATGCCATTTTGTTTTATCCTTGTAGGTTCGCTTATCATAGACTTCATTCCTCGACTCTTCCAATTCATGTATTTAGATGCCTCTCTTCTTTATGACTTTGAAATCGAAATTAAGCTTCTTGATGGCCCACATAGCTTTATATTCTAGCTCGAGAGGTAGATGTGTGAGGTTTTCAGACAAGTACGTATGGGGACATTCGATGGGAGTTTAAAGGCTGTCTGTATGCGAGTGCATCATCGAGCTTGAGCCAATCTTACATTTGGAACTTACAGTCTTTCCATAATTTTCTTTATCTCTCCTGGTTGGAATTTTGAAAGCTTGCCCATTTGTTTGAGGGTGTCGCCCGAGCTCGTAATATGTTTGATACCATATACGCTCATGAGTTTATTAAACACCTTATTCTGAAAATAAACCCTCAAATCATGATTATAGTTTAAAGTTGTCCCAATCGCTGAGAATATTTCTTTGTAAAAATCCATGTTGTATTGGCATCATTCTTTAGACAAAACTGCTTTGCCTCGACCCATTTTTGATACATAATCCTGGTAGGAGTATGTATATATTTCCAATGGAAATTTGGAAAAGGGCCCGTAAAATCCGTTCCCATACATGATGATTGCACGGGATACCTTGTAGGGGCATCTCATGCCTTTGCGTGTGTCCATTCTTTAGTGATCACATAACTTCACCCGTTTTCAAAACGATCCTTAAAAATAGTAAGCGGAAAAATCATTTGGAGAATTTTGTGAAATTTGTTTATCTCTATGAATGTCCTCCATATGGTGATGCATGACATTCTTGTAAAATCTTTGCTTTACTTTCGCGCCCGGTACACATCTCCTTATGTCGGTCGACTCCTCTTTTGCGATAATGGGCCGTCGGATGTAGTACTGTTGTCGATCCTTAGCTTTTTTCTCTCTTTGGTAGCTGAATTTTGGTGGCATAATTCCTGGTAAGTAGTTCACAATGTCGGCATACGAGGTGTTTGGAGTGATATTTGGAATAAGCTGTTCATACGGAAAATTTTACGCTATCTCTTTTTTCTTCTTATCTGATAGGTTTCTCCACTCTTGACAAGTGATCGGCTATCACATTGTCACAACCCTTTTGTCTTTTATTTAAATCAAATTCATGCGAATATGATTACCCACACATTGAGTCTTAGCTTGCTTCTTTTCTTTGCCATTAGATACTTAATTCTTTGCATGATCGGTGTACTATAATAACATGGACTGAAAATGTATGGCTTTAAATTTTTCACATGCAAATACTATTACTGACACATCTCCTTTTCATTAGTAGAGTAATTTTCACGAGCTTAAGACAGAGTTTTCTTTGACATTGTATATGGCCTTGAACACTTTTTCTTTCCGTCGTCTGACTCCCATTGCAAAATCAACGCATCACACGTGATTTCAAATTCTGTTCCGAATGGTTTCCATGATGGGAGCTTGACTAGTCTGTTGATTTCTTGAAGCCTCACTGGCAAGATTCATGAAACAAAATTTGTTATCCTTTTCGTGATCTGCATAGTGGTCTTATCAATTTTGAGAAATCTCGATAAATCTTACGTAAATCCGGCTATGTCCTAAAACTTCTAATTCCTTGGCTTGTAGTGGGTGGCATCAAATTTCTTATAATTGAAATTTTTGCTTAGTCTACCTCAATATTTGTTAAATCATGTGCCCAGACAATTCCATACGTAACCATAAAATGACATTTTCCTAATTGAGCTAGATTCTTGTCCTTGCACCTTTGAAGTCTGTCCCCTGAGTTATGAGGCTGTTCAAAAGCGGATCCATACCTTTGTAAAATCATCCTGAAGATCTCATGCTTCTTGCTAAATTAGAAAATATAGACATCATGCATCTTTGGAAGGTACCGGGGCATTACACAAACCAAATGGCATTCTCCTAAAAGCAAAAGTACCAAATGGGCAAAGTGGTTTTCTCACGATTCTCAAGTGCAATAGCAATTTAGTTTATATCGGAGTATCCATCGAAAACAAAAGTGAGGATGTCACGCTGACCTATCAGGCATCGATCGATGACGAGGAAAATGATCCTTTCTGGATTGCGATTATTGATTTTCGTAGTCAATACAAACCCTCCATCACATCCACAGTTCTTATAGAATCAGTTCATTCTTTTCATTTGATCCACGGTGAATCCTGGCGGGGGCCATACGCCCGACACCAGAACTATACGATATAGCATATATAAAACGCATTTAACCATTTCGAACTTCTTTTAAACAACTTCTTTCATCAACTGAGTTGACCTCCTTTGATGCTCGATAGAAGTTTTTGCATTATCGTTGACAATATTTTGTGCATGCGAATAGAGGCGTACGCCGGATCCTTAATTATTGACAATTGCTTCCCTTATATTTTTCGAAATTTCCGGCCAACCGTTTCTTGACTTAGTCAATGTGTGGCGATGGAAATGGCGGTTTCTCTTTCTAGTTCTAAAAACTCATATTTGAATGATTGGAAGCAGATTCTTTCAATGTGCTTATACACTTGCTAGTTTCTGCTCGCTGAGTTTGCGTTTTACATTTTGCATACTTCATCTTGACTATTTTCATTTATGCTCAAGACTGTTTCTTTGTTAAACGAATTTGAGCGATGCTTCCTGATCAAGACTCTCAAGATCTTGAAGATTCATCTGATTTCATTGATAGAATGTTGAAAGGATACAATAGAATTCAATTCAACATTGAGAAGACCTTGTTTACTACGACCACTCCTGACTTTCACCATCTACATCGGGATGTTCCAGCTCTATTAATATTAAAGTGCCTTGCTTCATTTCCCACCCTCGAGTGTCGAGTTCACCTTCCCCTACTGTACATGTATCGAAGCGACTCCGATTGCTAGAGATGCTGGCCAATGAAAAGGAACTTGTGTATCTTCCTCGTCACTTAGATAACAAAATCCCTTTGGGAAGATGAATTTCCCGACTTTGATAATTACATCTTGAGAATACCGCCACGGTTGTGCCATTGATCTATCAACCATTTTGCAATGTATTCTTTGTTTGATAAGTTCCCCCAAATTAAGTCTGTACAAGCTGATAGAGCGTAATTTATCTTATCGCGAGAATCATAAAGCATCCTTGAATTCATATTTCCACACATGGAGGAGGGAATGGGTGAAAGCTACCCGGGGTCCTTCATTTTCTTTGGAGCTTTTCTTTGGATAACGACGCTGCGGTGCTTGATCAGTTCACTATTCCTCCTTAGCTATCTTCCTTTTCTTGCTCGTTATCTCCTTGAAACTTTGCATAAATAGGCATTTGGTTGATCACCTGCAAATGGGATATTAGTTTCTATTTTTCTTGAAAATGTCCGAGAACTTAGAAAATTGTTCTTCTCTTTTGCCTTCGAAGTCTGCGTGGAAATGGCGCGAAGGTGTATAAGATTTGATACGCCTTCATACATTCACACTCCTTACTTCCTTTTGTTTATTCCAGTCGTGTGCTCTTCTCTCCTTCCTTTCCAGTCTCTTCTTATTACTGAAGTCTGCCCTTCCTTTCTTTCCTTACATTTGTTGCTTTCGAATCCTTCCCACTTCTTAGCGAATTGCCATGCGATCTTTGGATTCTTTTGAGTGTCCTTGGGAATGTACCCTTGCTACGATTTGGCATATTCGGGGGCGGCTTCCTACTTGTGTTCTAAGTTTTCAGTGCTTGGATTCTTACGAAACACTTGGTATCGGACTTGGCTTCAAAGTCAGGTCAGTTTACGTTAATGGGAAGTGTAGTAGTCTCTTGTTGTCCCCATGATTTGCGGCATTTGTTCTTGAATGGTTGAGTCCTCACTTTGATACGATAATCATTTACGCCTTCACCCCACGGATCTTCGCTGGAACCTTGGTAGTTGCGATATCCTTGTTAGAGACCTGCATCCCATGCCTTAGGCATGAGTGCCCCTCCGCCCATATAGGAAATTCTCATGGTTCCTGTCTTTGGTATGTGTGTGGGCGGAGTTAGGATTGGCTTGAAATGGTAAATTCTTGGCTCATTCACGTACTTAACCTCCTCAGCACCATAAGAATCTTCTTCTGTTGGTACATCAACACTTCTTCTCATAAGTTCTCTTTCCTTTGGCTCTATTTCATGAAGCGGTGTGCATTTCTCTCTGTTTGTCCATCCACATGCATTATGGAGATCTAACTTTGCCTCCATGGCTGTCATCTTGCTCGCTCCATGACCGTTTTCCTACATTTATTTACCTTGAAAGCTTCGGATCGTTTTTCATGTGCACATTTAGCCGGAGATCGCCTATCGGATCTCCTGGCTTCTTGACACTTTTCGTTTGAATGCTCCTGACGGGAAGCATCGATAATACCATAGATGTATCATTTAAGGCATGATACACTATATCCATGCGGGTTTTAAAATCAATTCCATGCGTAAGGCCTCTTGACAACCTCTTGAATCTTTCCGGGCTACATATGAGCTCTCATGCTTCCCTTGTTGGAACCTTTATTATCTCTGCTTCTCACGGGGTGAGAGATGGAAAGAACACCTTGAGTAATGCCTCTGACTGCTTCAGTATCAACTAAACCATATGGTAATGATTCATACCATTAATATGCGCTGTAATATCTCAGAAAATGGAAGAGATGCGACTTTATCACCTCTGGTCTCGCACCATTCAACTACTTTGTATTTGCCATCTGAGAAATCTTCCCGAGTGCTTTCGTTTGGGTCTTCGATTGGGAGTGACCGAGTGAAGCGATATTCTTTGCCATTGTAATCAAAGGTTGGCTTTAGTTCGAAGTTATTTGCATCCACGATGGTACATCAAATTCTGAATACTCTTCTGAATAATAGGCCTCGAGAGAAATCCTCCGTTATCCGATAATGGGAAGCCTTAGGCTGCTTGTCCTCTCCTCTGTCTGGGTCATGTCTCGTCTTCCCATAGCTCGTTTTTACGTTTCTTTTGTCTTTCTTAAGCAAGTGTTCTTTCCAATTCGGTATCTCTTTGGAGTCCAGTCGAGAATCCTGTTTCCTATGCATTAAAGGATTTCCTGAAATCAAAACACACTCAGATTAATAGGATTAGTCAAACTAAAAAAATTATTTTCAACATGGCTTGTTAAAGATTAGTGGTTGATGTAGCCACTGTTTGAAAAGCTATTTTTGTTCTTTTTCTTTTATACAATGTCAAATTAAATGACACCACTCCTTTTGTGAATATTGATCTATTTAATTCTTTCAATCCCCGGCAACGACGCCATAAAACTTGTTTGCCTTTTTCTATATAGACTAAAACCCCTCAAATTAACATAGTTACAAGAGCCTTACACTTCTCTTGCATCTATGTCACTTTGTATAAGTGTGCTTGATAAAATAATATTCTCTTAATGTTCATGATTTAAAAAATAAGGGTCAAGTCTATGACCTTTGCAAGTGCAATTATCTGGTAGTAAAATACGAATGTAAAGTCAGATATGTTCCCACAGTGTATGAATTAAAGATCAGCTACGACTACTAAAATTCCATACTATTTGAATTTAGAACTTCATAGTAGAGTTTTATCTAACAAAAATTAAAGATTCTATACTATTGAATATTATCAAACCTTAACAAAAGTAAATGAATAAAAATAAATTGTATCTATAAAGATGGATTGAATCAGTTTCTTGTGAGAAACGAAGACTATCAGTGAAATACAATGAAACAGTCAATTCCAACACTAAGTACATTGCTCTGTTTTATGTATGGATCTGGTTTTGTCCAAGATTTCCTAATTGTTGGAATGGGATTTCTCCATATTCACCAGTTAGATATCCTTGCTTCTCTCGAAGACAAGATCAAACTAAATTTACACAGTATTCCAAAATTCTCTTGCAAGATCACAGGTATTTTTCTCTCTCAATACTTCACACCTGCCATTTCACGGTGGCGGACCTTTTGCTTTTCCTTCTTAGGATTTTCACAAAGTTTCTACCATAGTTGGTGGCTCGACCTCAGTCATGGGTTCGTCCCTTTCCCTTATTTGATTAGATCCTAAGCTAACGGGGTTAGGAACTTACCTTTAGATTAAGGTGAACTCTACGATTATTTATATTGTTAAATACGCCCCTCAGCTTCAATTATGAGCGAGGCCGGTTATCAACATGAACTCT
This sequence comes from Tetrastigma voinierianum, assembly GCA_016808115.1. Lineage (NCBI taxonomy): Eukaryota > Viridiplantae > Streptophyta > Magnoliopsida > Vitales > Vitaceae > Tetrastigma > Tetrastigma voinierianum. The sequence continues at coordinate 371,152 of JAEQBH010001110.1, forward strand.
CAAAGCTCGACGAGTTTATCAATGGTAGTCGAACATACACAGAAAAGAATGCTCTCGGCTCGGCGGGAATCTACGTCTGCGTGTCCACCGCGGGGGCATCTGGATATCGAGCAAGATACATTCCTCAGTGGTAGTAGGTACTACTATTGGGAACTTATCGATTCAAAAATTAAGTAAGCCAGAACCCAGTAGTTCTCCATATTTGTGCGAGGAAAGGCGCCAACTAAATGTAAATCAAATCGACGAGCTAAGCTCAAGATTACTACATTACCCAATTAAGAAATGGAGCATAGATCCGTACAACACATGTCGCAATAAAGCGAGAAAGAAATGAATTCTAGAAATTTGTCTAGATTTCATAAATTTTCAGGCAGTAATTCTAAGAAAATAACATAAATAAAATCCGGCTACCTTTCGTCTCTTCCACTGATTCGTAGATTCAAATCCGAGAGAAAAGAAATAAACTAAAAATAAAAGAAATGAAATCTAATCTAAACTATACCTTTGGGTTCCTCTCCTTTTTCCCCTTTTGCGGGTAGTGAGACGGAGCTTACTTTACCATTCTAAAGTTGTCTATTTATCGCGCAAAAATAAATTGGCGAGATCCCGAAAAGCTCAGGTGGAATTTCCCGAAGAATAAGCCCGACTCAGCGTCCTATGTCGCGACTTCAAGTTGATGTATGACATGGGCCCCCTTGATTACTTCAGTTCATTCGCGACCTTGTTTCTTCTGTTGCGACCAGTTTTCTTGCAACTGCTATGATAAGTGGTCACGGCATCGTTTGTAGTCGCGACTTTCTTTCTTTGATGTTTCTAGTTTTGATGTCGACCCTCGGTTTCATGTTGCGACATTGTTGTCTTTCTCTTTCTTCCGACCCGAGTTGAGCGGCTGATTTTAGGATTCACGACACCTTTACATTTGTATGATGATTTCATGTTGTGACTTTGATTTCCTTGGTAGCGATTGTGTTGAGTGGTCTTACGCCTTCATAGGTTTCAATTTTTTATGTCGCGACCTCATAGTGATGTCGCGACATCTTTTGTTGCCCATTTCTTTTCTTCTGTTCGCAACCTCAGTTCTTTGTTGCAACTAAATTTCCTCCTTCCCACCTTTATTCTAGGTCGCGACCTCAAGGTGATGTCGCGACCTCATGTTCTTTTTCTGTCTGCATGTTGTCCCGATTGCTTTCCAGTAGTTGCGACCTTGATTTATTATGCTCATCTCTTCTTGAGATTGCTTGACCTAAGCTAGTGGTTGCGACATATTTTTCGATCCATAATTTGTAAAATGGTTGTAGCTCAGGTTCTCAGCAGGGCTTTAGTTTGGCTTAGATTCACGACCTCCTTTCAACCTCGACACCCGGTTGCAGCTTAAATCTTCTGTCTTTATGTCGCGACATAAGAGTGGTGTCGCTGACGTGAAATGGAGCCCTTCATTCTAAAAACTAGTTGCAACTGTGTTCTCTTGTAAAGACCTCTCTCCACATTGGCTTCATAGACGAATCCTTGTCACGACCTCGGAGTGATGTCGCGTCCTCAGTTGTATTCATTTGGTGTCGCGACATCAGAGTGATGTCGCGACATGGATTTCTTCTTTTGGATATTGCCTTTAGTTCCGACCACATTTCTTTTGTCGCAACTTCTTTCTTCAAGTAATGACTTCACCCCTTTTTGGGACTTCCATTTCTTATAGTGAATTTGGTGATATCGTGACTTCAGGTATTAACGACTAAGCTTCTATTCAGCGACCAGGGTGCTAGTCCACAGCGACAGTCTAAGCTGTAAATTGGTTTATTCGATTTTCTTTGAAATTTTAGCTTTTCTTGTATTTTTCCTACAAATGGAGTTTGGTAAAATATCCACATTTAACGAGCAAATCAACATTTATCTTGTAATATACTCGGGGAAAAATGGATTAAAAATCTAATGAGTTTTTACTCATCGCTTTATAGAATGACTGACCATAGAAGCTAAAATTTGGATGCGTGATGAGCAAGGCGGGAGCAATTGAAAGAAGAATCCCTGCTTGCACATGAAGTGGGAGCGGTAGAAGAAAGAAGTAGAAAGTGATGAGGAACTAGTTGGAGAAGAGCCTCGCCTGTTGAGGAAACCAAGTATATGAATGAGCAAAGAAGCATTACCAAGCCTAACCCTAACTCCGCAACACTCTATACACTGGAAGACGAGGAACTACAGAAAACTTTCATATGGTGGAGGAGCGACAACATACTGCAGACTTATAGAATCTTTACTGCGTTTATGCTCAACCCAAGTTCCAAGAATAAAAGCAGTAGAGGGACAATAGAGGAGAGTATCGTATAGGAAAAGGACTTAACTTCTTCAAGATCGGGATTTCCATTTCAAGGTCGAAAAACAAAAGGATTTTGAATCGCATGAAAAGAGAGATTTTCTGAACCTTGAAAATTTCTACAAACACAATTGTGGCTCTAAAATAAATACTACAATGCCACAATGAGAAACTTGGAGATTCAAGTAGGGCGGTTGGCCTTATCCTTGCAAGGCCAATCCAAAAATGCATTTCCTAGTAGTACTGAGATCAATCCAAAAGATCTCACACCAACTACATTGAGAGGCAATGATGGATTGCAAGGAAGCAAGAAGGTGTAGGACAAAGTATGCCTAGAAACTGGTTTAATAAAAGAATAGTCTAGATTAGAGGAGCAAACAAAGAGAATTAATTGAACCAAGACACTTTATACTCGAGTCCAATTATGGACATTAAATCGAAAAATTTCTCGAGGCACTTAAGCAGAATTTTTAATTTTAAGTTTTAAATAGTTTAATTGATTCAAAGAGAATTTTATGTATTTGAAGTTTTAGTTAATCGTTAGTAGTTTTATGTTAGTGCTGTTGATTTCCTTCGTGATAATGAAGCAAAAAATCTTAAGATCCTTATTAAGAAGCACACTGTTTAAAAAAGAAAATATGCAGAAAATGACCATAAGGGGGAGTAATTCTAATTCCCTAAACTTGTATTTAATGACAATGCATATCTGAAGTTTGGGGGAATGTTAGCATGCTTGAATAAAAATATATTCTGAAAATCAAGAAATGACATATTGAATTAAGAAATGAGATGAGTGTTCATTCTTGAATTGAAGAATTTTGATAGTTTGAATAAGTGTTCATACTTATGTTCAAATGAGTATGAGTGGATGTAGGTTGCTTTGAATGTTTTATGAGAGAATAAAAGAGAAATATGAAAATCTTAAAACTTCTATTAATATCGAACATATTTTCATCGCAACACAATTGAACGCCTCGTTTCAAAATTTTTGGGCCATTGTGTCTCTCAACAACTATTTGTCATCGCGATAAGAAAGTAATAATGATAAACAAACCTGAAATGTTGTCTTATTAAAACAGCATCAACCAAATTTGGCCTATAAATAAAAAAATTTGGAAACCCGAAGAGCCACCTTCTCATAAACTCAACCTCAACCCCTACCTCAAATTCCACATTCTTATCTCTCTAAAACCCTATAACTCGAAGTCCTAATCTCCACTTCATGTCCGATTCTACCACCCTAATTTCAAACCTCAACGATATCATGAAGAGATACTGTTGGAAAATCAAATGTATCAAGGTTCTCAAGCAAAGAACAGGTAAGTCAGAGATGTGAAGTATGAAATGAAAAGCAAATAAAGATAAGGGAGAAGAATCAAGAAAAGAAAAAGGAGTCAGATGAAACTAGAGCATAATAGATGAAAGAAAGAGTGCGAACTTTATTTCAAAAGCAAAGACTCTAATGGAAGGAAGTCCTAAGATAGGATGCCTTCATCACAAAGGGGGTTCAAACAGTCATTCTCCTCTGAAATGGAAAAGAGGGTGGCAACTATCAGGGGTGAACACAAAGAACTCGATTATGCTTTCAGAAAGAATTTTTAATATGGTAGGAAAAGAAGGAAAAAGAGACATGCTGTAGGATATCGTAGAGTTCAAGAGAGAAGAGATAAATGATTGCTCTTAACTGAGGGTGCAAAAGGATGGTTCTAAGTTCAAGAAACAACTCCAAAGAAACTTAACACCGTAAAATAGCAGGACCACTACTGCTAGAAAAGGAAAATGGAAGGGAACAAGGAAAACCCCTTTTAAATCCATTGCTGCAGGAGACTCTGACCTGGTTAGGCCAAGGTATGGTCTCTACTTTATCGGGCCTCATTCCTTATATGCCTTCTAAGATCTAAGCACAATGTGAAGAGAGGAAGCAACCCTCCTACGATTAACAAGGGCTATGCGATAAATGGGAAAATTCATTGAAAGTCCATCCTCAGCAAATTGGGCGGGAATGATTCCATACCCAGCCACACAACTAAACTCGTGATCTAAGGAGTCGACAAGAAACTGGGACCGAGGGAAACTTATCGCAAAGCCTCCCTCCGACTCTTAATAAGTATAAGTAGTTGACCAAAGAACAGAGAAGGGCAAGGAAAAAGCATATGAAAAGGGGAATGAAGGGTGCACCGAGCGCAATAAAGGGAAAGCTAAACTCTAATGCAACCAAAAGCTCAGAGGAGTCAAAGCTAATTTGGAATGCACTAATGTAACTCGTGACAAACCTATCATGAAATAAGCTAAAAGTTCCAAGTAGAACTCGCAATTATACGTAATTGATAGAATTCGCCGGCGTCTATGCGCAAGAAATGAAGGGAGATAATCGCTTAAAGACACAACTTCACCATAGTGGACGGTAGTATTTCATGCAAAGCCCAAAAAGATGACCGCACTTAGAGGATGACCCAAGAAAATGGATGAAGAGGGAAGATAGGAACAGAGAAAAGGATACAGAGTGAGAACAAATTTCGAGAGATAGAGATAATGCTCAAGGCAAGTGGTATGGATCTGCAAGATAACAAATCGCATGAATGACAATTACAAATGTGGTTTTGCTTGACGAGCCCGAGATAAAAACAACAGGATAATTCCCGGAATCTCTAGCTACGAGGCGCTGAGAACTTATGGAGAGCAATGCCAAGATCCTAGACTGGGCGATGAAGATAGTGTCCAACAAGAAGAAGATACCCCCGCCATAAATCCAAATCCCTGACCACTTACACTATAGTCCCCAGGTGTTATGACCCACCTATACCCTATACTAACCTGGGGATGACCGGAGCAGGCCTTCGCACCATGTACAGAACAAGAAAATGAAAAACTATAGTACAACAGAAAAAAAAAAACTCACCCTAGTAGAGGAGGTGGGAAGAATATCTATGATGGCAAAATGCAAGGAGAGGGTCGAAGGAATAAAATGAACAATACCCTACTTTTTCCATCTCTCGCCTTTCTGTATTCAAAGCCCATTCAAAAATTTTGTGTCTAGCTCAGTTTTTGTTGATCGTGTTTTGATTTAGTTATCTTTTGCTTCATGATTGCCATTTGTTTGTGAATAAAGAAGAAATCAACTACTCGGATCAAATAGTTTATTTGAACAGTAAAGATGTTCGGGGTGAAATGACTTCGAGAACAATCGTGATTGTAAGCAGCTGTCGTGAGCTGAATGATGATCAAAATGAACTTCTTTACTTGATTGTGCAACACAACAAAATTCAACCAAAACAACCACTAATCGATGCATCAGGTAGGCTAATCCCCAATTGGAATGAAGTTGCAGTTTAGCCAGAATGAAGTTGAATGATCAAATTTAGAAGATGACTTCATTAGAAACACAACAAGGCTTTTGAGACTGCTGTGTAAACAGTAAGGCTAGTAAAATCTGAAAATAATGCATGGTCAAAGTGAGTCCTAATAAATTATGAAAAAATTAGTGGATGATCAGTCTGGTTCATCTATAGTCAAATAGTCCAATGTCCTAGAACTTGTTAGATTATTAGTCACAGCTTTAAATCCTAGGCAATACTACTAATAGAAGTAATATAGGCGCCATCATCAAGATCGAGCCTTCTTCAAGCCTACTCTCATAATATGCACAAGCATACACTCTAGTTCCATAATCGAGCCAAATTGTCAATTTCTTCATCGGGAACTAAAGAATTAGAAATCCCTAAACCCTTCCTTATTCTAATCCTATAGCAAAGAACCCTTTATTGCCCAAAGCTCTCTGGTGAAAAGAACCTCAAATGCGGAAAATGCGACAAAGATCGGGGAATGTTATTTGATTCGAAGGGAAAACAAGAATAAAGGATGGAAAAACAAAAGAACAAATGAAGGAAAAAAGGAATGCAAAGTAAAGAATAAGGATTGTGGAATTGTCAATTACTGTTTTGTCTTGTGGTCTTCCTCTTGAACAATTAAGTTCATAGGGGTGTTTCAACACCTAGCACCCTAATGCCAACTAGTGCCGGAGCCGCAACCCAAAGTTCTCTAAGAGTGGTAGAAACCCAAAAGACAAAACATTGCACTATTCCTAAAATCTTGATATGAAAAGAAAGCAAAAAGGGCTTCTATCTAAAGGGACCGATTTGATAAAAAATGACAATGGAAAATAAAATTAATAAGATGAGAGTACGCAGTATGGTAACATCAAGATCAAGCTCAGAAAATTTCTTTCCGATATCGTGAGGAAAGAAAGGGATGAAGGATAGAGACAAAGATGCAAAAAGAAGATTGAATCGGGTAATTTTTAGCCTAAATTCTCCAATTATCCACCCAATAACCTTAACTAAAACTTTATGCCTAAAAACCTAATTGATCTCAAGGTCGATTCACATATCTGTGGAGACTAATATGAAAAACAAGCAAGGAGACTTAAAATGATATACAAATCAGGCCGAAACTAGAAGATTAGCTAATTTTTCCAAGGATAAAGGGAAAGAAGATCACGTATACTCATGTATCAAGATGAATTGGATCAATTGTTTTATATTCTTAAAATCGTTAGTTTTGTTTTCAGGATAGTAATTGAAAATTTTTCCTAAGTCCGAATTGAAAAACTAAATTTTGAACTATGTCGCAAACTAGTTTCACCCAGGAGGCCGATTTAAAAAGGATTTCATGTGAGAAAGCAAAATGTCCCTAAAAATAAAGATGAATTGTTCGAGGGACAAACAAAATTTCTTTCTTTCTTCATTGGGGACAAGCAAACTTTAAGTTCGGGGAATTTGATGAGTCTTAAACTCATCTATTTTTAATCCATTTTTCTGGCTTATTTTTAGTATATTCAGATCTGTTTTAAGGCAAAATTATGGATTATTCACCAACTTTGTGTTTTGCAGGTTTTAATTCAAAAATGAGAAAATTTCAGCAAGAAAGAAGAGAAAAGAGCAATCATAGCTGTTCATGTCATGGACAGAATTGCGGTCGCGACAAACATCCAAGTACAAAATGGCTAAGGAAATATGTCACGATAATACTTTTTCAGAGCAAATGCCAAAGGATCGAATATAGAAGATGAGCTATGTCGCGACAAAAGACAGCGTGTCACGACAAAACATGGAAAGAATGTAACAAGTCATTTGTGACAAATAAAGATAATGTTATGACAAGGTTTGTCAGCTGGATGCCATCACCAGGAAGAACCTGTCACGACATAAAAGCTCTTGTCGCGACACTAGAATCATGAAGAAAGCATAAATTCTTTCGCGACGAGGTATCTTAAGTCGCGACAAGAAATTAAAGAGCAATACAGGAAGAATACTGTGACATATCAATTTATGTTCCAACATAATGAAAAATAGAAGGCATAATCAATGTCACGACAGAATCTTCTCCTATCACATAATCGATTATTGTAAATTTGGAAAAGCCATTAGACAAAAAGAATATCGCCGGAAGAAAGACTCTATCGCGACAAGGCAAACTGGCGTCGGATAATCGAATGAAGAAGTTCTCACATGATAAGGTAATGAATGTCGTGGACATTAAAAGACAAGGTTTCAGTCCTCGATGTGAGAAACAAAGTCGCAAAAAGTGATGCCGATTTAGTGAACCGCCCGGCTGTAACAAAAGAGTTCACTGCTATGGCATACTCTGTCAAGAAAGGTTTCATGTCGCTACGGATCTTAAGGTCGCTGGCACGTAAATAAGTCGAACATTTATAAACAAGGTCGCGACAGATTTTCATGTCGCGATAAAGATTCTACACAAAGAAGAGGTCTTGTCAGGACGCTTTAACCCGCGACCCGCAAGGTCGCTACTGCGTCATTTTTATTTCTTTATAAACTCGATAACCTTTGCTTGTCTATTCATATAATGTTAAACATTTAATCTTAAATATTCGTGAGTAACGGATTACAAAATATATACAAGCTCCATATATGGAAGCATTCAATATTTACAATATTTACATTGTTTACAAAAACAAAACATATACAAAAATAGACCAAAAGGTCTTTAGAGGGTACCTAGTAGTGTGTTTGCCTTGGTTGCTGATGGAGGTCCTGACTTCCCGCTTCTGCTTCTCCCGTACCTACATGGATGAAACACTTGTGCTGTTTATAGCCAGTGGGAATAACTTCATGGACGTACTCACTAACACAGATCATCACACTTCTATACACATGCATACACATCTAACATATCATATCATTTAAACATGCTTATACATATCTCATAATTACTTATCATATCATTTTTCATTTATTATCAAAGTTCATATACATTTCATATCATTTTACACTTTGCTTCATGTTCTTGTCACAATATACTTGTCATCACATAGTGGTGCTATGCTTATCTTATCATATCATATCATTTCATATGTCATATCTAAGTCATTTGTTTTATGCTCTGGCGCCCGTATAAACCTTGTGGCGGATAAAGGAAACTATAAGGGCCCAAGGCGTTGTATCACTATACAATAAATGGGTCTATAAGGTCTTAAGGCGTTGTTATCATCTCCGAGAGATAATGACCATCTATAAGGGCCCGAAGGGCCATATCATCAGACGAGATAATGACCATCTATAAGGGCCCGAAGGCGCCTCAGACGACCCAAACGGCCAACTAATCAATATGCCTTAGATTTGGTTTTTCCCTAATCCCATCTATCCCTCTACCAGGTTATAATCAGACAATCCATGTATTTTATAAACAGTACATATCTCTATATTTCCGAATAATTTGTCATCCGTGATCATATGAGATCTATAATCATTTATTCAGATCTTCGTGATTTTCTATATCTCATTATATACATGAATAACTATGGTTACCATGGATGCTTATGAGCTATTTAATATCATTCTAATTTCATCAAGCTATACATGGATGGATTCAGGACACAAAGGCTTTCCATAGAGTCTAAGAACATCCAAAACGGAGTTCGGACGAAGAAATTATGACCGGTCAAGTCAGTGGCTTCCTATCAATAAAGGATTACGGTATAACTAAAGTAGGTTTACTAGTTTTATGATTTCTGACCATATGAGTTCCACCCCATCAATCTATATATGGATGGATTCTAGACTAAAGGATTAGATTCCAAGAACATCTGAGTCACGGGCAGTTCGACGAAGAAATTATGACCGTCCGGCTGAAGGCCTGCGAAGAGTGACTACACGTGATAACTGTATGGCTTCATTATTTTTCATGCTTTATGGACCTAATATGAGTTCCAATTTCATCAAAGTATATATGGATGGATTCTATACTCAAAGGGTTTTCCATAGAGTCTAAGAACACGTAAACGGAGTTCGGACGGTTAAATTATGACCACCTGGTTAGCTACTTCCTGGCGAATGAAGCGTCTATGGCGTCCAGAGGGCCTACCGTTTTCATGACGGTGGACTCACATAAGTTCCACCATTAATGTTTAAGTATATGATGGATCTTCTAGACTAAAGGGCTTTCCATATAAAGTCTAAGAACATCTAAAATCTGAATTTAGCTAAGAAATTATGACTATCCGGGTTGGAGAAATTCTTTGATAAAAGATCTCCCTAAACTCCACATTTCCCCCGAACACAAATATTCTTCAATTGAGGATTACAATCAACCAACCCAAGTCCAAAACACAACTAATATACTAAGTAGGGTTCTTTTAGACCCAAATTCATAAAAAAAAATGGGTTTATGGTTTCTTCTTCATCAAACAATTCCATCAAAAGTCCAAAAGTTCATCAATCCATACTAAAATCATAGTCTCCATACAAGTTCCATACTTTTCCATACCTCGATCTTCTTCTTCTTCCCTTCTCTTCTCCTCTTCTTCTTCTTCTCTCTTCTTTCTCCCTATCCGTTTTTGCTCTATCCTCAAAAAGACCAAAAATGAGACATTTATTTTGGTCTTATCCTTATATTTGATTTTAATATTTTTCCTTGCATTTCGGGGTCCCCAAACTTCCTTCTATTTGCACTTCACGCTATTCAAATTCCTACTTTGGAGGATAAGCACTTTGTTCTTATGTCATTTGGGGTCCTTAATTGGCAATTTACTAATCTCTACTCCTTGACTTTTTATTAATTTTTGTTTTGCTTTTATTTTATTTTTAGCATTATTTAATTCCTAAAAAATATACATTTACTTTTATTATACCCTAAACATGTTATAAAATCCATCATGTATAATTTAAGTGTTACAATTTGTCATGACATAACAGAACCGGTCATGACAAAGATGAGATGAAGGAAAAAGTCTTGTCGCGAGCATAAAAACTTGGTCGATGTGAAACATCTTACAACACCACATTGCGTCGCATCAAATGAAGCCGCAATAAGAAATCAAAGTTAAGTGGAGACAAGATCACACGCATGCATTTCCCCGTCGCAACAGGAATGCTGACAATACAAGAAACATTTTTGTAACAAGAACCAACAGAAATACTGTCGCGACATAAAACCTGGATCGCGACACAAATTTGAAGAAGCTGGACAGAAACAATGTCGCAACACAATTGTCAATGTCGCAACATAACTGTTCCAGTAAACACACATGAGATTGTCGGGACATAGATCGATAGAACGGCGTACTCTGCAAGACAAATTGTTAAAGATTCAAAAAGAAAGATCTATCTTAACATACTATCGTATAGCCGTGCAATAGAGACTGCAATAAAGAATTAGAAACCCCCATCGCGCAACTTACACTTTCAGTCGCGACAGAGAATTGGCGCGGGGCTAACTCAACGCCAATGTAGTTTCAATTTAGGCCCCAAAACTGGGCCCTATAAATAGAAACATTCCGAGAAAAGCGAGGCAATGGACCTATGGAAAACTAAAGTATCCGGGGAGTCGAGACTCTTTGTATTATATTTTTCTTTACTTTCTTTTATTTTTTCTTTTCTTCAGAGATTAGATTAATGTGAGGATTTCACTCTTGTTTATCGGATTTGAAACAATGAATTGTTAAGAATTTTCGAAGTTGAGCTAAATTGTTGAAGATCAATTTCGATTACTGTTTGAATCTAATGAAGTCTAGATAAAAGCTAGATTCATTTCTTTTAGTTGATTACAATTGCATTGGAAATTTTCTGATCAGTATTTCAGTGTTCACTCTGATTAATTTTCGAGAAATACAACTTCCGCTGGGAAAGATTTGATGTTAGTTATGGTCTTTCCTACACAATTAGAAAGAGATTTCTTGGATTGGGAATTTCGAAGTTTATTTGAATGGTGCTGTTCATGAAGTGAATTGCTCCACATTAGTAATCTTATACTCAATTAAGGATCAAGTGTCTGCCTGATTTGTGGAGGCCTCTGAGTGAGATGTGAGTTGGAGTTCCCTAGAGCATGGATGCATTACTTAGGTATGCTTGACTATTATCAATAACTAATGAGTCAAAGATTACTTATGATAAATCATCAATTTACTCATGGTTTGGAGAATTAGTTGAGAGATCTATCAATTTAATAAATTGTAGATTTCCTTCGGGTTTCTCGATGAATGATCTTAATTCGCTGCTAGCTTAGATCTAATCAAGAAAAAGAGAGAACTCTTTTAAGATCTCAAGGATGAGACATTATTCATCTTGTAGAAATCGACAAATGGCCTTATTATTCTCAAGCAAGAAATCCAGAAGTCATAAGAAATGGTATGAAGTAATGGAAAAGAAAATACCTGCATCTTATAAAGAAAACTGGACATAATCAAGTTAGACACATGTTTAAGAAATGAATACTAATCTCTAATCAAAGGAAATGTGGCTGTTGAGAGAGAAATCCAAACTATACTACCTTTGCCTTTTGATAAATTCAGATTCCAATTCATGATAGAAAAGAGAATTAGAATATGTTGTAAGAATTTACAATTTACAAGAGAAACTCAGTTGTCTACTTCCCAAAGAATAATCAATAGTCTCATTTTAGGTATAGATTTTAAAATTTTCTTTTATTATAGATATAGAAATTTAGTTATGGGAATTTTAGTAGGTTAACAAAATTTTATGAAATGGAAGTTCAAATAGTATGGAACTTGAGTAGTCAGTAGTCGAACTTTGAATTCCTTTCAATCTCCGGTGGGAACGATATCTCGACTTATGTGTCCACTTTTATTACTTGTACGACCTGTGCACTTACAGTATTATGACCAAACTAAATTTTTAATAAAATCATTGACAAAGCCATTTTTATTATGAGCATACAAGTTCAATTTTGGTCAACAAGTTTTTAGTGCCCTTACTAGGTATTAGGTAATAGTCCTTCGTAATGTGAGGGCAAAATTTTTTGATTCTATAAAAAAGTTTTGCTGGTATCTATTCATACTTCGTTGTTCCGATTCTCCTCTGTGTAAGTTAGGTTTTACTTTTAATTTCTCTTCTTGCATTTTTCTGCTTTTAATAATCGAAATTTCACGAATCTCTCGTAATTTTTGATTTTTACTGCTTCTTTAAATTCCATCACAAGTATCGCTCATTCAAGTTTACATTTGTTGGCTTTTCTAGAGAATCTCGGTAATTTGTATTTTTGTTTGCTTTTGGTTGTTCGTGAGTAATTATGTAACACCCAAAATACACTACATAGAGTCGTTTTTTATAACATGCTTAGGAGTATTTCAGAGGTATAATTTAACTTAGACTTAATGCAAATATAAATGGAGAAACCTTAATTTGTATAAGATAAGCAAGGGTAAATTTGTAATTTGTCAAAATAGGATACAAAGGTCATATGATAAAAAGATATGATGCTTTTATAGAAATAGGAATAATTGATTGCAAATAATGGAGAGATGGAGGACCTAGGTGTAATAAAAGAAGAAAATAAAACCAAAAAGTGGATAAGCTCGGGTCTCATTATTTTTGGGAGAGAAAAAAAAAACGTGAATAGAAGAGGAAGAAGAGGAGAAGAAGAGGGAGAAGAAGAATAGAAGAGAAAAGGTATGGAATTTGTTGATTTTGGTATGGAAGTCTAGGTTTTTGTATGGAAAAATTATGGATTTTAGTATGGAACAAGAGAATTAGATCAAACTTTGGATGGCTCCATGTTTTTTTGTATGGGAAAATCAAACCATAAACCATTTTGTAATGAATTTGGGTCTAAAAGAACTCCTACTTGGTATACTGGTGGTGTTTTGACTTGGGGCTGGTTGATTGTAATCCTCAAGGAGGAATATTTGTATTAAGGAAATATTATGGTTTTTAGTGGAGATCAAAATTCTCCAACTTCTGGATGGTCATAATTTTTGTCTTAACTCCGCTTTGGATGTTATTATACTTATGGAAAGCCCTTTGAGTCTAGAATTCATACATATATATCTTGGTAATATTGGAACTCATTTTAGGCCCAGAAATCACGAAAACAATAGGCCCTACTAGTCAAGCTGTGAGCTACACTATTCTGGAAGCTCCAACTCTTTGACGGCTATAATTTCTTCGTCCGAACTCCGTTTTAGATGTTCTTGGACTCTATTGAAATCCCTTTGAGTCTTGAATCCATCAATATATAGGTTGATAATATTGGAACTCATATTAGGTCTAGGAATCACGAAAAACGATGAAGCCTGGCGGTGTTGCTTTCGTAGCCCTTATTCATGAGAAGCCTCAAATTGGTTACTGTGTTTCTTCGTCCAGAACTCCGTTGAAGTTATTGGACTCTATGGAAATCCCTTTGAGTCTAGAATTCATCCATATATAGCTTGATGAAATTGGAATGACATTAAATAGCTCATAAGCATACATGGTAACCATAGTTATTCATGCATATAATGACATATGAAAAATGCAAAGATACAAATAAATGATTGTAGATATCGCATATGATCACCGGATGACAAGAATTATTCGAAAATATGAGATATGTACTGAACATAAAATACACATGGATTGTCTGATTATAACCTGGTAGAGGGATAGATGGGATTAGGGAAAAACAAGTCTGCAGCATAATGATTAGTTGGCCCCGTTTGGATCATTATAGCGCCTTCGGGCCCTTATAGATGGTGTTGTCTCGTCTGATGATAACCTTATTCGGGCCCTTATAGATGGTCATTGTCTCGTACAATGATAACAGCGCCTTCGGGCCCTTATAAACCACTGTTTCGTACAGTGAGTACAACGCCTTCGAGCCCTTATAGTTTCCTTTATCCACTTCTAAGGTTTATGCAGGCATGAAACATAAAACAAATGACTTGAATATGACATGAAATGATATGATATGATAAGAAGCATAACACCGCTATGCAATGACAAGTATATTGTGACAAGAACATGAAACAAAGTATAAATGATAAGTAAAACATGGTATGATAAGTAAATATAAATATGTATAAGCATCATTTAAATGATATGATATGTTAGATATATGCATATGTATAGAGTGATGTGATGATCCGTAGTGGTCGTCACGAGTTTATTCCTACTAAGTGTAAAGTTTAGCAGTTTCATCCGTGTAGGTACCCAGGAGGAAGCGAGGAAGCGAAGTCGGGCACTCCACATCCAGCTGACCAAGGCCCGACCTGCTACTAGGTGCCCACTAAAGACCTTTTGGTCTATTTTGTATATGTTTGATTTTGTAAACAATGTAAATATTGTAAATGTTGAACACTTCCATATATGGAGCTTGTATATATTTTGCTTAATCCCACATTTGCTATAGAATATAGTACAAGTTAAATGTTGCTGTTATATGAATGAACAAGCTTAAGATTTATAAGTTTATAAAAAAAAAAAAAAAAATTGACACCCTTGTTTGACCACAGTGTCTTGGTTAGAGTGTCACGAGGTTAGTAGTATCGAGCCTAGGTTTAGGCGTTTAAAAAGTCTTAGATTAAGGATGTACCTACATGGCTATAGTGTTGGCCCTATCTGAGATGTCCTTGTTTTTGTATATTGTCTAGAATGGATTGGTTATCCAAACATAGGGCCATAGTTGATTGTAATAAGAAAATAGTCCTGCTTAAATGTCCTGACCTATCTGAAGTAATAGTACGATTATGCGATCTAAACCAATCCAGAAGTTATTTCGGCTATGGGCTTGAGCATTTTACGAAAGGTTGTGAAGCCTTGGCTTTGATTCTTGACTTCAAAGAGAACAAGTGAATTTCGAAAATATTCTGTGATTAGGGTTCACGATGTATTTCCCAGGAGTGCAAGGAATTACCACCTTAAAGAGAAGTGGATCTCTCTATTGAAGTAGTACAGGGAACGACTCTATTTCGTGGGCACCCCCTCTTTGTATGGCTCCAAAGCTTGAGCAGAGAAAGAGTTAAAGACTTCGACTCACAGACTATTGGATAAGGGTTTCATCAGGCCTAGTGTCTCACTACTGAAATGGCCGGTTTTATTTGTTTAAGAAAGATGACCTCTTCGGATGTGCATTAACTACCAGAAAATAAACAAAGTGACGGTTAAGAATAAGTATCCGTTGCCAAGAAGAGAGGATTTATTTGACCAATTGAAAGGAGCAAGTGTCTTTTCAAAGATAGACTTCTGAATCGGATATCAACTCGAGGTAAAAGGGTTGATGGTCCGAAAACAACAAAGCAGTTATGGCCATTATGAATTTTGAGTAATGCCATTTGGGTTGACCAATGCTCCGGCTACATTTATGGACCTAATGAATAGGGTTTTCCACCCCTATTTGGATCAATTTGTGGTGGTCTTTAATGATGACATCCTGGTGTATTCTAAGGATGCACAGGAACATGATCAGCATCTGAAAATAGTCATGCAGATGCTAAGAGAAAAGAAGTTATATGCTAAGCTCAGCAAATGTGATTTTGGGCTAAAGGAAGTTTCCTTCTTAGGCCATATTGTGTCAGCAGAGGGCATCAGAGTTGACCCTACAAAGGTTGAAGCCGTTGTGAATTGGAAACCACCTCGAAATGTAACTGAGGTGAGAAGTTTCTTGGGCCTAGCAGGTTATTATAGAAGATTTGTGAGAGACTTTTCTGTCATACCTTCTCTGCTCACCAAGTTACTCAAGAAAGGAATAAAGTTTGAGTGGACAGACAAATGTCATAATAGTTTTGAACAGTTGAAAGGAATGTTAGTTAGGCTTTTGATGTGTACGACCTCCTTAACCCGGGAAAAAGAAGTATACCTTATGTGATGCTTCAGGCATTGGTTTGGGATGCGTGTTAATTCAAGATGGGAAAGTGGTGGCTTATGCTTCCAGACAGTTGAAACCGCATGAGCAAAACTATCCCACACATGATTTGGAGTTAGCAGCTGTAGTGTTCGCTTTGAAAATTTGGTGACACTATTTATATGGAGAAAAATGTAAAATTTTTACTGATCATAAGAGTCTGAAATATTGCTAACTTCGGAGAAGGACTTGAACTTGGGGCAACATAGGTGGTTAAATTGTTTGAGGATTATGATTGTATAATTTACTACCACACAGGGAAAGCGAATGTAGTGGTGGATGCAGCGGGTAGGAAAATGATTTACTGCTGTCTTTGAAAGATTATAGCTAGAGATTTGATTATGATGGGCCTTGTTGGCTCGATTGAAGTTATCTGGGATTTGAAGCAAATGATAGTAAATGCTCAGAAAAATGATACCAAGTTACAAGAGTTAGTTCAGTTAGTCAGTATTGGAGACAAGACTGATTATGCCATAAATGAAAGTGGAGGTTTGTTGTATAAGAGCAGATTATGTGTACCGAATGTTATGGATTTGAAAAAGAAGATATTATATGAAAGCCACAATACTATTTTCACCATGCACCCTGGAGGTAATAAGATGTACTGTATATGACTTGATACTATTGGTGGCGGGGATGAAAAGGATATTTCGAGAATGCGTATCTAAGTGTCTGACGTGTCAACAAGTAAAGGCTGAACACTAAGTACCATCCGGTTTATTGAATCCCCTTCCAATTCCCCAATGGAAGTGGGATAACATTACTATGGATTTCGTATCCGGTTTTTCCCCTCACCCAAAGGAAACACGATACAGTTTGGGTAATTGTGGGCCAGTTGACGAGTCGCTCACTTCCCTCTAGGTCAAGCCAGCTTCTCCATGGATCATCTAGAGGAACTTTATGTGAGTGAAATTGTCAGATTGCATGGGATTCCCTTATCGATAGTGTCCGACCGCAATCCACGGTTTACATCAAGGTTCTGGAAGGAATTAAAGTCAACTTTTAGTATGAGACTGAATTTTAGCATTGCTTTCCATCCATAAGCGGATGGGCCAGTGGAAAAAGTGATCTACGGTGTTGGAAGATATGCTTCGAGGCTGTGCATTAGATTTTCCGGGAAGTTGGGATAGTTATATTCCCCTCATGGAATTTGCCTATAACAACGATTATCAGATACCGGTATTAGTGTGGCCGTATGAAGCTTTGTATGGAAAGATGTAGAACTCCCATGTGTTGAATGAGTTGCACGAGCGCAGATTATTGGTCAGGATTTAGTAAAGACCTGAGAAGAAAAGTTCGGATTATTGATAGAGGTTAAAAATTTGCGATGTGATAGACAAAGATCTTATGCGATTTGAAGAGAGACATTGCATATGAAGTGGGAGACAAGGTCTTCTTGAGTATCGTGGAGGAAAATTCTGGAGTTTGGTAAAAGGAAAATTGAGTCCCCCAGGTTCGCGAACTGATGTTTTAGGCGAATTGGCCACGTGGCTTATCGATTGGCACTCCCTCTAGAATTGGCCAAATTACACAATGTGTTTCATGTGTCGATGCTTGGAGGGCCGCTGCGATGAGTCGCACATCTTACAAATGCGGGATGTGCAAGTATAGCGGTTGTCATATGATGAAGGCGAAGCTATTATGGCTCAAGAGGTGAAATAGTTACGAAATAAGCAAGTACTGGTAGTGAAAGTGCTCTAGCAACACCATGGCAAGGAAGAAGCTATTTGGGAGCCAGAAACAAATATGAAAGCACAGTATTCGAAACTCTTCACTACAGGTAAAATTTCTTTAAGTGGGAGAGAATTGTAACACCCCAAAATACACCATAGTCATTTTTATAACATGTTTAGGGTATTTTGTAGGTATAATTTGAATTTTTCGTAATTTAAATGCAAACATGAAAATGGAGAAGCAGGAATTTGTACAAGATAAGCAATAGTAAATTTGTAATTTGTTAAAATAGGATACAAAAGGTCATATGATAAAAATATAAGTCTTTATTATAGAAATAGGAATAGTGATTGCAAATAATGGAGAGATGGAGGACCTAGGTGTAATAAAAGAAGAAAATAAGACCAAAAAGTGGATAAGCTCAAAAGTTGGTCTCTCATTATTTTTGGGAGAGCAAAAAAAAAAACGTGAATAGAAGAGGAAGAAGAGGAGAAGAAGAGGGAGAAGAAGAAGAGAAGAGAAAAGGTATGGAATTTGTTGATTTTGGTATGGAATTCTAGGTTTTTGTATGGAAAAATTATGGATTTTAGTATGGAATGTTGGGAATTTGTGTATGGAACTTTGGATGTGTCTATGTTTTTGTATGGGAAAATCAAACCATAAACCCATTTTGATGGTGGGTCTAAAAGAACCACTACTCGGTATATTGGTGGTGTTTTGGATTTGGGTTGGTGATTGTAATCCTCAGTGAGGAATATTTGTATTAAGGAAATATTGGGGTTTTAAAGGAGATCTTTGTCAAAAATTTCTCCAACTTGAGACGGTCATAATTTCTTAAATACGAACTCAGTTTGGATTGTTGTGGACTCTAAGGAAATCTCTTTAGTCTAGAATCCCATCCATATATGGCTTGATAATATTGGAACTCATATTAGGTCGAGGAAATCGTAAGCTTGATGGAAGCCTTTGTTGGTTGCTCGTAGCCCTTTGTTCCCTAGCGGGAAGCCTCCAACTTCGGATGGTCATAATTTCTTCGTCCGAACTCCGTTTTGGATGTTCTTGGACTCTATGGAAAGAACTTTGAGTATAGAATCCATAAATTTATAGCTTGATAATATTGGAACTCATATTAGGTCCAGAAATCATGAAAAACAGTAGGCCCTGCTGGTGTTACTCGTAGCCACTTGTTCGCAGAAGCCTCAACCCCGGATGGTCATAATTTCTTCGTCGAACTCCGTTTGGAAGTTCTTTGATATGGAAAGCCATTTAGTCTGATCATCAATATATAGCTTGCTAATATTAGAACTCTGTTGGTCAGAAATTTACGAAAATAGTAGGCCCATACGTGGTGTTGCTCATAGCCACTGTTCATGAAGCCTCCAAATTCGGACGGTCATAATTTCTTCGTCCGAACTCCGTTTTGAAAGTTATTGGACTCTATGGAAATCCCTTTGAGTCTAGAATTCATCCATATATAGCTTGATGAAATTGGAATGACATTAAATAGCTCATAAGCATACATGGTAACCATAGTTATTCATGCATATAATGACATATGAAAAATGCAAAGATACAAATAACTGATTGTAGATATCGCATATGATCACCAAATGACAAGAATTATTCTAGAATATGAGATATGTACTGAACATAAAATACACATGGATTGTCTGCTTAGAACCTGGTAGAGTGATAGATGGGCATGCCTATTAGGGAAAAACAAGTCTGCATCATATTGATTAATTGGCCCCGTTTGGGTCATTACAACGCCTTCGGGCCCTTATAGATGGTCATTGTCTCGTACAATGATAACAGCGCATTCAGGCCCTTATAGATGGTCATTGTCTCATACAATGATAACAACGCCTTCGGGCCCTTATAGACCACTGTTTCGTATAGTGAGTATAGCGCCTTCGAGCCCTTATAGTTTCCTTTATCCACTTCTAAGGTTTATGCAGGCATGAAACATAAAACAAATGACTTGAATATGACATATGAAATGATATGATATGATAAGAGAAGCATAGCACCGCTATCACGATGACAAAGTATGTGTGACAAAGAACATGAAGCAAGTGTAAAATAATGATAAAAATGAAACATGGTATGATAAGTAAATATAGTATGTATAAGCATGTTTAAATGATATGATATGTTAGATGTATATGCATATGTATAGAAGTGTGATGATCCGTGTTAGTGGTCGTCCACGAGTTTATTCCCACTAAGCGTAAAGCTTAGCACGGGTGTTTCATCCGTGTAGGTATAGGAGAAGCAAAAACGAGAAGTTCGAACACTCCACATCAGCAACCAAGGCCAACACACTACTAGATTTACTAAAAGACCTTTTGGTCTATTTTTATTATATGTTTTGTTTTTGTAAACAATGTAAAATATTGTAAATGTTGAACACTTTATATATGGAACTTGTATATATTTTGTAATCATTCTTCTGAATATAGTACAAGTTAATGTTTAACATTATATGAATGAACAAGCTTAAAGGTTATAAGTTTATAAAAAAAAATAAAAAATGACACCCTCGTTTGACACCGTATGCCAAGTTGGGGGCGTCACACTGAGATTATTCTCTGTATTTTCATCGATTTTCACTTAGGAGTTGTAGAGTCATATTTGGTCGGTAGAATCCGCAGGGTTTCGATGATCCCTCTCCGTCTCATACACGATAATGGAATCGGTCGGTTAAACACGAGATGAGTTCTGCGAATCGTCGAGTCGTTCCGGACTCGACCAATATTTTGAACCCTGCTTGGATCAAAGGGAGTAGATGAGCAATTCTACCCCTCTTATCAGCTTGGGAGAGCATGTCGTTGAAGTCCCTTACACGGCACCATGGAAGATTCGACTTGTGTTTTTCAGGGTTCTTAGCATTTGCCATGAGTCCCTTTTGTTTCTTCCTGGAAAATCATAAAAACGTGTCAACCTCCGTGTGGGCATTTCTTGAATATGGACTGCGACGTTGATGAAGTTCTTGGAATAACTGATCAATTTCACTAACAGATTGTTTGTTTTTTGACTAATGCTGAAAGCTGAATAGCTTTTAGTATTAAACTATTTGTTTTTTAAAATTTTCACGACTTATTATTGAAATTTTTAAAAAAAATTCTGAATAGAAAAAATAAAAGTATTTGGCTTTTTTTATTCAGAAAAAAATCATTTTTCATTGAAACAAGAAAAACTCCATCATTGCCAACAAGGAGAAGGGCTAGCAATACACACTACTAGGGATGACAACGGGAGGGTTTGGGATGGGGTGACCCTGCATCCACATATTCGTTAACACCTCAATTCTCAAACTTGTCTCGTTAAAATTAAGCGGGCGCACTCTGAGAAAATCACATTTTGCAGCAGTTTTCTGTTGCAAATCCGTTGCAAACCCATAAAAATCCGTTGCAAATCTATTTTAGCAACAGATTTGCAACAGAACAGTTCTGTTGCAAAAAACCTTGTTGCAATTTTGCACACTTTGGCATTCGGTTGCAAATGACCAACGGATTTGCAACAGAATTATTCCGTTGTTATATTGCAACGGATTTCACATCCGTTGCTAATTCAGTTGCTAAATCCCAAAAATCGAAAGACAATGCATAAGCTAAAGTTGTTGCAATTCTGTTGCAAATTTGCAACAGATCAGCAACCGTTTCATTACAAGACCATTGCAATTTTTGTTGCAATTCCGTTGCAACTTTGCAACAGATTTGCAACCACTATGAGTCGTTGCAAAATATGTTGTTGTAATTCTATTGCAATTCCGTTACCGTCCCACTTACGCCCGGCATTAATGAAATATTTTCTTTCTAAACCTTACTTAGTTGCAACAGAATATCCATTGCAAAATCCGTTGCGATTATTTTTTTTAATTTTCATTAATTTTTGTTAAATTTGTAAATTTCCAAAATTTCCTGTATCAATTTCAAAATTTCCTGTACCATAATAAAAAATGCAACACAAAATTTTGATAACCTAACAGTTTATAGTTTCATGTACCATATTCAACAATTTAAGTTTATAGTTTCATGTACAACGGTTAATAATTAAAATGTCTAATATTCAGTAGGATCTGATGAAGAAGGTATATCTGACTCTAGAGCAATGATTGGAGACCCCTAATAAGCTTTGAAATGATATAAGAAAAAACATGGCAATTCTCTGCACAGTCTGTAAAATGCTCCTTTTAACTTTTGCATCATTTGCTCACGCACATCACACTCATCTCCTTTCGAAACTGAGATTTGACTATCCTCTTGTGTATAATAAAGATTCTTATTGATTGACTAGTTGAAGGCATATTGATAGAACTAGATGATGAGATGGCTGACATCTGATCCATCGATCGAGGCCAATATACCCATTTGTTCTTGACTCCCCTAGCCTCATCTAGTGCGTTGAGTTACATCAACTGATTGAGATGAAGATACATCCTCTCTTACAGCTGCGGTTCTTCCCTCACATTTTTAAGGAGTTCCAGGTTAAACATGCAAAGTGGGACACGAATGCCAACCACAAAAATTAACATTCTAGTACCACAAAAAATCAAATTTGGAAGCAGTGTATTTAAAAACAAATTGGTGTTAAAAGTACTTGCCTATCGGCGACCTTAATAGTGGCAATCTAGGGACCACTCAATCTAGCTACGCAACATGTTCAAAGTACGACAAGATGTTCATAAAAATACAGGTCGCTAAAATTCTTATTGTCAAATAGTTTCTTTGGAAATAATTAGTTTCCCTCTATATAAAAGTAAAGAAATGGAGATTAGTATATAGAATTGTATGTTTTTCAATAATAGCTAATAAGCATTAATACATCCTACGCAATATTGATGACATATCCAAACTAGATGGTAATTGCAATAATCAACATCGGCGGGAATTATACTCTACTGACAATTGGGGTTATGTTATTAGGGTATGAGATTCTTGTTTTGAGCATGTGTTTCTACTTCATGCTGGAACATCTTAACCAGCGTTGCAACTCCGGTTTAGAACTTGAGCCACCTGCGCTTAGGTGATGGGCCTTCTCGACAAAATAGGGTAAGATTCTAGTGGTGCAAAATCACCCTATTAAAATATCCCTTTAGCATCCCGTATTATGATTATTATTCTCTACTCTACAAATCTAATTCAAACACATAAATGGTAGGTGAAGTGATTTCTCTTTCCCGCTCAGTCCTTCCCCAAACTTATATTCTATTATGCATTTAATTTGAAATTTCATATTGGTGCGATCTAATTTGTTTGTGTTTATTTGGTATTGAGAATTTATATTATTATAATTTGAGTTTTATATATTAAAAGAAAAACCGTTACTGACCTATTGTGGACGATACCTAGTATATATAAAAGCGATGAATGGTAAGAGCATCATGGCGTATCATGGTTTTTTTTTTTCCAAACAATTAGGAAAGAAAAAAGAGAGAAAATTAGAAAATTAGATTTTCTTAGAGAATGGTCACATGTTTATCTTTGAGGATGAACAACTTACACTTTATTTGCAAGTGAAGGCATATTATAATTTGATGTCTTGACTAGTTATTTTAAAAATATTTAGTTTGTTCTTATTCTCTAAATTTATACTTTACAATTAATCTAATTGATTATAACTATAAAATATGAAATATCAGAACTACTTAGATTTATATCTTATTCATCTAGGCAAAAATTTAATAAATAATAATAATCTTTTATGGTTTGAAGAACTATCTAATAAGAAACTTGTTTACTCTTAATCATAACTGTATTGTAGCATAAAATGTTTGATTCCCTCATTGCACTATTTTTTCTGCCCTTAATAGATAATTAATGGAGATCACTAAACATCTGAATTAATTGATATATTTTTTCTTCAGCTCACTATTTTGCAACTTCTTTTAACCAAATAATATTACCAACCATTTTAATCATTTGGCAATTTGTCTAATATTATGTAGGATCTGCGACACGTATTGATCGATTACTTAAGCTTTTTAATATTAGTTTTAAATTGAAAATTTTTAAGGCCAATGATCAAAATGACTTTATTCTGCTGTTAAATAATATTTAAAGGATGGTTTCAGTGGGTAGTTATGAGCTATTAAAGGAACGATTACTAGAAAATGGGCGTATATATTAAAGAGCACTCATGATGGAAATGTTCGAGTTTAATGGCATTTCACACGACAAACAAAATAGAGTTCTTTGGTCTCTCTTTTTCCAGGCTTAGTCATGTTGTAGTCGAGCAAAGCCAGAACACCTTAAACCCGCATAAGATAGAGCCTTCAGATCATATTGCCCTTTAGTAATGTATGCAAGAATCTGAAGATTGACTAATAAAATAGAGAGTTCTTTTAGTTAAGTCATGCTGATATGATTATATATGATAATCCATCCCAAGATGAATTGGAATTAAACAAATAAAATACAAAAACGAGACAAACTTCAGTCGACTTTCCTTATTATATAATTATATAAATTATAAGTAACAGCTCACACATAATTATACAAACGACCTATTTCACAAGATTGTTTATCAATTCATCTAAAACCAAATAAATATTTATTCGGTCAATTGATCAAGCGAAGAACCCATTGTGATTTGTAAAACAGAATTTTTAGAAAATAATTTACATTTCGTCAAATTTATCATTTTCATCTCTTATCTTAGAGTGAAATCTAAGTACCAATGAATAAATTCATTTGCCTACCCATTTGCGAAATCCCAAAATCTAGCTCATCCAAACTATAAAATCAAGAAGAACAAATAAAAACCAAAATGAACAAGCAAAGAAGGCGAATCGATTTTTTAAATCTGGTCAGACTTTTGGGAGCAGTTCTATGGCAGGATAAATACATGAAATCTATAAATAATTATTCCCCATGGGATATATACTCATTTTAAGTGCTGAAACTCTAAAACAATACACCAAACCATTTGAAATTAGCAACCCCACGGGGAAATAATGAAACGGTTCGACTAGGGAAACCCGATGAAATCAATTAATTCTCTTTGGAATACAGAGATCAATATTAAGATTCTACCTTTGTAACAACGGAATCAAATTAGATTTAGGCACAAAAGAAACCTAAACTTAGGAATTATAAACTATACAGAGAGATTGAAATATTTTCACAAAATAACCCTACCCTCATGACTGGCAGTGAAGCAACCATAGCAGCAGCGACAACGTCATGGCAGCAATGAAAAACCTACGCCGGCTAGCCCTACTTCTTTGGGCCTTTGATAAAAAGTTGAAGGGAAAATACAGGAGTAATCTAATTTCTATATATAAAGTAGTATAATTATAAAAAAAATTTACTATATTTTCATTGAGAATTTGCAAGATTTTTAAATTTATTTTAGTATATATGAAAAAAAATGGAGGAAAATATAAAATTATAATTAATAAATTATCTTTAAATATTTTTATAAGGCTTTATTTGTAGTTTTATTTCAACTATATAGATAGAGATTATATAACTTTTAAATATAGAGATTATATAACTTAAATATAAATTATATAACTTTTAAATATAGAGAGATTATATAACTTTTTAAATATAGAGATTATATAATTTTAAATTCTGAAAATTTTACTTAATCTTTTCAATAAAATAAAAACATAATAACTATTACATAATATACAAACTGAATAAATATCTAAAAATAAAATAAAATATAACATGTATAATATATATATAAGGTTCTTATATTCTATATATATATTTTTTATGACATGTATAAAATTATAGAGATTTAATTAATAAGACTCCAATTAGGGGTTTTCAAAGGACCAAGCCGTCGACCAGAGAAATGAGATGACTGAGGCTTTGCACATTTTTAAGGAGTCCGTAAGTTAGTCTTCAAGCTTTATATACTAAAGCGGGCATTTGGGGCGGAGTGGTTTTGATAGGCTGAGAATAAAACCATATTTTAAAATTTAATATAAACTAAATTGTATATATATTTGAAACATATAATAAGCAATAAAATACGTATTATTAATAGAATTACATATTATACTCATTTTACGGTATTGCTACGAAGCCGGGGTGATTAAAGCGGCCAAACACACGATTCTAATAGCATATTGGGTGCGCCCTTTGGATCTATTGACCCGAATTCACCTGAGTAGTCGAAGTGGATTAAAAATGTATATTTTTTTATTTTATGTGTTTATTAATTCTTAAAATAATAGTTTATTTTGTAAAAAAACATGAAGTTTGTAAAAAATCTTAAAAACACCTTTGATCTTATAACAAAAATTTTCAAAAACATCAAATAGTATTCTCTATATCTTCAAAGAAATTTTTATTAATAACAATTTTCAATTTTTCACTATATATATATATATATATATATATATATATATATATATATATATCATATAACAAAATTTTCAACAAAATCAAAGATATTATTCTCTATATCTTCAAAATTTGTTATTAATAACAATTTTCAATTTTTAGGGAATACTACAATCAATAAATGAGTTTTCTTAAGTTATTAAAATTAGTTTTACAGCCATCATCATCATTCAATAAACACTTAGGTTATGTTTTGGTTTTATTTTTGAAATTGTTCTTTGTGCTACACTACTACTATATATAGCATAAATGTTGTAATTTGAATTTTAATTTCTAATGTGATCTTTTGAGGAACGCTTGTCTAAATAATTGTAAAAATTTGGGAAAACCATCAATTTGGGAAATGTTCATAAAAACGAAAAAAAAAATTGATTTTTGGATTGATTGAATCTTTTGTGTGTGGTATTATTTCACTTTTTGTGTAAATAAATTCATGAATGTAGAAGGGACTTCGACTTAGATCGGGATCTGACCCGGTTGGAATGTGTAATTCCTTCATAAAATTCTGGAGGCCTTTTGGCTTTGCACCTCTAAACTCCTTCACAAGTTATTCCTCTACAAAAAATTGTAATAAGTATGTATTTTTTATTTCTCTACAAAAACAAAATGTAGTTTTTTAATATTTAAAAACTAATTAGTTTTAATGATTATTTAATATGATACTAAAATAAAAATCAATCATGATAGTAAAATAAAATAAATTATTTTTACTTATATTAGTTTTCTATCAATTACCTACCATGATGTTTCTAAAGTCTAACTTAAAAAGCATCATTAAACATAATATAAGTACCAACGAATTTAGATGATTGATAAGCTCCGCTAGTGGAATTGTGAATTTCTTGTAGTGTCCACTCTCTATATAAATGTTGATAGTTAATAATTTACCTTGAATTATAAATAAAATTCTAAGTTATCTTGATAAAAATTACATGAAATTTATAAATCTATTGCAAAATTGTTGCAAAATTGTTGCAAAGCTGTTGCGAGTATGACAACGTAATTTGTTGTCAATCAGATTTGCAAGTTTGCAATGAAATCGTTAGTTCTGAAGCTTTGCAGCGATAAGCCTCTTGCAATGTTGTCTCCAATAATAGCGCCAAGGTTTCCCGCCATGTTTTGCAACAGAAATGAATCCGTTGCAAATTTCCATTGCAAGTCTGTTGCAAGTTAGTTGCAATTTACTTATCAGACTTTTATTATAATTCCGTTGCAAATCACATTCTTGTTTTGCAATAGATTTGTGTCAGTTGCAAAATTTCGTTGCAAATCGAGATTTTTTCTTGTAATTTGGCGGGGCGGGATGGATGGGAAAATTCCCAGGCAATTACATTTACATTTGATTTTGTTTTATTTTTATTTTTATATTTGCTTTTTATTTTATTATATTAAAATTAATATATTTCATAAAAAATAAAAATATTATCAGGCCTATAAATAACTTATTAAAAACATTCTAATTATTATTATTATTTATATTAAAGTATAAAATAAAATAATAATAAATTATTTTTAAAATATAATCGGGACGAGGCGGGAATAATAATACATGAACCCGTCCCGAACCTGACTCAGATTTGAGAAAATAAACTCAAACCCGTTAAAAATTTGATTACAATTAAATTGAACTCATCCCATTAAGAGGAAGCGAGGCGGGAGCAAAGAAATAATCAGATCAAATTACCATCCTCTTATTCTTACGATGTTAAAAAACAAACAACGTAATACCTAATCTTATTAAATAACATTATTAAACTCAAAGTTGTCTTTACGGCATTAAGTAAAAAAAACAAATACCACCTAAGTCCTTACTTCCAAGTAATTTAATGTAGCGCTAATTCAGGTCACTTTTTCAATACACCGCAAATTCGGTATAAAACAATATTTTATTACAAGGGCATGTACTGAAAACTGGTGAAACCTTACCAAGCGCATTTCTTATACAAAGTGAGTTTAGTACAACTCTGTTATTTTACATGTGAGGCTTCGTTTTCTACCCAAAATTTACAAGATACGAAGCAAGCCAAAACTAGCCTTTTCGACTAATTTCTTGGACTTGTTTTTAGATTTCAGGGTGTGCCTCAGTCTAGGAAAAATGATTTTCCACTGACGGGATAAGGCAAAGCCCAACAGAGAAAATCTCCTACAAGGGCTACACCCCACCTAAGTACATACAATGCCATGTTCACAAAATTCATGCCCATTCAAGTAAAAATTATGCAATTTTTTCTACATAGAATATATATTCTTGAAAACCTATCTTTATAAGTCATCACTTGTTCCTCGCACATACAATTTTGTCATGTATGAAGTATTTCTAAAACAAAGGTTTTTATTTTAGTTCATGAAAAGGTTCGTTGGACGGGACTCGATAAAATGTTATTAGGTATATATATATATATATATACTATACATATATATATATATATATATATATATATATATATATATATATATATATATATATATATATATATATATATATAAAATTAATATTTTATCCAAGCATCATGTTAATCATCCGAACATGCACGGTCAAACATGTATATTCTAAGAGTTACGCATGTTCATTGAAGGCAATAACACACCAAAAATTTGGATTTTGTTTTTTTAAAGTCTTGCAGCCCCGAAAAATTGATCACGCATGTAAGTAGTAACACACCAAAGCTGAATTTTTCGGTCTTAAAACCCATAAAATTCTGTATGTTTTTCATTCAGAAAAGCAAATAACACACCAAGCTGGATTTTTTTCGATCTTACAGCCAGAAAATTCTGCATGTAAGCATCTTACATAAAGTGGATTGCTGGTCTTAAAACCCAGAAAATTCTGCATGCTTTTCATTCAAGCAATAACACACCAAACTGAATATTTTTTCAGTCTTACAACCCAGAAAATTCTTCATGTAAACAATTGTAACGCCCCGTCCTGAGATGGTGTACGGTATGGGTAACCGTAGGGGCGCATATGTGCACCAAGTGTCATTGTAATATTTTTGAAGTTGTTGTTCAGGATGAAATTAGGAAATCATAAATTTATTGAACCCGGAATTTTGTACTAGAACAAAGGTAAAGTGGTAATTGGTCCAAAAATGGATAAGAAGGTCATAATCAAAGAAGAGAATATGCCAAAATACAAATAACAAAAGTTGAATTTCAAAAGTTAAAATGATGGAGGACTTACTGCACTAATTCTGACAAGATGGGATTATAAAGGGACATGGGTTGATAAGGCCCTCATTTGGTCTCTGAAGCTGGGGCTTCACATTTGGTGAGAAAGAGAGGGGAGAGAGAAGAGGAGTAGGAGGAGGAAAGGAGAAGAAGAACGATTTCAGAGTATGGAATTATGTGTATTTTGGGTTTTTGGTATGAATTCTAGGGTTTTCCATGGAGATTAGTTCCTCCTTTTTCTAGGGTTTTGTGGAGAAATCATCCTAACCCTAGAATTGTTGAAGTTATGTGGGTAAAACCCTAATTGGTATATAATAAACATGGAATCCATCATAATTATATGGTTTTGTAGGAATTGGTGGACCCTTGGTTTGATTCTTGGATTTTCCACCTAAGGTTTGGTTGTAAGAAGTTCCAAACCACCAATACAAGTGTTATGGTGTGGTTTTGGATAAATTCCATGTTGGTTTTTGAGGTATTATGGAATGGAGAAGTTGTATGAAGAAAATTGGTACCAAAGAGGTCAAAAAGCAGCATTTCTGGGCAAAACCACTAGGTGGTATCAGTACCAGCAATTGGTACCGGTACCATATGAACCCATTTGGTGCCGATGCGAGAGCAGTGGTGCCAGGTGCCAACATCTGAGAATGTGTTTGGTGCCTGGTACCAAACATAGTGATGCCGTTACCCACGGTGTCCAAAAGCCAGTTTTTTTGTGGTTTCGTAGTTGGCGAATTCATACCGTTAGTATGGGAACCTTAATAAATGATTAAGAGAGGTTCAGAAGAATGGAACTCAATGAAAGCGCTAGGTACTTACCTCGTAGCCTCGCGATATTCATTGAGTGTGAATAAGTGCTAGTTACTCAAAGGGACTTGTATGTGAAGTGCGTTAAGTTTTATGTGATTACGTAGGTGATTAATGTTTTCGCCATATTCGTTTGAGTGTGTAGGCTAAAAGCAAAGGCGAAGAAAGTTGTGGAGTCGTGCTTAAGTTTTGGTAAACAAAAAGGTGAGTATTGTAAACCTATTTTTCAAATACTAGTGTATTATTATGAAGGCGTTTTACTGCGGTATTTAATGGTTTCATTGTAAACCATATTTTTAAAAAACAAGCAAACAATGAGTTTTAAGCAAGAAATGGTTTTGATTTTAAACCATATGTGAAAAGCAAGCAAGTAATGGTTTGGATGTTAAACCATGCTTTTTAAAAGCAAACAAGCAATGGTTTTGAGTTGTAAAACCATATTTCAAAGCAAGCAAGCAAATTATATTTTCTAAAAGCGAGGGCCCTGCTTGAATCCTAGTTTTAATAAATATGCCGTCAGGTATTCGTACGTGGCGGTGGTGTTAGGACATGCAGTTCGTACATTTAGATTTGCTTGGTTGTAAACTTAGTTCATGCATCATGGCATTTAAAGACGTGACGTCTTGGGTATATAGGATTGTGGCGCTAGCTAGTTATGGTGATGTGGAAGCCAAAGGAGTCGTTTCCGCGTATTCTGGAAGAATTGAGCCAAGGCTCTTCCACAGGTGATGCGGACGGAGTCCTTTCCACCTGCACGGTTGAAGCCAGGCTCAGTGTTTATTTCGCTCAAGCAGTTGGGCCCGAGGCTCCGTGTTTATTTTAAAAGTAAGCGGTTGAGCCCAGGCTCCTGTGTTTATAAAAAGGTTTATAAACTCTTAAAGTAAGAGTTGAGCTGGGCTCCCTTGTTTTTTTTTTTTTATGAAAAGCTTTATAAATGTTTAAACAAGCGGTTTGAAGCCCGGGCTCCCGCATTTTATGAAAAGTTTTATAAACTTTTAAAGTAAGGTAAAGCAAACAAGCAAGAGATTTATGAAAAGTTTAGAAACTTTAAGCAAAGCAAAGCAAGCAAGCAAGGTTTGGAAAATGCTGTAAAGAGAGTTTCTGGTTTGAGATATTTTCAGAACAAAACATTTTATAAAGCATACACTCAGGCTCGTTTAGATTTCGTTATTTTCTTTGTTTTAAAAACTATTTTTTCGAATGCGAGAGCCGCGGATATTGGAGCATATTAAATTCTCGACTTTTGTATCAATGTTGTAGTAATAATCTTTTGTAAGGAAATACTTTGAATTGGTATAGTGGAAGCATATGAATGTACATAGTGTAGTTTTGTGGAAATGTGTTGAGCATGAGGCTCTTTTGAAAGTACGTTGTTGGTTGCCATATTTGGAAAAGTGTAAATTGTGTTTCACGGAGATTTGGAACATGTGTCTATGTGCAGCTGTTGTGCTGCCGAGATTTAGCGAATCCTGTGAGTTAGGAAAGGAGAAAATTTTTATACTGGTGCCCGATGAGCAATACGGCAGCTTCACGAGAGATTTCTAGTAGTTGGAAGTGTTTGGGGATTTACGTAGGTGCTGACACACTTGCACGTAGTAAGGGGTGAGGTGTGACAACAGTAACACACAAAACTGGATTTTCCTCTGGCTTTCTGCTTAGAAAAAAAAACAGCATGCATTACTACGACTTCTCACACATAAAGTACATGTAATCCACGAGAAAAATGAACATGCAAATAAGATTTTTTCGGATTTCATTAGAAAAACAACATTTTACCATTTTCCCACATCAAAAACTACATATTTATCAACCAAGAAAACAAAGCTAGTTTTTCTAATTTTCTAACCAGAAAATGGTGACACAAAATCCGGCTGTAGACATTTTCGGCAAGTCGACTGCTCGAAAACCTGAGTTTTGGAACCATAAGAACCAAAAACTCACACATTTGTTCAAACTGTTTTTAAACCAGCCCCATGTTGGGGCTAGCTTCATAATATTGAATGACCCCTAAACAAGGATATCCCAGTGGCCAGAAGAACCTCTCTGTGAAGTGAAAGCTACCTCTTCCTTTTCTTCTTTCTTTTCTCCTTTCTTTTCTTCCTTTCTTTTTCTCCTTTCTTTCTTTCTTTCCTTCTCTCTTCTCCCTCTGCAAGCTAAATTCCTCCCACTCCTCATCACCCACACCAAACTAGACTTTTAGTTGGAGTGCTTGGGACACCACTCCCAATTGGTTTGACACAGCCAGCCATTACTAGGTCATGTGCTCCATTCTCTCTATTCCACTCACTACCATGCTCATGCATGGGAGTGGCATGACATGCTTCCACCATCTTACCAAGTGTCCCCCTCTCTATTGCCACATGGCACAAGCTCATCATGCCAAATATTCTTTTATTATTATTATTTGCCTCGAAATACATGAAATTTCAAGTTGTCTCGAATTCAATGAAATTCGTCTTTGAATTTACGCGAGAGGAATTCAACGGCGTAATCCGCGCGCCGTCATCAAGATCTAGAAAAATTCTGGTTTTGTTTGTATTGCGGCGATAGTCTATCGTTTTCTGAATTTTTTGAGTTTTACATGTAAGGCCTCCCACCATAATTTATTCCTTCAACGAAGAAGAGACCTTCAAACCAAAATTTGTTTTTAACTTTTTCTAGTTTCCCTCTATTGACCTTTACCTCCATCAAGATGATGAATTTGGGCTTGCATCTGGACACAAGGTCCTAAAGTGTTTAACTAATGGTGTTCATTGATTCGGGCAGGTCTAGAAGTCAGAACCCGCCTTGTAATGCATTGTTGAGTCCGAATGATCTATCCACGTCGGAGCGGATCACCATTTACTTGCGGCTTGCTGAAATTTTCTTTGCCCGGTTATAATTAAAAAATATTTAAATATTTATTTTTCTACTTTATATTTGCTTGAAATAAAACATTCTAAACTTGATCCCTTTACCCTAACACGGCTCATGTAATGATCACGTATTGTTTGTTTTGCATCCATAGCCTCATCGTGGTCTTGTCATTGGTTTTATCCTGCATTACGTCGATCATCCTTTGCCCCGGCTATGATACTGACCCTCCATATTACTTGTGTTTCTGAGTTTGAGAGCTTGTGATCGTTGTGAATTTGATTGTTTTGGATGGGACCATCGTTGGAATTTGTCCATCGGATAGATATCTCTATTGTTTTGTTCTTCGGATCAGGTGTCTCGCCCTTCTTGCATGACCACGTGGGATCGTTAGCCTTTTGGTATAGTGATGCTATCATCATCACAAAGTCATCTCCTCTTGCTGGAGTGGTCGGAGGGTTGACCCGAAGCCATTGCTGTATATGTTCTTCACAGGTTGACTTTGTAAGTATGTAGCCAAGGACTAAAGATTCTCTTCGCAATCTTAGCAGTAGGACATTGTCAGCGTCTCGTATTTGAAATGTTGGAATTTTAAGATGAGAGAAATAAAGTAGAAGTAGAAAAAGAAATGTGTAACACTCATATTATTTTCAGTCATTAAAAATGCCTATAAATAAGCTTATAATAGATAAATAAAATCAAAATAAAAAAAAACTAATTTTGACCCACTAATTATCACATTCACAACTAACTCTTCATATTTATCACATAACTAAAAATTTTTAAACAACCGTGAACTCTCCCCCTTGCAATTAAATAAATAAATAAAACAAAGACTTCTCCAAATTTTCAAAATTTTGAAGCACTTCTCTTCACCTCACGATGCACTTCTTGTCATCATATGATGCACTCTCATCCAACCTTCACTTTCGGTGTTGGGACACTTCTCTCTAAAAATTCTTCTTGGTACACTTCTCACCAATTAATTCAGGAGTTTCTTTACCGAATCTTCTTCATACTTTTTCAGTTGCATTAGTGTTGGATTTGATGGAAGAGCAACAAGATTAGTATCATTCTCAATAACCTCTCACAAACTCAGACCATTTAGATAGGCCTTCATTTGATAGTCCATATGCTTGATAATTTTCTCTTGTAGAGTAGTAGTAGAAATGAGAAAAATTATTTCTTATCATCAAAAATCACTCTGAATTATCACGACCCTATAGCTCTGATACGATGTTGGAATTTTAAGATGAGAGAAATAAAATCGAAGTAGAAAAAAAATGTGCAACTATCATATTATTTTCAATCATTAATAGTGCCTATATAGGCTTACAATAGATAAATAAAATTAAATTAAAAACTATTTTGACCACTTTAATTATCTCGATACAACTAACTCTCACATTTATCCACATAGCTAAAAACTCTCAAACAACCGTGGACTCTCCACTCCACGATTAAATAAAATAAACAGAAGAACCTAACGAGAATAGGGAACTGACTGAGAGATGAACTAATGTATACATATTCAAAGTTGTAGAGATTTTTTAATTTTCATGGAGCACTTCTCTCCAAATTTTCAAAATTTTGAAGCACTTCTCTTCACCTCATGATGCACTCTCTCATCAACCTTCACTTGGTGTTAGGGCATACATTACAAAAATTCTTCTTGAGTGCCTTCTCGCAATTAATTCTGGAAGAGTTTCTTTACCGTCTTCTTCATACTTTTTCAGCTGAGTTAGTGTTGGATTTGATGAGCAACAGGATTAGTATCATTCTTAATAACCTCTCACAAACTCAGACCTTTTAGATAAGCGCTGTTTTGATGAACTATATGTGATAATTTTTTGCTGTAAGAGTAGTAGTAGGAGTAGAAAAATTATTTGCTGCCATCGAAATCACTCACAGCCCCTCAAGACCTATAGCTTTGATACCATGTTGGAATTTTAAGATGAGAGAAATAAAATCGAAGTAGAAAAAAAAAGTGCAACTCTCATATTATTTTCAATCATTAATAATGCCTATAAATAGGCTTACAATAGATAAATAAGTAAAATAAAAAACTAACTGACCCACTAATTATCTCATTCACAATAACTCTCCACATTTATTACATAGCTAAAAACTCTCGAGCGACAGAAGTGGACTCTCCCACTCACAATTAAATAAATAAATAAAGCAAGGACTTCCTAGCAGATAGGACAACAGGGGACTTCAATCTCCCTCTTGATTCAAAGTCGTAGAAATTTTTTAATTTTCATGGAGCACTTCTCTCCAAATTTTCAAAATTTTGAAGCACTTCTCTTCACCTCATGATGCACTCTCTCATCAACCTTCACTTGGTGTTAGGGAATTTCTCTCTAAAAATTCTTCTTGGTACACTTCTCACCAATTAATTAAGAAGAGGGTTTCTTTACCAAATCTTCTTCATACTTTTCAGTGAGTTAGTGTTGGATTTGATGGAAGGCAACGGGATTAGTATCATTCTCGCCAACCTCCTCACAGAATTCAAGACCTTTTTAGATAGGCCTTCATTTTTGATAGCCCATATGTGACTAATTTCTCACAGCAAGAGTAGGGTAGGAGCAGAAAATTATTCGCACCTACATTGAAATCCTCACAGACCTCAGGATACCTATGGCTGGATACCAATGTTGATTTTAAGATGAAATGATAGAGTAAAAGAAAAAAACACATTGAAACTCTCATATTATTTTCAATCATTAAAATGCCTATAAATAGACACAATAGATAAATAAAAAATAAAAAAAATAAAAAAATAAAAAAAATAAATAAAATAATTAAAAATAATAAAATAAAAACTAATTTATTCTGCTCATTAATCCACCATTCACAACTGCTCTCACATTTCTCCATATAGCTAAAACTCTCAAACAACCGTGGACTCTTAATCAGATGCTAAGCAAATAAATAAAACTAAGATTTTCCTAACGAATAGGAACTATTGAGAGACGAACTTTGATCAGCCTTCAACACTCTCCCTTGATTCAAAGTAGCAAAAAATTTTTAATTTTCATGAAGCACTTCTCTCCAAATTTTCAAAATTTTGAAGCACTTCCTTCCCCTCAAGATGCACTTATCAGTCATGCTTTGTTGATCGCTCTCTCATCGACCTTCACTTGGTGTTAGGGCA
Source organism: Tetrastigma voinierianum (assembly GCA_016808115.1). Taxonomy (NCBI): domain Eukaryota; kingdom Viridiplantae; phylum Streptophyta; class Magnoliopsida; order Vitales; family Vitaceae; genus Tetrastigma; species Tetrastigma voinierianum. Next base: position 407,615 of record JAEQBH010001110.1, read on the forward strand.
CTTCTCTCTAAAAATTCTTCTTGGTGCACTTCTCACCAATTAATTCAAAAGAAAGTTTCTTTACCAAATATTCTTCATACTTTTCAGTTGTGTTAGTGTTAGATTTGATGGAAGAGCAGCAGAATTAGTATCATTCTCAATAACCTCTCACGAACTCAAATTCTTTTAGATAGGCCTTTATTTTGATAACCTATATGATCAATTCTCTTGTAGAATGTTGGAGCAGGAAAAATTATTTGTTGCCATCGAAATCACTCATGGAACCTCAAGACCTATAGCTCTGATACAACTTTAAGATAAGAGAAATCAAATCAAAGTAGAAGAAAAAACGTGCAACTCTCATATTATTTTCAATCATTAAAAATCCTATAATATGACTTTGACAGATAAATAAAAATAAAAAAATAAAAAAACTAACTTTATTACCTAGTATATACATTTCACAACTAACTCTCACATTTTATCACATAGCTAAACTCTACTCACACGTGGACTCTCACTCATAATTAAATAAATGAATAAAACAAAAGACTTTCTAACGATTAGGAACCATTGAGAGGCGAACTTTGAATCGGTGTTCTGGCTCAAATTCTTTGATTCCATTCGTAGCCGTCTCTTCGGTTTCGACTTACGTTTGGTGTTTTCGGCGTCTGAGTCTGAACTCTCATATAGTTCTGATCACCATCAAGTTTGGATCTGGATTCTACAAATATAAGTGCGTTGCCAGTATCTTTAACCACCTTTCCAAGATAAATCTGCATGGCAGGTCATAGATATGGATCTAGAAGTCTGCTGAGTTTAGAGGTATCGTGTTGGGGTTTATCCCTGTTTCTAGTTTCTTTGTGAGTAGGAGGTGACGATCGAATGTCCATGGGCCTCCCCTGATGACCCTGTCCATGTCCAGTTCGTGGAAAAAAACTGGAATAAAAAGAGGTTCTGATTGAGATCCTTAATTGATATAGGAGCATTTGCAATAAATATTGGAAATTCAACCTTGAATATAGAAGATTTAGATTGAGGAGGTTGCGAAACATTGAGATTATCAAAATGACTTTTTTAGACTTTAATATGGACTTTGAAGGAGTTATGATCGTGACCAAGGTTTGAAGAAGAGTTTGCCTAAGTCAATATTTTGATTTTTATGTATTTTATAAGTCATAGTTTGAGTTGGAGTCTTATTAGTTAGTAGAAGAGTTGTTTTTAGTTTTCTATTCAAAGTAGGAGTTGTTTTTATTTAATTTCCAACAAATTGTTTTTTTAGAATTAGGAGTCTTATTTCAATTGGGTTGGGAGACTTGTTTATAGGAGTCTTGTTTCAGTCTCATTGAAATAAGAGTCCTTTATAAACCCCTCCAATGTGTTGTTTTAGGGATTTTAAAGTTTAATAGTATTTTCAAGTTTCTCATTTTAGGATATCTTTCTTGGGGGAATCTCTTAAGTGGCGAGTGCGTGGTTTATCATAGTGGATTCCTTAGATTGGAAATATATCTTTTATTCTCTTGTCTCTTAGATGGATTTCGCCCAGGTGTTGAGTCTTTGACTTCTTATCCCGATGATGAATTTTGGGTGGCAAAGTATCTATCCTTTTACTATCAACTTAGCAATCAATCTTTTCATAATTAATTATGGCGTCTTCATCATCCTATTGACTTATCAGTCAATTATAAAATAATTGATTGTGACTTCTTCATTACCCTATAAAGAAAATACCATAAACCGATACTTTAACTTGTCAATCCTTTGATCATCCATCTGTATGGCGGTCCTTACATCAAATTGGTATCATGGCTCCAAGGTTTGATGGCTAGTCATAAGATAAAGGAATTCATGGTGTTGGAGACAAAATTTCATCCCCATGGTTCCAAGTAGCTCATAGATTGTAGAGCAAAAACATGTGCGATCTTGATTCTTGTTCGACATCTACTTGCGTTTGAAGTCCTATCATGGTGAAGACATGAGGGCAAGTATTTTTTTTTCCCCCAACTATGGGGGATTAATGCAGGAGCATTTGCAACAACTATTGGAAATTCAACCTTGATTACAGAAGATTCAAATTCAAGAGGTTGTGAAACAATGGGATCATCAAAATGGCTTTTTGTACTTCAGTAGGGACTTGGAGGAGTATGGTCGGCGTGACTTTGGAAAGAGTTTGCATAAGTTAATATTTTTTGGTTTTATGTATTTTTATGAGTCCTAGTTTGAGTTGGAGGTTTTTGTGTAGTTTAGTGGAAGGTTGTTTTTTAGTTTCCCCAATCAAAGTAGGAGTTGTTTTATTTAAATCAGGTAAGTTGTTTTATTGAATTAGGAGTCTTACTTTGATTAGGATTAGGAGACTTTAATTATGAGGTCTATTTCAATTGGAGATTAAGAAAATAAGGGGCCTATATAAGCCCCTCTATTGTACTCTTTTTTTATGATTTCAGGTTTAACAACATTTTCAAGTTTCTCACTTTGAGAGTTTTCTCTTTTCTCTTATCTCTTAGGTAAATTCTCTTGACTAACTTGAGTGTGTAACTTCTTATCCTTTGTGGATTTTGGGTGACAAATATATATTTTGTTTTATCTCTTAGGTGGATTCCTTAAATAATGTAAGGATTCGTAGCTTCTTATCCTGGATGGGTTTTTGGGTAGCCAGTAAATTAATACATCCTTCTGTAGACTTATCAATCAATCTTTTATAATTAATTGTGGCATCTTATTTATCATTGAAACATCGATCGATGTTCAGCGTAATTGATTGCTTGATGCTTTTCTATTATTTCATCGACTTATCAATCAATTATTTCATAATTGATTGTGGCAATTTCATCACCCCATAAATAAAATACCATAAACCGATATCTTAACTTGTCTAACCCCTTTGATCATCTATCACGGTCCATCCTTGCTTCATTAATGTAGATACCTTTGATTGGGCGCCATAGAGTTGCTAGTGTGCTCTTCATGGCCTGATTGTTAATAGTTCGGTCGGTCAAAAAGCTCTTCACAAGGCACCATCTAAGTGAAGCCATATATGATCTTCTTCGGTCAATTCTAGGACTAAGCATGCTTCCTCCTCCTTCTCCTCCAGGGATATCTTGTTATAGAGGTTTATTAATTCGTCAATATTGAACTACAGGGTGGTGGGAAACCAATTGATTTCCGGAATAAACAAGATTGGAACTCGTCACAGGGAGGACTAAGAAGGAAACCTCAACTCTGTCGCTGGAATGAGACTCAACATGAATTTCTTTCTCCACTTTCGATAGACCAGCTTATATAAAAATTGACAACATTAATGTTCTCCAATTTTCACCATGATTTTTTCTAATTTAATTTCACATATTTATAGTGATTTCTACTATCTTTATTTTTGTCCATCTTAGTGGATCACCCTAAAACGACTACACGATGATTGTTTTTATTAAAACACTCTTTTGATAAGATATTAACTACTTACACTACAAGAAAAAAGAGTCATATTGGCATAGTTTTGGGCCATTAAAATCCATAGCTAAAAAGACACATATGGCCGCATTTATTAAGTTTATGCGGCGAAATGAAGTTTTTATTAAATGTTACCGTTAAAATTCTATAGTCATATATAAAATAAAACCACTAGTGGGTCAATGGCCACGTTAACCTTAGGCTTATACTGTGGAATTCACCCAATAGACATTGGGCTTTTGGATGACCACTGTGTCTATTGTATATAGTTTATGAGTCCAGACTTATGAGTCGATTGCTACGTCAGGAGCTTGATTTTGATGCTTTCTCCTATTTGCTTTTGTTGATGAGGCGAGAACAGCGTGTCCTTCCTCCTAATTTTAGGGATTTAGAAATATCTATGTTTGCTTTTATTTTCTTTAGGGGGGAAATTGATGATCAAGTACTCGAATGTTGGAATGATAAAAAATTGATAGAACTATCGCTTTCTGGTCGTTTATTCTAGCCATGAATGCCTCCTGTACAAAAAGTGTAGCTTTTTCTCCATTACTATTGTTGTGGTTATCATTAAATTTTACTGCATTAAGAGCTGCTAGAGGATTGGCTTACCTCCATGAGAAATCAGGGTTCAAAGTATCCGCCCATTCTGGTAATACTCGCCCGAGTCGTACCCGCCTTGACTTCTACCGTTATGAGTCCGATACCCGATACCTTCTCGGTATGAAATCAGTCACTCAGTATGAAATCGGTCAAACTTAGTATAAAATTGGTCAAACTGGCTAGCTCGGCAGTTTCGAGTTAAGCACCGGTCATTCGAGATCAATTTTTTTCCTTTGAATAAAAAATAATAGAGCAGATATCCCTTCAAATCACCAAATATTGAGGATTGTAAAATCAAAAGTTTGAAACTTTCAACTCATAGATGAGAAGATCAGAGAAGAGAACCCGATTTTTGGATGAAAATCGACTCCATTTTTGGGCAAAAATCTACCTAATTTTTTCTACAAATCAAGCTTTATCGTTGCAAACGGGCTTTGGTTGTGTTGATTTAATCCTTCTTTTTCCTCCTCCAATTCTCTCCATTTGCCTCTCTCCAACATGTCCTTGATATAAGCTTTTTTGTTGTTCTGCACTTCCCAAGCTTTGGTTGTGGTGCTCGAGCTTTGATTGCAAACGAGCTTTTCTGTTGATGTGTATGTTCCAAATTTGCAACCGCAGGTTGTGTTGCAGGATGGCAATAAAGTTAGATTAGTAAAGTAAAAAAAAGGAGTTTCTACAAGGGTTTGTACACTGTTCTGAGATAAAATCTAGGAATAGGAAAATATAAACCAATTAGTAAAATTCATTTAGTAATAGAGTAGGAATTGAATTCGAGTTTATTAAAGTGCATTTACATATATAGTATGGAATGACATTTAATAGCAAATTAAGGACATTTCATATGGTAAGAAAGCTGAGATAAATCCCACATTTTTTTATATTATCATAAATAAATTTGAAACTTTATATAATTTTTAAATGTGGATTTATTTTTTCAAGCTGATTTAATTGTAAATATTTTTCTGTAATTTATAGAAGTTATTTTATATTTTTTTGGATTTTTTAATATAACATTCTCATTATCGCGAATCTTGGATGCGAGGATGCGGGGCCCGATATGTCTCGGGACCCTCCAGTCGAGGGACCGATACCGCGACTTTGAGCAAGTAGAAATCACGGTTGCATCATCCATTGTGGCATCAAGCCAGGAATATTACATTAGATCTTGATGCAAAGTTTGTATTTGAAGTCACGGTAGAATGCGTTGGGAGCAAGGAACAAAATTTGGAGTTTTTAGGTACGAAATATCGGTTATCGTGGGCCCCAAAGCGATATTGCCAACCCGATGAGTCGGTTAGCCAAAATAGGAAAAATTGGAAAAATCGCGGAAATATCGAGCGAAATATCGGAAATTCGATGTTCGGTGAAATTCGAGGCTTTATCTCACGCAGCGCACGCATGTCTTTGGAATTTATGAAAAATGCTCGGTGGAATATCGGCGAATATAGGATATATCGGTAAAATATCGGTAAATATCAGTTTTTAGACTTAAATCAATTGCGGTTGGAATTAAATCACAATGGTTTTTGACAATCCATTATTTATTTTGACTCAAGGAATTACTATAAATACACTAAAATCAATACAATTTCTTTACAAACTCATCCATATTACACATCCAGCTCATTTATCTCCCAAATTATTTTTTTCTTTGTGATTTATCTCAATATTTTGAAGATCTTATTTATGAATATTGTTTTAAATGAAGATGAGATCACTTCGTCAAATAATGTAATTGGCCGATGGTCTTCATTTGATTTTAAATGACTAGTGTAATGTAATTTCTATTATAAATAGTCTCGTATTTATGGTATATATTTACTTATTTATCTTATTTTATAGTTCGACAAAGTATTTAGTGAATTTAAGTATTTTTTGTTAATTTTTGTTTCACAGATATTTTTGTGAAATATTCATGGAGTATTTTCGATATTTAAAATTATATCTGTAAAATCGAGAATGGAGTGTAGTAATTCACCAATCTTGTTTCTTAGTTGGGAGGACTTAGTCAGTTTAACACGCATAGAGAGGAACTAGAGGATTTCGTGCTTCTTCAGAAGCTTGAATGATCAATTCTTCGATGAGGTTTAGATATCAATTCCACCATTCCCTAACAAAAATGAAGGTGGATTTGATGCATGTAGTTTTGATTTGATAGTGAAAAAAAATGTTGATGTTATATGTAAAAGCTTATTCGAATGATGTATTTCTAATATTATGATTCATTAATACTGTTATACTTAGTGCTTTCATGATTTTGAGACGCGCCTTAAGGCATGCTTCAAGACAAGGCGTTTCAAAAATGCATCAGGCATCCCAAAATGTTCACACACTGAAGCTTGCCACGCCTTCTTAGTCGGGCGTCAAAAATGCGTAAGTGTACGCTTTCTTCGCCTCAACGAGGAGAAAATCATTATGCCTCACAAATCCTAAATTAACATTAAAAAAATAAAATTGAAATTATAAATATAAATTCAAAACATCTAACCCTAATTGTTTGTTTTTTAAACAAAAGCAATAGAGAAATCAAACAAACCCTAACCTTGGCATCATCTCTCATCAGATCCCATCGTCTCTGGATAATTGATCCTACTTATCTATCGTGTAGGTACTCCTTTTCTGCTCGGCGTGGTTCATATCTTGCATGATCTCTCATCAATTCTCTCGTCGGGACCTCTCTCATCATCTTCTTTAGCTACAAGTAAGGCTACTTCCATTTTTCTTCTCCTTTTCTATCGAGGTTGCGACGTCGTGGGGGAACATTCCCAAAAATAATGAATTAAAAATAGTCTTAGAAATATAGTTTGGAGAAAAAATAAATCTTTTACAATTTAATGTCCATTTTCTCCATTAATCAGGACAGTCAGTTCAAAGTTCAAATTTGGTTTTTTGGTTTGAAGTGAAAAACCTCAGAAACTCTAACCTTTTTGTTTTCTGTGTTTTAGAAAAATTTTGTTCTTAATTATTCTGATATCAAAGCATAGTTTTGTCATGGATGAGTTTCTCTGTAGTACTCTCCATTCTCTGAGTTCTTGTTTGTGTTGAATTTGTTTTGGAAAAGTTTTAAATTGGTGAGTGGGACAGAAGAGGATTGAGTGAATCTTACATTTTAGATTTTGATGGGAGGTGAGATGTAGATGGGATTGATTGTTGGGTTTTGTTTAGGAAATCGCGGCGTGGAGTGGTTTCATTGGAAAGGAGGGTAGGTTGGATTTAGAGGCAGAAATAAGCCAGGAATGAGAAAGAAGAAGAAGAAGAAGGAGGAGGAAAAACGAGGGGAAAGGGGTTTCTTGTTTCATAGTTTTTTTTTTTTTTTTTTCTATTGCTTTTTATTTTGATGCTTCCTCTGGGTGACATCTATAACTAACAATATAGAAAAATTTGATTCGTTGGTACAAATTTTAATTATTTGTTAGACCGTCATTTAGAGCAGGATGATCCTTTGAGCTAGGGTGAAGCTTAATTTTTGTAAGAGTGATCAATGTTTTAAAAGCCGGACCCAGATCGACGGTCGTCGTCGTAGATGGGTTTCCGAGTATGGGTTAACTTTGGAGTTGGATTAGCGGTGAACCGGTTAAGAACCTCTTAAACATTTAGGTTGAGCAAACCGATCCATTTGGCTGACCTGATTTTTTAACAAAATTACTACAAAGCTCAATGCAGCCCAAACAATTGGTAGGCACCACACTTACAACTCTACTTAAGTAGTTTAATGATTTTGGTTTAAATAAAGATATAAAGGCTAGTAAATGTTCCTCACTTTCTGATGTGTGACAAGGGAGGGAGTTTAAGTTAAGGCCCTTGGGTGTAAATTTAAAAATTTTACATCCAAAAAGAATGAACTTGACCACACATTCTAATAGGTTCTTAGGTAGGCATATTAACAACATAATATCATTTACGAAAATATAATACATTCCTAACATAAATATAAATATAATTAAAACATAATATATTATAATGTCAATTTTTTTTCATTTTCAATAAATTTTTATATTTACATTTGTTTTCACAACTATATAAAAATAAGTAAATAAAATTATAAATATTAAATTATATATTTTAAAATTAATTTCAATTTTTTTAAAAATATAAATTATATATTATTTAACATCTGAACTCATCTTTTATGTGGTTTGTAGACTAGTAGCATACATCAAATACATGATATTGCACCTTCAGAGGATATGCGTATCTGCATATTATGTACTATTGTATTGGAGGCTATACATGAGATGGATCGCTTACATGCTCCATATAGTATTGGTGTAGTTACACAATTCCAACCTTCATCATGAGGTGTGCGAACCAGACTAGGGTCACATCGGAGGGGGACTAGACATACTCCAGTTTTTTCACATACACCATCGATTAATATTGGGGCACCACATCCTGAACCTCAATTTAGAGGTCCATGAACCAGAGGAGAGGGAGCTCATAGGATGAGGACTAGTCATACGTCTAATCTTCCAGGTGCACCATTAGCTAACTTTAGCCCACTACCTATGGAGGACTCTCATATTACACTTGTGGAGGTTCCATCACACCATACAGTCACCATGAAATTTGCATCATCCGCAGCACCCATTGGAGGCCATGTCGATGATGAGAGTCCATTCCTACGATCGATGTTGATCCAAGAGGAGACAAGATGATGATCATAGCCCGAGGATGTGATAGGAGATGTGGGAGGAGACATGGTCATCGAGGAACATGAGAGGTGCCTCTAGTCCCATAGAACCAATGAAGTTTGGACATCATGGACATCGATACGAAGAAGTCTTTCCACGGGGTGCTCATTGAGGATATTTTTATTTGACTTGTATTTTCTGATATTGTTAGTTTTTTTTATGTTGGTACATGTAATGTGTATTTTGGATACTTCTACTTATAATTCATGTTTTGGATATTATTAGTGCGTGATGCCATATAGGAATTGGGAGCTGGAGCGTGTTGGTCGTTAGATTGGGCTGGGGCTGCTGTTTGAAATTTCTGGTTCAGTTCTGGACATTAAACTCCTCTGCAAAAGCAAAAACAAAGAGGATCGGAGAGGGCTCGCCCGTTGCCTCTCTGATGCCTAAGTCAGTTCTTCCTTGATGAAAGAAGATCTTTGCAAAGGCAGAATCATTCACGCATACCTTTTCGCGTTCGATCTGGTATTTATAGCATGTGCCTCCCGGTGGATGAGCAATGGGTTCTTTCCCATTAGATGGGTGTTACGCCTTTATCATTATCGGATTAATAAGGGATAATGGGGGAGCAGTTTATTGAGAATTATCCTACTTTCCTCATTGGTGAGATTCGGTTTGTTTATAGGATAAGGTATTATTAGGAGTTATGCTACTTTCCCTTCACCCCGGTGAGATTTAGTTTGATTCTGGGGACATGGGCTTTTCAGTTGTCAATGTTGTTGGCCACTGGCGAAGCCAGCCGGGCTCCGTTTGGGTCGGTGCACAGGCCTCATGCGTCTCCTTGGGTTTACCTTTTCCTTGAAACTAATGACGAGCCTGTAGCGCACTGTGGCCCTAAACCTATCAGTTGCCCAGCCCTTATTATGCGGCGGCGTGTACGAGGGTTGTATCGTTTCTTGAATCGGGTCGCTTCACGTGTTTACTCGGGGTTGGGTTAGTTAGGGCTTTGTTGCATCGTCATATGTCTTGTGATAATGATGACTTTTGGGTTTCACACCCACTTCATCCGAGTTCTTTAGTTTCTTACGAAAACATCCTCAGTGGATTTCCTTGTGTTTCGATCTTGAAGTTTTTATGTTTTCACGAGTTCGGGTTTCCTTTTCTTAACATTCATTCGACCTTGATCTGAAGTTCCTTGGCATTTTGTGATACCACAGAGGTAGCCTTTTTCGTTCACGTCTGGACGGGTGTGTCTCTCTTTCCTTACGAGTGTACTAGGCGATATAGCGGTGGCTGGGCTAGCTTGGTTAGGTCTTGCTCTTATTACCTGTTATTCTCATGGGTCCGAGTCATTCCTCTTCTTTGCACATAGGGTGACCCTCTGTCATTTCGAGTTCCGGGCGGACGGGCGACTCCTCCGTAGTTCTTGGGGTTGTTCCTCGAAATGCCCCAAGGGAACCCCCTTTTCCCTTGAATGAGGGTAAGGGAGTGATGAGTTAAATATCGGGGATCGGAATGTCTAAAGTGGTCGTGCGAATGCTTTGCGATTAGGACCTGCGAGTTGAACCTTTGTATGGAGAGACTTTCGCGAGGCGTTATAGGCCCCACGGTGTTGGTCAGTACTCGTATTTGACCTCGCATGTGGTCGAGTACCAGATGGTGTTTTTTTCGAGTGACGCCGGCGTGGCCTCTGTTTCCACTCACCCCTTTATAAAGGGTCTTGCAACATTTCAACGTCTGCCCTTCTCAACTTTCGCCCAATTTCTGGGGTATTCTAGTTAGATTGTTGGTCTTCTTTAGGGACAAGGGCTTGGGTGTTCCCAGTATAGCTTTGTTCTTGGACAGCACGAATTGAAGGAAGTCGTAGGAGCTTTCTTTATCTATCTAGGCGTGCTGACACTCCTTTAATCATCTCAGATCTCCCTTCTTCCCACAGATTTTGGAAATAGTGTTACTTTTTTGTTAGTGGCTGCGGTTGGGAGTATGACCCTCTTGACAAGGAAGACACATTGGGCGAAGTCAAATGATTATATGGACCACTCGAGTCTCGTGAGCTTTGTCTTTGATTTAGTTCGGTCTAGTTTTGTGAGTTATAGGATGTCCCTAATTTTGCGTGGGTGTGTGATTTTCGGTCATCATGCGATCGGCCCAGAGACAAGGTCGTGAAGCTGGAGCTGGCTAAGTGTCTTTCACGCGTTTACTCTGAGTTGGTCAGGTCGGATATTCTCGGATCTTCAGGTTCAAGGTCCTCCTGCTCTGCCACTTTGAGGTCTTCATCCCCCTCCGTTATGAAATCCTCTCATGTTGGGCCTCCCGTTGCCAAACCCACTAAGGAGGAGCTTCTGGCTCGGGTGGAGATGCTGTCCCGGAGGTCTCGGAGTGTGAAGCGGAAAACTCAGGACTCTCTTGAGAAGAGAGTAGAATAAACTAGGAATTAAAGTCAGGGTTGGGACGTCCCTCGTTATCATCTTCTACCCACGCCCGAGTGCAAAAGCAAGTGTCGCTGCCTCCTGTCGAGGTGCCTAAAGCCCTAAGCTTGCAGCTCTATTCTGGTTCTTCCGCAAAGGCAAAAGATTCCTTGGGGAAGGTCGTCGTGCCTCCGTTTGAGGTTATGCCTATAACAGTTTGGAGTCATCCTGGCGCGAGTCTTAGAGGCCTTCTCCTTCGAGAAGAGCGAAGAGTCGAGAGAGGAGGCGCTTGGTGGAGTGGAATGGGATTCCTTACTCTCCCAATGTTGAGCCCAGCGGGTGAGCGGGGGTTTCATCCGTTCTGAGGATTACGATCTTAAGAGGTGGTGCCACGCCGGTTGAAAACAGCTCACATCCCTTGAGTCGGCCGTAGTTCAGTGTCTTGTTGTGTCTGATTTTACCTTGAGTTAGGTGTTGACTTTATGTTGGGTGTCGGTAGGTGGCTACCCATCTAAAGAGTTTGGAAAAAAAGGCCAGACTAAACGAGGGGTCACGTCCAGCGCCGTAGTGCATGGGGCGAGTGGTCTTCATGGCGAGTTGAATACGAAGTCGAATGCGAGGGAATATGTGAAGGAGGCCGTGAAGCTCAAGTCTGATTTGATCCATTCCACGATGGCCCGAGCGCGGGCTGAGGATAGGGAAGAAAAGGCCCGAGATGGCTTAATAGCGGTCAAGGGCGAGCTTCGGAAGGTCAGGGACGGGATGCAGGCTGCCCAAGATGACAAGCTTGAGGCGGGGATGGGGCTGCGGGGCGCGGTGACCCCCGGTGAGTCGGGGATGGGCTACGTCGTCTCGGAATGAGGCTGCGGAGCAACTAGGAAGAGGCTGGCTGGCAGAGCAGGCTGCGTGTCACGGCCTCTTGGATGGAGCAGATCCACGAAGCTTCCGAGGTTGCAAGCTGCATTGGGCGCTGGCGGGGAGTGTCATGGGTTGCGAGAGGATGTTCAGGCAAGAAACTCGAACATTCAAAAGGACGGGTATAGCGGGCTTGAGGATGAGGATGCACCCAGTAAGACCACGGATGTTGCTTTCCGGAGGAGGAAGGAACGCTAAGGCCTACCCGGTCTTAGACCTTAATTTTAATCTCCCCAGCGACGAGGAGGCAGAAGAATCTTTTTCCGCAGACTGCTCTAGAGAGCCAAACACCCCAGCTGGTGCCCGCTCCCCTTCCTCGCCTCTTACTCCTGACGTCTGATCTCCTTCTCATAGCTTTGCTTGTTTTTCCCTTCTCGGGCTTCGAACCCGGGATACATGTAATGACATTCTCAATGAATATCCCATTTTCTATCTCATCGCCCTTTTTATTGTCTTGTCAATTTGAGTTGCTTTGTTTTTGGGTTGTTGCGTCTTCTGAACTGAGCCATTTGGCTCTTAGGCGCTGAGGCCCTCCTGAGCTGTTAAGCTCTGCGAACTAAGCTGCTTGAAGATCCGTGGGCTAATGTGCTTGAGCTGAATCTGCTCCTGGGTTACCAGGCCTTAATGAAACGGTTAAAGGCTCTTCAAGGCTGGTATTGAGGCTCCATGGGTTAAAATGAGGCGAGGCTGCTCTGGGCTGAGGCCTTAGTTGAGGCTTGAGTTGAGCTCTTCAAAGCCCCGAGCTGCGGGGCTCGGGTAGGCTATCTTGCTTTGGTACATTCACGGCTCTTGGGCTACCAGGACCTGGATTGAGCCAGTTGGGCTCTTCGAGACTAAGCTGCGAGGCTCAGTAAGGCTAAACTACCTAAGTTATTCTTTGCTCTGGGCTACCGGGCCTTAGTTAAACAGTCCTAGCTCTTGAAGCGAGCTACTTAGCTCCTAGGCTATTACGCCTCCAGTGTTTATACTCTTTTGGGCCCGAGCTATTCGCTCTTAGAACATTCTTGTGTCGAGGCGAGGCTACTTGGCTTGGGGCTATTACGCCTCCCATTTGTTTATGCTTTCTTTTGAGCTAAGTTATTCCTCCCCAAGTACATTCAACGCCTTCTAAATTGAGCTACTTGGCTCTTGGGCGTTGAGGCCTTCTTGAAATTTGATCGCTCTGGTATTCTTGGGCTCCTGGGATGAGAACTCTGGCTGTGGCTCCTATGGTAGCTCTTGGGCTCCTGGTATTTGAGGCCTTCTGGCTGTTAAGCTGGTGACTACTAGGTTCCTAGGCGCTGGGGGCCTTCTTGAGTTGTTAGCTGCGCAAGGCGAAATTTCTTGGGCTCCTGGCGTTGAGGCCTTCCCTAAGCTATGAAGCTCTATGACTGAGGTTCTTTGGGCTCTGGCCTGAGGCCTTCTAGGTATCAAACTCTGCTGTGGCCCTCTTTGGGCTCACAGGCGGTGAGGCCTTCTAGTTGTTAAACTCACGCAAGCAGGTTGTTAGGCTCCTGACGTGGGGCCTTCACAATTTTGTTAAGCTCTACAAAGCGAAATTTCTTGGGCTCCTGGCGCGAGGCCTTCACAGTGTTAAGCTCTATGGCCATTCTTGGGCTCTGGCGGCTGAGGTATCTTTGAAATTTGTCGCTACGCAAAATGAGTAAATTTGAGCTTACGGGAGGCCTTCCCTAATTTGATAGCTCACACAACTTGGCCAGTTGGGCTCCACAGGCGTTAGGCCTTCTTCGAGGCTGTTAAACTCTGACTTAGGTGGGCTCGCAGGCACTTGAGGCCTTCTTAAGATTTTAAGCTCTGGCGAAGTCTTTGGGGCTCCCTAGAAATTTGAGGCCTTCTGGTGTTAAGCTCTATAAGCCCAATTTCTTGGGCTCTTAGGCGATAGAGGCCTTCACATTTGTCCTTCCATTCTTATGTGCAACTTGACAGATTAGGCTCTTGGGCGTTGAGGCCTTCTGGTACATTAAACTGCTGGCCCATTTCGTGGGCTCTGAGCTACTTGTCTTCGTGGCTACATGGCACAATTCGAACTAAACTGCGGGCTCTGAGCTACTTGGCTGTGGCTACATGGTCTGTTGTTTGAAATTTGCTTGGCTCAGTGGGCTAATCTACCTAAATTTAGACGGCTGCGGCTATATGGCCTTTCTGACGGTTGAGCTCTTGAGGGTGTTCTTGAGGCTCAGGTGGGCCTAATCTGCCTAAATTTGAAGGCTGGAACTGGGCTACCAAGCCTTAGTTGAGAAATTGAGCTTTTGAAAGGCGAGCTGCGAGGCTCAGTGGGCCTAATCTGCTGAGTTGAGCCAGCTCTGACTATGTGGCCTTTCACGAGCGGTGAGCTCTTCGAAAGTGGCTGTGAGGCTCAGAGTAGGCTAACTGTGCCCCCCGAGCTAAAGCGCTCTGCGGTTGTATGGCCTTTCACGGCGGTTGAGACTCTTGAGAAGCTGAGCTGCTTGGGGCTCAGTGGGCTAATCTACCCCGAGCTAAAGCGGCTGCGGGGCTATGGCCTTTCCTAAGTAGTTGAGCTCTTAAAGCGGAGTTCACGAGGCTCAGGTAAGGCTAATCTGCTGAAATTGGCAGGCCCGCTCTGGACTCTATGGCCTTTCTTGAGCAGTTGAGCTCTTAAAAACTGAGTTGATGAGGCTTCGTTGGCTAATCTGCTTTGAGACTCCCAGTGGATATCACGGCTTGATCAGGTAGTGATCACAACCCTTGCCTCCTTCGGCAGTCGAGGTGGGCGGCGGACGATGGGGTTTGAATAGGTGCGGCCCCGAGATCTGAGCCAAAGCGGGATTAAAAGCGGGTCTAGTACTGCTTGATAGGCCCTTGATGATATCCCGGAATATAGCAGGCCCCAAAACAAGAGCCCATATGTTGTAAAATCATTAATCACCAATAAAAGTAGGATATTAATTTTCAAATATTTGCTTATCCTGTAAATCCAAACCCAATCTGATAAGGGAAGTAGGATAATTACCAATAACTGCTTATCTTGTAAAATCAAACAAAATCTCTGATAAGGGAAGTAGGATAATTCTCAATAGCACTTTCCAATTATCCACTTATTAATCGGCAGATAAGGAAAGAAAATCCCCGATCCGATAAGAGAATCATATCACCATCGATTAGGAAAAACATATCGCATAAATATCGAGGCCACCCCATCGATGAAGGTGCGCGGACTTATGCACCAATACTTCATTCCTAAGCGGTTGATATTCTCTTACCGGGAAAGAATGCTTAGGCATCGGGCGTAGCAGGCGAGCCCCCTCAGATCCTCTTTCGCCTCTTGTTTTGTAAGGAGTCCAAAGTCCGAGCCCGGTGGTGGCCCAGCCAGTGATTCGATTAGGCGAGGATTCCGACCTCCCCAGCCCCGGTTCACGGTTGAAAAAGGCATCATCAGGTACTTTGGATGTTTGTTATATAGTCAGCTGAAGGTGTTGACTTGGTTAATTTGGTTTGATTGATATTGGATTAAATGTTGATCTTGATGTATACAAGTGATAAATTTATGTTTTGTATTAGAGATGAAGTGTTCAGCATAAAAGTTGTCTTATAGAATGGTCTAAAGGTGTCTCTTGAAGCAACACTTTTAGAAAAAAATTTGTTTATGAAACAGTGTAAATGTGTCTCTTCAAAAGATACTTTCAGTGTAAATTGAAAATTTTCAAAATGGTGAAAGTATCTCTTCAAAAGACACTTTCAACGAAAAAAAGGGCGAAGGTGTCCCTTCAAAAGACACTTTCAATGTAAATTGAAATTTTCCAAAATTATGAAGGTGTCTCTTCAAAAGACACTTTCAGTATAAATTGAAAATTTTCAAAATTATGAAAGTGTCTCTTCAAAAGACATTTTCAACAAAATAGTGCGAAGGTATCCCTTCAAAAGACACTTTCAGTTTAAATTGAAATTTTCCAAAATTATGAAGGTGGCTCTTCAAAAGATACTTTCAATGTAAACTGAAAATTTTCAAAATTATGAAAGCGTCTCTTCAAAAGACACTTTCAACGAAATAGTGCGAAGGTGTCTCTTTAAAAGACACTTTCAATGTAAATTGAAATTTTCCAAAATTATGAAGGTGTCTCTTCAAAAGACATTTTCAATTTAAATTGAAAATTTTCAAAATTATGAAAGTGTCTCTTCAAAGGACTCTTTCAACAAAATAGTGCAAAGGTATCTCTTTAAAATACATTTTCAATGTAAATTGAAAATTTTCAAAATTATGAAAGTGTCTCTTCAAAAGACACTTTCAACAAAATTGTAAAACCCGAGAAAATTCAATTTTTCTGAGAAATGGATAATTCTGGTCAAAAATCCAGAATTCTTCTAGATCTCGGATGACGAATCAAATTTCACCGTTGAAATCTTCTCGTGAAATCTAGCTGCGTCGAATTAGGGACGGTCGAATTTCACGTTTTGCGAGGCATAAGGGATCGGGTGACACATGACATGATCATATGATGCCATGTGGTACCCCAATGGAGTGACATATGGAAAAATCCATGTGGTGCAAGTGAAATACATGGCTCACATTTAGCCATGTGTTACATGATGCAATAAATAGAATAAGGAAAAATAAAGGAAAATAAGATAATAAACATGGTGCTGACAAGTGGCAAGAGGGAAGGTGAGGGGAAGTTTCCCAGCAGTCTCTACGTGTGAGAGTGATCCAAAGAGAAATAAGGAAAAGAAAAAAAAAGAAAAAAAGAAAGAGATAAGAGAAGAGAAAATGGGAAAGGAAAAATTGGAAAATAAATGAAAATGAGATAAAGATGGAACAAACAAGGGAAAAAATGGGAGGAAACCGGCAGTAAGGGGGTGAGCGTGAAAAAAAAGAGGAAGAAAGTGTAAAGAAAGAAAGAGATTCAATCTTCTCTCTAAGATCTATGGAGTTCGGGCCGTCAGTTTTCGCCAACCATGAAGTAAAGTCGGTCCACGCGACGAGGGCTACGCTTGGGTACCAAAACCGGGAAGTTCCATCAAACTCCATAATCTAAGGAAATTTCCTACTTGAACTATTTCTAGCCTAAAGACCATTTAATGGCATAGGCTATCTTTGAAATTTGAATTAGGCAGCCGATGTTTCAATCAAAATTTTGGGGCCCGAATATTGGAAAATTTTGGGGCTGGTTTTGAAGCAGTCTAGTGTGTTGAAGGTTTGGTTTTGATCCCGGGATTGATGCTCTCGGGTTTAGTGTAAATCTTGATGTTCTCTTGAGTTGGTGACAAATGAAACCAAGCATAGTTCAAAACAGTGAAAGGGACAGTCCGGTGCCCTGTTTTTATGGGTCCAAGATTGGACCGTTTTGTGTGTTATTGCTTGATAGAATAACATACGGAGTGTGAAAATATTTCATGGATGTAAAATTATATGTAGAACATATATTTATCCATGTTTGTTAAATGTTGCATGTAGCTTATTGTGCATGTAGCATGACATCGCATGAAATGACATATTGCATTTCATATGCACGGTCACATCGCGTCGAGTTGGGTGTGGATGCATGGTACTGTTATTCACCATTCTTGGTGAATGAGTGGTGAGCTTGAAAATGGGACTACGTCCAAAATTGAGACTCACGAGTGTATGACATAATTATAAATATAAATCATGTGTTTGATGAAACATGGTGGGGTAGATCCCCCTCCTCAGGGGTGAAAGACCCAAATCAATTGCGATTAGGCGTGATCACTTGCTCCGGTCTGAAGTCAGTAAAAATGTCGGAAGGGAATCTGACGATCCTACGGTGAAACCGAAAAGTGGTGACCCATAACAAACACCCAAAGTTTACCCACTAAATTAAAGTTTGAGGATTTTCCAATGGTTGAAGTCTTTGGGTAAAAGCCTGTGGTTTTCCATAATTAGAGTGGGTGGGAAGTGGTCAAGGACTAGGGTTGTGAAACATAGGGATTCACATCTCTTGCCGCATGAGGTCTTAAGCTTTCCATATGGGATTACATTATTTATGTGGAATGTGATTGAATGTTTTACATATTGGCTCATTGCATGTGCATTTTAAGATTTGGGAGTAGCCTTGTAGGAAAATTTTCTGTGGCCATTGCTGTTTGTTTGGGGAAATATTTACAAATCTTAGGGTACATTGAGACAGCCCGATCAGGATTTGTTGTGAAAAGGCCGGATTGTGCCTAGTCAGTATATTTTGTAACATTCTGGTTGAATGCTAGTTTTGCTATATAATAAATAGATCTTGTAACCAATTAGTTTTTGGGATTGTTTAGGTCGCAGTGTTAACATTTTAGGAACCTTTTATTATCTGTATAAATTTTATAGAACAATTGGTGTGGAAGGTGAAGAAAAAAAAATGACCTAGAGAATGAAATGCAACTTGGTATCAAAGCTCAGTGCGATTACCTAGAAGCTCAGTGGGGTATCCACGGTGTTTTCGGATATTGGCAGCTCATAGATGAGTATCAAAGGTTGGAATTGTACAAATACCTAGGATTAGTGGGCATGGGTGTAGAACACGGAATTGTGTGCATTGATTGCTTTGGTGTTCTAATATGTTCCACGGGAGATGTATTGTGGTTATGTGAATATATGCATGATAGAATGTGTATAGAAATTGAAGAACACTAGGGTTAGTAAATGTAATCTTAGGGGTTCGAAAAACGAATAGGAATGGTTATTTATTAGTGTTTGGCATTATGCATCACTAATGTGATAAATGAAAAGAGAAAATCTCAAATTGCTATCTTAACTTGTGTAGATGGCAGAGTCGGCGTAGGCGTGGGAGGTGATCCATGCGGCGTAGACCACCACAGCTTTTGACCAGTGGAAGGGCCTTTGTAGCGGCCATGGTTGTTGCAGTTGTTGCCATTGCTCGGGCAGTGTGGGCCCGGGGGCAATGACCTCTAACACGGTTTATAGGTCGTAAATCATACGGCGTTCACTTGGGGAGGGGATCTGAGTGATGGCGATCAGTGGTTTTAAACGGTGGGGAGGATTTTGGAGATGTAAAGTCACCTTTTAGTGCTGAGGATTAGGCTAGCCACGACTTCCGGCTGGGGTGAGTCCTAGATGTAATTGAGAGATTGGGTTAGAGTCTCAAGGGATCTTGAGGCGATGCCATGGGGAGGTGAAGGCTCTTCATGGGTAAGTTTTCCGACGTAAAGCTAGACATGCTAAGGCTGAGAGTTCCTTGAGTTAGACAGGAGATATGATGACTATGCTCCGTCTGTGTAGGATTCATTGGTGCTGGCACATTTCGGGATTACTATGTGGCCCACGAATGCTGGCCAGAGTGCAGGAAATTCTAGGATGGCACAGGTTGTCATCGAGCAAAAGTCTCGTTTCTCTATGAACATGGACTACATGGTCGGGACGGCTCTGCCGCAGAGAGAGATAGAGGATGCAAGGAGTATCCGAGCTGCGGGTACTAGTGAGAAGAGGAAGGAGAATCAATCTTCTCCTAGCTCTAAGAAGAAGCAAAAAGACTTCTGGCTGTACAAATTTCAGAAGCGGGGCTCATGGCTTTCAGATGGCCAGAGTGGGGACTTAGCTAGACGGGGCGGATGACATGTGCTACGCCATCACCGGGACAGAGGCCCAGATTGCCACAGGCAGGATCAAGATATAGGACCTCAATCGATCCTTCGATGGGGTGAGCAAGGACACGATTTGTTCCTTCGCCCGATTGTGTGAAGGGACTAGTACAGTCTCGGGGGTGCTACGGGCGCCTTACGCTACGGTGGGACTAAAGGGTGGGTTTGGGTCAAGGTCGAGGACAGAGCTCACGGACTGAGACTTCAGAGACCCAAGGGTGTGTCTATGCCATTACACCATAGATTGAGCCAATTGATCAGTCGATTGTATAGGGTATGTTTCTACTATCTCGCCTGTGGGCACAGATATTGTTTGATTCGGATGCATCATATTCATATTTATTGTTGCATCATGTGTGAAAGGTTTGGGCTTAGAGGTTGAAACCTTGGAAGAGTCGTTACATGTGATTTCTCCCCTAGGGATTAGGGTGAGGATTGATCAGATATGTCAGGATTGTGAGTTAGAGATCTCAGGGATTCTACTCATGGTGGACCTTCGAGTAATGGACATATCAAATTTTGATGTCATTCTTAGCCAGTTGGTTGAAGACAGGGTTGTCGTAGTTGTAATAGTGAAGGATTCACGCCTACCACAGGAGGGCGGAAATATCGATCGCCGGCTGCTGAGGGAAGCATGATGCTACCGGACGGTGCATGACTCCAAATGGGTGTGGACAGTTGTTGGGGTTTCCTTCTTGAAGCCCTTTACCACAGGGATGAGGGAGATAGGATTATGGTCTACCTTGGGTGGTTTGTGAGTATGAGGATGTCTTTCCGGATGAGTTGCTAGGATTAACTCCGCACAGGGATGCGAACTTTATCATTGAGCTACACCTTCGTATGTCTCCCATTTCTATGACTTCTTATAGGATGGCACCCGGGAAGTTAGTTGCGAGGGCTGAGGATCATTGCGGGTATTGAAACGAGGGCTTTATTAGGCCAGAGCACTTCACCATGAGACACTCAGGTCTGGCTGCCCGAAGAAAGACAAGACCCTTCAACTGTGCATTGATTACCGACAGTTGAACAGGGTTACGATCAAGAATCGGTATCCCTTACTGAGGATTAATGACTTGTTTGATCAGCTGAGAGGGGCGCGAGTTTACTCTAAGATAGATCTTCGCACCAATTATCATCAGTTGAGAGTTAGGGAGGCTGATATCCCTAAGGCAACGTTTAGGAAGCGATATGGGCATTTCAAGTTCCACGGTGATACTTTTAGGTTATGATCTTTGCGGCATTCATGGATCTCATGCGCCAAGTAATTAAGACCCTATTTATATCACTTTGTTGTGATCTTTGTTGATGACATTTTGATCTACTCCTAGTTTGAGGAGGAGCATGAGGATCATTTGTGGATTGTTCTCCAGGCACTTAGGGACCATCAATTGTAATGCCAGTTCAGTCGTCTGGAGAGTTTTGGGCACTTGGAGAGTGAGATTCTTAGGACACATCGTGGCTTCAGGGTGTGTCGAGTGGATCTGAAGGTAATGGGCGATATGAGTTAGGAGGCAGGCAGTCTTTAAGATACGCGGTTTCTTAGGATTAGCGGGGATATTACTGGAGCGGTTTATTGAGGTTTCTCCCGATTAAGCCCGCACCTGCCAGGCTGAATTGACCGGAAGGGGTCAAGTTTGAGTGGGATGACTTGTGTGGGAAGGCATTCCAAGAGTTAAAAAGGAGGCTTACTTCGGCTCCTATTCTGATAGTCCTGGAACAGGGACAGAGGTACACCGGTGTCTTTGTGATGCCTCTAGGGTGGACTAGGATGTGTCTTGTACAGTAGAGAGGGTTGTGGCTTATGGTTCTGACAGCTAAAGATCATGAGCAATTACCCTACACATGATCTGAGGGTTAAGCGTCCATTGTCTTTGCCTTAAATATTTAGCGACACTAGCATATGGTGGCAGTTTGGTATTTTCATACCACAGAGTAAAATATATTTTCACACGGCGGGACTGAGCAGGCAATGAAAATGGATGGAGTATACGGAGAGTTATGACTTCACTGGCATTACCATCTTGGTAAGGAAAATGTAGTGAGCGTGCGCGGCTCGGTCGAAAGTCATTGGGAGTCTTGGCTGAGTGTGGCTTCACGGGGTGGTAGATGCTAGAGCCGATGGGGTGAGTTTAAGTACATGGTGGGTGGCAGGCCGAGGGAGGCTAGGGAATTTGGTTGCTATGTCATCCCTGCGAACGGGGTGATTGAGGTCCCGAGGGCAGGCAGAGATGGCTTCCATCGGGGAGCCTGGATGCGAGGGCGGGCATGGTGTGAAATTTGGAGCCATGGACATATATGGTAGTTGATGAGCTTAAAAGTCATCTCTTTTTAGTCCATTTTTCTGTTCGATTTTCAGTTAAAATTGAATAATTAACATACGGAATTATGAAGAAACTCACCAATTTGTCATTAGCAGGAAGGAAGCAAGAAAGAAGAAAACGTGAAAAAAGCGAAATAAGTGGATAAAAATGCGGTAAGTGGCGAGCATAAATGAAAGCAATGGGTGAGTCATTGATGCGGTTATGGGTCTCTGCAGTCAGTTCTAAGAAATCGCAACATCAGGAAAGATTGAAGAGAATTTGATGCGGTGGTAATATTAGAACACCGATCTGGCGGTGAAGAAGGAGCGAAATTAAAAGAGTGATGTCGCGACGAAACTTTTAACAAGTCGCGACATCAAAAAAACAACCGATCTTTGGTCGACGGCATTAAGTGATGTCGCGACAAGAAGACTGATGTCGCGACACCAAGAACAACTAGTTATTCTGGAGGCGGTATCGTGTGTTAAGTTGGGACGCGACCGCGGTGCCGCGTATCAGATACCAGTTCAAAACGAAATTACCATTAAGTGATGTCGCGACAAGAAGCTGGTCGCGACATCGCGACAACCCCGGTGGAAGGGTGCGAAACGCGACCATCCGCAAATAACATCGGTGCATCGCGTTGTCGGGAACGACCGATAATGCCGCAGGGACTTCAGAATGGATGTCGCGGTGAGGCCATGATGTCGCGACATCTGGCGATATCAGCGAAACACGCAAGGCACAAGATCGGTGTCGTGACAAGCTGAGCGACCCCGGTTCATAGGAAGCCCGGGGCACAGAGTCGATGTCGCGACATGGCCCGATGTCGTGACAGCGGGGTCCTGGCCCAGACGTGCGGGCTGGCTACTCTGAAATCCACGACGGGGACCCATATTGGGATTAGAGTTCAGGCGGAGAGAAAACCCTATAAATCTGTGACTACCAGTGAAAAGCAAGTCGGAGCGCATCAAAGAGAGATCTGGGTGGCCCTGAGCTACCTTTTATTTTCTTTTCTTTTCTTTTCTTTTCTTTTCTTTCTTTATTTTTCTTTATTTTAGGCGAGATGTTTGTCTAGTTTTTTGTTTTATTAATTTTTAGATCTTAATGTTTCTCCCGTTTTTCTTGGAAATTTGAATCTGAGAATTAAATTTCTTTTCAAAAATTACTACGGAATGCATAGAAGATTCAGACAAATTTCTGGGTTAATTCCGATTTGAATTGGGTTCTTTGATGGAAGGATCTGCCTCGTGTGGTCGATAATTGAGAACCCGGCCATTTAGTGAGCGTTGATCGAGTGATTTTTCTTGTAGTAATTTGCAGCATCTTGTTCATTTCGGTTTATGAATTTACTTCAGATTATGGGTTTATTGATTTGGATTTGAATATCAGTTTACTATACCCGTTAAGAATTGCGTCGTTACTCTGATTTCTAGGAGGTCCTCTGAGTGACACAGGGAAGAACAATCACAGGGTAATGTACATTTCTTTGAGTACTATTTACGCTATTAGGGATCCTTTTGAGCTTTGTGAGTTCACTTAGATGAAATCCTCTTCTCACTTCGAAGTCGAGCGAGTTGAGCGACTTATCTATTAATGGCTGAATTTCACCTCAATTCGGATGGTAGAGGCCAATCCGTGTTGGCGAGGATCTAATCGAGGAAGGTTGATCTATTTTAATATTTCGAGGAAGAGTAATTTGGAAGTTGTATATCCTTGCTTGACCAACTTGAACTAAGATGTGAGTCCACCAGAAATCGAGTGTGGACTATTAAAGAAAAATACCCAGCTTAGGAAGTTCTTATTAAAGTAGTTATCTCGTTTCCTATAAATTTCGAGAGAATCGGGAGAAGATAAAATGTGGACGTGGAGAGATCGGTACACTATAAATGCCTTAGATGATTTTGAAACTTGAGATAATCAAGGAAATTAATTCGGTATGAACTCAGGAATTAATGGATTCACTATGGCTTGTTTCTCTTGATGTGTCTTCACATGATAAGCGTTCGTATTCATTTCTTTGCATGAAAATTTATTTTCCTTCATTTGTTTTATTTTCAGTCCTCATGAATGCATTTCTCTTTAAATAGTTGATTTCCAGCTTTCATCTTTGAAACATTATCAATTTATGGTCGAATAGTATTAATTCCAGTGTCGAGGTAGTTGATGAAAAATTCTTGAGATCTCTGTGGATGATCTGGACTTAAGTCCGTTTTATTACTTGTCGACTGTGCACTGAATTCGATAAAACCAATAAATTAAATTGTTCTACTCTAAGAGATTTTTGGTTATGATAGTATGATGTCAACAAGTTGATGGCACTGTTGCCTGGGAGTAAGTTAATAGTCCTTTGGTGACAATGTTATAAAATTTTGTGTATATGTTTTGGTCGAGATATCGATGGTCTTGATATAGGGATGGATAGTGTTTCCCAGTTGATCAGCGAAGACAAGATCCTCTAGGGGTTCAAAATTGCTCCCTGATTCGTGCATCCGGGTGGCGAAGATTTCTGAAAGGGTCTTAGTCGCGATATTCTTGGGCGGATGAAGTGAGACGTTGGAGATATTGTTCAATGGTGTCTCACATGTCGACGGGTAAGGTTGAACGCCCGAGAAGCCCGGCGGGGCTCTTCTATTCAGAGGTAGCTAAGTAGAATAGAGTACGTCATGATGGATTTGTTTACCACGTTGGTTCTGGCGAAGGCATGATGCGTATGGGTTATAGTGGATCAGGTCACTAAGTCGGCACACTTTTTTAGCGATGCGGATGACCTTCACCTTGGAAGATAGTTATATATTCGTGAGATTTTCCGGCTATAGTGCCGGTCTCTATCATATCGGGAGGGGATCAGGTTATCGAACTTTTGGAAGAGTTTCCAAGCGGCTGAGGGACCGCAGTTGACTATGAGCCTGACTTTTCGTCCTCGGACATATGGTCGGTCGGAGGGACATCTGAATTTTAAGAGTACATGATGTGTGCATGTATTCACGGATCTTAGGGAGTCAAGTGGGACCGAGCATTTACCCTTAGTGGAATTAGCCTACAACAACAGTTATCAGGTGAGTATACAGATGGCACCCTATGAGGCCTTGTATGGGAGGCCATGTCGATCATCGATTTGCTAGACAAAGGTGGGAAAGAGCTCCATCAGCGTGCGGATGGTCAAGAATACTCAGAGAAGAGTGCGTTTAATCTGACAACGTCTTCTTACGGCTCAGAGTCGATAGAAGAGCTACGCTGACAGGCAACGTTGACCTCTGGAGTTCGAGGTGGGTGATCATGTATTCTTGAAGGTGATGCCTAAGAGATGAGTGATTAGATTCGGCAAGTGAGAAAGAAGCTAAGCGCAGAAGCTATATCAAGCCCTTCGAGATACTCTATAGGGTGGGTACTAGTTACTTATCGGTTGGCGTTACCACCGAGCTTATCAGGTGTCCATGAAGACATTTGATCTCCATGCTGGGAAGTATACTCGGTCCAACTCGTAGCAGTGGATTGGGAGAAGTGCCATTGACACGGATGACGCCCCGAGGAAGGACCGGTCGCGCGTCATGGATAGCGAGATCGAGTTTTTGTGACATAAGATGCATTAAGGCTAGTGGTGCTATGGCAACGAGAGGGAGTAGAGAGAAATAACGTTGGGCGCGAGGACACAATCACAGGCCACCTATCCTTCTTGTTTAGGGATGAAGATATGTGTTTAGTCATTTAATACTTGTCAGCGTTTTACATGCATAAGATTGTATACATTACATATGCATATGAGTTGATATATGAATGTGTGTGGAATTTTGGGACTAAATTCTTCTAAGGGGAAAGAATATAAAACCAGAAAATTCATTTTCACGAGAAGAATTAAAACGATGAATTCTTGTCAAAAATCCGGAATTTTTCTAGATATAGGATTACGAAACGGATTTCACCGTTGAAATCGTCTCGTGAGAATTCGTCCCGAAATTAGAGAGCGGTCGAAAATTTCACGTTTTTAAGAGGAATGAGGTCGGGTGACACATGGCAAAAACCATGTGTGGTGCAAGTGAAATACATGGCTCATTTAGCCATGTGTTACATGATAAATAAATAGAATAAAGAAAATAAAGGAGAAAATAAGAGAATAAACATGGTGTTGACAACTGTGTTCTCATATGTGAGAGTGATCGAAAGAGAAATGAGGGAGAAAGAAAAAAAGAAAGAGAAAGAAGAAAGAGATAAGAGAAAAGAAAATGGGAAAAGAGAAATTGGAAAAGAAATGAAAATGAGATAAAGATGGAACAAACAAGGGGAAAAAAAGGGAGGAAATCGGCAGTAAGGGGGTGAGCGTGAAAAAAAAAAGGAAGAAAGTGTAGAGAGAGAGAGAAATTCTATCTTCTCTCTAAGATCTATGGAGTTCGGGCCGTCAGTTTTCGTCGGACCATGAAGTAAAGTCGGTCCACGTGACGAGGGCTACGTGGGGTACCTGCCAAGCTGGGTTCCATCAAACTCCATAATGTAAGGAAATTTCCTACTTGGTATTTCTAACTTTAAATGCTATTTAATACAGCACCGATATCTTTAGGCTGGCAGAATTAGGCCGATGTTTCAGTCCCAAAATTTTGGGACTGAATATTGGAAAATTTTGGGACTGGTTTCGAACAATCTCGGATGTGTTTGAAGGTTTGGTTTTGATCCCGAGATTGATGTTCTCACGAGTTTAAGGTGAAATCTTGATGTTTTAAGTTTGAATGATGGAATAAGCATGGTTTCAAAAAGCAATTGAAAGGGCCAGTGTGGTGCCTTGTTTTTGTGTGGAGTCAGAGATTGGACCACATTTGTGTGTTATTGGCGATAGAATAACATGTGGAGTGTGAAAATATTTCGTCGGAGTATCTTGTTTTCATGGATGTAAAATTATGTAGAAAATATATTTATCCATGTTTGTTAAATGTTGCATGTAACTTATTATTTTCTTAGTATGACATCGCATGAAATGGCATATTGCATTTCCTTATGCACGGTCACGCTCCAGCGTCGAGTCGAATCTGGGTGCATGAATACTTATTATTCACCATTCTTGGTGAATAGTAGTGGCTTAATGAGACTACATCCAATCGAGCTACAAGTGTATGACATAATTATAAATATAAATCATGTGTGTTTAGGCGAAGCAGAAGTTAAGTAGATCACCCCCCCAGGGGTGAAAGACTGAATCAATTGTGGATAGAGCGTGATCATAGTCGATTGCAAAATCCGTAAAAATATCGAAAGTGCGACCATCCCTACGGTGAAACCCGAAAAATCGTGGCCCATAACAAACACCGCGAGTTGCTAAATTAAAAAAATTGGAGGGTTTTCGATGGTTTGAAGTCTTTGGTGAAACACGATGATAGTTTTCCACACTGCGGTATAGGTGCGAGGAAGTGGGTGGTTCGGGTTGTGAGCATGAGGAATTCACATCTCATGCATGGGCGTGGCATTCCATATGGGATTACATTATTTATGTGGAATGTGATTGGATGTTGCCTGTGCCATTGCATGCATTTGGGTGAGGGAGTAGCGTACCTTGGAAAAATTTTCTACGGCCTGCTTTCACCCCATTTTGGAAATATTTTTGTGCAGGTACATTAAGTCGAAACTAATCGGGGTTTTGTTGTAAAAAAGGCCGGTGGCCAGCTAGATAATTATTTTAACGTTACGGGTTGAATACCCGTTTTTCTTTATATAAATAATGAATCTTGTAATAGAAATTTAGTTTTGGGATTGTTCCAATGCAGTGCTAACATTTTAGACCTTTGTGTAATGCCAGTATAATTTTATAGAGACAATTGGTGTGAAAAAATTGAAAAAGAAAAAAAATAAATAATAATGAACCCATAAGAAATTAGGCGTCAAGTAAATGGTGCAAAATTAATCTCTTGAGAAAACACTTTTAGTATAAATTCAAAATTTTCATAATTTCAACAAAACAATTTTAAATGTGTCTCTTCAAAAGATAATTTCAGTGTAAATTCAAAAAACCTGTAATTTTAGAAAGTGTCTCTTCAATAGACCTTTCAGTGTGTCATTAGATTTAGGAATGTTTTAAACCTATTGTATTTGAAGTTTTTAATTTTTAAACTAGTCTCTACAAACCCCCATGTCTGCATTTGGGAAGCGCTTTGGCTTTGTTATCGTCGAACATTAACATGAGTGGTGAATGACCACATTCATGTGTATATTAGGTAGTGAATGAACCTACATTCACTTCATTCCATTACTCACATTTATGATGAGTAAATGAAACCTATGTTTGTAAGCCTATATAAGGCCTTCACCATCCTTTAAACTGGCTTGCTCAAGATCTCCTTCTCTCTCTCTCTCTCATTTAAATTCTCTCATATAAATTCTACTCCCTCATGTACAAGCAAGAAACATATTCTATCTTAGTTTGCATTTATAATAGCACACAACACGTTATCGACGCAGATTGTCTCCAACAAGGGTAAAATTATATTATTATCATTTTCATATATTAAAAGTTTACCAAAATGTCAAATCTCACAAAACTTGAGTTTGTGGCACTTGATATTTCTGGTAAAAATTATCTATCATGGATTCTTGATGCTGAAATACACCTAACTTCCATGAATCTTGGAGAAAAAATAAAAGAAGGAAATGAAGAGTCCTGACGGAGACTGTGCGAAAACTAATTTTCATAGGCATCATCTCCACGAGGATGGAAAAATGAGTATCTTCTTGTAAGATCCTTTCACTCTGTGGAATTATTGAAAGATATGGTTGACCACCAAAAACGGTGATTTTACCAACTGCTATGACCTAAATACACTGAGGTTGCAATTTTAAAGCGTCGGTGGTATAACTCCACTCTATTTAAATAAGCTCTAGATTGAGCTATCTTTGGAGAAAAATCACAGATGAAGACATGATAGAGAAAAGCGTTCTAACGTTTCATGCCTCCTAATGTGCTCTATGTGACAATATAAGAAAAGCGTAGATTTACTAAATATTTAGAGTTAATATCAAGTCTTCTAGTAGCTAAACAAAATAATAGACTTTTGATGAAAAATCATCAAGTCCCAGTCCAGCCCCGGATCAGACCGATTCCCTAAGTGAATGTGATATAGTCGTCCCAGAGCATGGGAGTGGACATGAGAGATTGATAAGTCGTGGTCATGGTCGTGGGCGGGAATTCCGACACTATAATAATACCATCCTTTAGCACTAAAAAGGAAAGGGCCATTTACCTCTATAAGCGAAATAATGGTGAGAAAAACGAAAATGGAAAGTGCAGCAAAAACCGCTGAGAATTTGCTAAAGGAGCTTGCTATAGATGTGGAATGGAAGGACATTGGTCTCGTACCTATCGTACGACCAAACATCTGGTAGATCTGTATCAAGCATCATTAAAGGATAAAGGAAAAAGGGTAGAAACTAATTTTGTTAATGGAAATAGGCTGAACCTATTTTATTTTGATATGGACTTTTTTGAAGGTCCTAGTGACTAAAATTCATTGCTTTATAGATGATGAAAATGTAAATATTAAATAATTCTATGTATGTTATTGTGAGTTAATAAGAATATTATCTTGTTATTTATATTTTTATCTTTATCTAAATTTACGTATTATTGAATTTCAAGATGAATGATGGTGATATATGTCTTGCTAACTACGCAACCACGCATACAATCCTTTGAGAGAGAAAATATTTTTTAAATTTAATAGTAACAAATACTGAGAATTAATAGTAACATCTCTAATTACATCATATTTAGTGGAAGGCTCGAAGAGCAAATATAATGCTGAATGGAACTAGATTCCATAATAATGATACATTATATTAGAAAATCAACTTAAAGAATTTGCTTAGTTTTAAGAATGTCCCTGCAAAAAATGGATATCCTCTTGAAACTATGAATGAAGGTAATAAAGAAAGTTGCCATATTACCTCTATAATTTATGGAAAATATTGCGGAGAAAAACCAGCATTCTCCTCTGGGTTATATCATACGACCGTAAAAACCCATTTAGTCATATGCTATAATGAACGAAGTTCAATGACCTAGATTTTCTTTGGCATGGTGAATCCTGATCTTCAATGATCACGGCGAATCATAGGACAATCATGGGCATCCATTAAGGCAAGATTCTTTTGCCCCTGATGATTTTCTATGACCCTTGTTCTGGTAAGTTAATAGTCAGACCATCTCATTTAGTAAAATCATGTCCCGAATCACCGTTTTTAGAAAGAATACATGGGGACATATGTGGACCTATTAATCCACCATGTGGACCTTTTCGTTATTTTGCGCAGTCCCTAATGAACCTCCACTAGATGGTCACATGTATATGTATACACATAAATGTTGTATTTGCTAGGCTCCCTTACTCGTAGCCAAATTAAAACAATTCCCACCCAGTTATCCCGATCAAAACTATGCAGACTTGATAATGTTGGTGAATTTACTTCACAAACTCTCAATGACTATTGTATGTCAGTGGGATAAATATTGAGCATCCTATTGCTCATATTTCCCTTACTCCCAGAAAATGGTTTCGCGGAGTGCTTTGTTCAACGTCTTCAATTAATAGGCCAGACCATGGCATTCAAACAAATTACCGGCATCTGCACGGGGACATCTTTGTTATTCATGTTATGATCTAATAAAATTAGACCAACACCTTACCAAGTACTCCCTTCCTGACTTGTATTGGGTAAACAACCAAATATTTCCCACTTAAAAGTTTTTTGGTTGTGCGGGTCCATGTACCAGTGCACCCTAGCGTACCAAAATGAACCCTAAATGTTGAGATTTATGTAGGTTTTGATTCGCGTCTGTCATAGATATTTGAATTATTTCACCATTGGGGAGAAAAGTCTATTCTATTGACGAGAGAACACCAGAATGCATCCAGTATCTCATTTTGATCCTCGTACAAATCAATGTGATGGAAATTCAAAGGATCATTCATTTCTGTCACAAATCAATTACCGGATCATTTGTTGATGCAAAGTAACAAAGAATCCATATCGGCTGCAAAAAGCCGACGGTTAATGTCCCTGAAGGATAGTAACAAATGAGTCTAAAAATATGCCTGAAGTGTGGGAGACCCTCTTTTATAAAGAATCATAACTCCAGGAAGAGGAGAACACAAGTAATTGATACCCCACGAAAGTGCGTGATAAACAAAAGGCCCCTATAGAGGCATTTGATAAACAAAAGGCCCCTATAGAGGTATTTGGTGAACAAGAGGCCCTTTGTAGAGGCATATATTGAATAAAAAACCCCTGAAGAGGTTCAAAATAAATAATTAGCCCTTGAAGAGGCACAGGTACCTGAAAATTTTGAGATCTCAATAAATTATGTGCACAATAGAGAAAAATGAGATCGAAATGAAGTTATTATCAATAATATTTTTTCTTTCCAAATGGCCTTAAACATCTGAAATGAGGATCAAAGCAAAAAATGTGGAAGAATGTGAAACTAAATGATTGGCCAAAATGGAAAGAAGCTATGCAGACAGAATTAAACTTGTTAATCAAACGAGACGTTTTAGACCTGTAGTCTAAACACCTAAAGGTGTAAAGCCTGTTGGGTACAAATGGGTATTTGTACGAAAGCGCAATGAAAATAATGAGATCATAAGATATAAAGCGTGATTAGTAGTAGCACAAGGTTTCTCGCAGAGACTTGGTATTGACTACGAGGAAACATATTCTCCTGTCATGGGCGCAATCACTTTCTGCTTTCTAATAAGCTTGGCAGTCTCTAAAGGACTGGATATGCGTCTCATGGATGTCATCACAACTTATCTATATGGATCCATAGATAATGACATTTATATAAAAATTCCTGAAGTATTTAAATTGCCTGAAGCAAAGAATACAAAGCCTTGTAATATGTGCTCAATCAAATTACAACGATCTCTATATGGATTGAAGCAATCGACGAATTAATGGTTCAATACGCCTTAGCAGTATTTATTAAAGAAGGTGTCTAATAACTATATATGCCCATGCATTTTATTAAGAAATCGAGAAAACAAGATTTGCAATTATTGTTATGTTGATGATCTAAATCTTGTGCAAGGACTCTTGAAGAGCTCTAAGAATAACAAAAATCTTTGAAAAATGGTGCACAAATGAAGAATCTTCCGGGAAAACAAAAATTTTGTCTCGCTTACAATTGTCGAACATTTCCACATTGGAGTTTTAGTTCATCATTCGGCATATACTAAGAAAATTTTTAAAGCGTTTTTATATGGATAAACACACCCTTTAAGTTAGGTAATGATTAATAGTTTCACTTGGCGTTGAGATTCAAACTCATTTTGTCCTTGAAAGGGTAAAGTACTTGGTCACGAGTACCATATGTAGTGTCATTGGTACGTTCCCATGTATCTTGCTAGCTGGCCTTGCCAGGATATTACTTTTACGTCGGTTGTTAATAGGGTATAGTTAGTTAAGCTATCAGGAACAACATATGGGTTTATTTTACTCAAAGGAATCAGAAAGTAGCAACTGTTTAGATATCTGATATAGGATACCTTTGAGACCATAAAGCGGATCTGAAGCAAAACATGTGTTTTGAAATTACATATTGATTGATATCTCATGGAATCCTTTGTGAGCAATAGTGTATCATCGAATGATTAAGAGATTATAAGCAATTCATAGAATCAAGTCATGAGATGTAATTTGGCTAAAATTAGTGATTCAACATGTCCAAGAATCATGTGGACTCCCTCACATCTAAAAGCGACCCAGACAAACATTATTTGAAGATAATGTTGCATGCATTCTACGCAATCAAGGAGATAGAACTAAACACATTTCTCAAAATTCTTTTACCTGACTCAAAATAGTGGTGAAATTGATGTTCAACAAATACGATCAAGTGATAATCTAGCAGACTTATTCACGAAGTCGTACCAACACTACAACATTCAGAAAACTAATACATAAGGTTGGAATGCCAACTTAAAGATATATCGACATGAGGGAACATGCTTATGACAAGATGTTAATGTCTTGCACTCTTACCCTTCGTCGGGTTTTATCACAGGGGGTTTCTTGTGGAGTTTTTAACGACGGTCAACAAACTAAGAACAATACATCGTCCGTAAGAAAAATATGCACTATTTTCCTTCGCTGGATTTTGTCACTGGGTTTTACTAGCAAGGTTTAATGAGGCATGACTTCTTTCTGGTGATTGAGTACAAGGGGAGTGTTATAGAGTGGAGCATTAACATGAGTGGTGAATGACACATTCAATAATGCTATATTAGGTAGTGAATGAGCATTACCATTCACTTCATTCCATTACTCACATTTATGATGAGTAAATGAAACCCTATGTTTAATGGCTTTATATAAGGCCTTCACCATCCTTTGTAAAAAGCATCAGGATCTCTTCTCTCTCTCCATTTAATTCTCTCACTAGTTCTCTCCCTCCTTATGCAAGCAAAAAAACATATTCATCTTGAACATTTATATGCACTTTATGAGGCTTCTGAAATTTTCTCTCTTTATTATATTTTATTTGCGTATCTTTCATCATCTTTTATTTTGGATTTGCTTATATATATTTGTTTCCATATATTGAAAATATATTTGGATTTTTTATAAAAAAGCTTGATCAGTCATTAACTTTTCATATATTTAAAAAAATCAATATAAAATTTATATAATTATCAATATATTTTCATAAAAAAGATCATTCATAAAATGAAAAATATCTAAATAATTAGATAAATCTAAATATCCCCTAATTTTATATAATTTTCAAAAATATTCCATAATTTATATAATCGGATAAAAAATTAAATCATTTTCCTAATTAATAAAATTTTGTTTGATGCATATATAAATTCAAATTTGGCAAATTTTTTTAATTCTTTAAAAAAGACCAACAATTTCATGCTATACTTCAAAGGAACAAATCATAACTCAATTGGCTTATAAATAAAATAAAATTACATAATTTATAATTTAAAATTTTGTATTCAATTATGTTTTTTAAATTTTTATTCAATTTATTGTTTGATAATTTTTTTTTTGTTTTTATAGAATGAGTTCCACTGATTCAAGAACCTCAAGAAAAGATTTAGTATGCAAGTTTGTTATTGAAATTCCCGAAAATAAATATTTGAGATTTAAATTTTGCAATCAAAATGTAAACAAAAATTTAATTTTCTAAAAATGGTAAAATGTTCGGTCAAAATATGGAATTTTCCGTCTCGGATGATGAAGCCGAGACTTCACCGTTGAGATAATCTCTGAAATCCTAGCTACCACGTCGATTAGTGAGTCCCGAGATAGTTGAAATTTCACGTTTTGAGCCGCAGAAGAGGGAGGCGGGACATGGCACTTTATGAGTGGCTCGAGTCTTAAGTGTCTGGCGAGAATGGTCAACGATAGTGAAGTGGAGCTGCATGAGACCACGTGGCATCATGCCATTGGAGGGAAATCCATGGTAGAGGGATAAGAGGATAGGGAAATCCAAGTCAACCAATGGGAGGTTGACATGTGGCAATAAGAGGACAAGTCTCTTGACCCAACTGTTTGGATGGGGGAAAAGAGAGGGAAAATAGAGAGAGAAAAGAAAGAGGAACGAGAAAGGAAGAGAGTTTTAGAGTGAGAAGCTTTCACTTCTCTCTAAATTTTCAGTGATAAAATCCGTCAGCTTCCAGGCGAGGCAATGAGATTCTGTACATGAGCTTCTGGCGTGGTACCGAGTTTTACTAGGTTGACAGAAACTTTGAAAAGTGAGGTTTTTCTCCTACTTGTTTTATTCTTTGACTAGAGTCATTTTAATGGATAGGAATATCTTAGCGCTAGATAATTACGTGTTTAGGTGTGAATTTGGGCAGTGAAGAAATCCCTAGAGTGGTTCTCACGGTCGGAAGAATGACCAAGTGGACTATTTGTGTGTGGTCTTGAGTGTGAATATGTTATTTCTTGATTAAATAACATGTTATGTTATTTGTGTGATGCTATGGGCGGTCGAAGGCAGTTTGCGAATTTTATATTAGTATGTGAGCTAATTTTTATATTATTGACTTGCCGCATGGATGACGCCGCAGTAGTTATAGGATAACTACATTTAGTAAATATCACGTAGCCAATATATTGCGATTTTTTTGTGAAATGGCATGTGCATTTTCATATGCCTTTGGGATAACCTAGAATCATAGGTGTATGGTATGACATAGAAAACATAGTTGCTAAATGGTTTGAAAAGGAAGATTTCAGAATTGCCTTGCGGAGTTGATATAATTCATCTCGGAGGAAGGCCGATACCATTCGGAGAGCTATCGACCTGTGTTCACCTCGAGAAGAGGTTGTCAAATAGATTTTGAGAGCTTCAGTATGTTTTTCAGAACAAAAACTTTTGTTTGAAAGCAGTGTTCTCACACTTGGCTTAGGCGTGCGTGAGGAGTCGCGAGGGCTCGAGAGTGGGAAAGATTGAGTCATTCTCATCCATTTCATGTAGACATTTAGTGGAACATATATGTTTTGTAGAATGTTTGGTTTGCCCATTAAGCTATGAGCACTTAGTTTGAGGTAACCCCATGTAGGATAATTCGCTCTTGGGCATTGCTCACCACATTCGAGAAAAATTATTCAGATGCGAAGGTTCCACTGGGGATGGGGAGAAGCATCAAGATCTTCAGATGGAAAAATGGCCATATCTTAAGCGTATTATGTATTTGTAAAAATCTGAGTAAAAAGACCGGTTTGGATAATTTATAATCAAAACAAATTGTAAATTAACTATTTTTGTATAAAATATACATTTTGAGTATGGTTGCATGGGCCAATGTGTACCATTTTATTCACGTATGGGTCTCATGATATGAGACACACCACGAGGTTTCCATGATTGTGGTGGTCAACGGAACCCCCGGGAAATGGGGCATCACAAAAAATGCACGAAATTAGTCAATAAACTTAAGCATCATTTAGTCATAACTCATCATGGTATGGAACCATGCAACAAAGTTAGTGAAGATGTTAGATTGGAATACAAAGAGGCATTGACTATTCAGGAACAAAAGCGAGCGATTGCTTGAGGAAATTAGTACGGGTCAACTTGGCTTTATGATAATGTTTTGTCTAAAACAATGGGGACATTAGGGAGTGGGAGTGGGAGTGGGAGTGGGAGTGGGAGTGGGAGTAGGAGTGGGACCGGAAGTGGGAGTGTAAGTGGGGATGGAGAACTTATACTTAGGGGACCCATGGATAAATTTATCACTTCACAAGCTAGACAAGGTACTTTAAATTCTAATTGGAAGCAAGAAAAAAGGAAGTGTGTAGAAAATATGATCATTTTATATATTCAAAAGGTCTTCCTTTCAATACTGTAAATGATCCCTATTGGTTTCCTTGATTGATGTTATTGCAAATTTTGGGTCGGGGTTTAAGTCTCCATCTATGCATGTGTAACGCCCCAAAAATACCCTAGAATTTTTATAATAATTTTAGTATATATTCTAGGTATGAATTGAGTCAAACTTGGGTTTTAATTAAATTTGATGATAGTAGAAAAGTAAATTTAAAGTGTGGGCATATGATTGAATATTATATGCTAAATTGAAGAAAATGGATTAGACAGAAATAAACCTAAGTGAAAAGGGAAAAATGTGGAAAATTGTAAAAATAAGGACCTAAAGGGTCCGAATGATACCTTAAATGCTAATGGGAGCTAAGTGATTTAAGAATAAGGAGAAAAATTAGAAATGATAAAAAAAGTG
Organism: Tetrastigma voinierianum; assembly: GCA_016808115.1. NCBI lineage: Eukaryota > Viridiplantae > Streptophyta > Magnoliopsida > Vitales > Vitaceae > Tetrastigma > Tetrastigma voinierianum. Next base: position 444,184 of record JAEQBH010001110.1, read on the forward strand.
TATAGGCGAGCAAGGCCTTACTTAAGTGGTTATAAAGACCAAACTTGGTCTTAGGGAGCTCATTTTTTTTTAGCCATCCCGTTTTTGGAAAAGGGGAAGAGAAATGGAGGAGAAGGAGCTAGGGTTTGCAAGAGATCAAGCTTTGGTGTTATTCTTTCCCCCACTTCTTGCTCCTAAAAGACCAAGCATCATATAAGAAGAGATTTGAAGAGGTTCAAGGTAAGAAAAATCAAAACCCTAACCTCATATTTTGATTTGGATTTTGGGTGGCAGCTTCGTAACTTGAGGAAATGGTTTTATGGGTACAACCACATTTGAGTTATTTTGGGGTGATTCATGGTGGATTTTGATATGGGGCGGTGGAGAAAGAGTTGTGGATGAAAAATGTGTGAAAATGCAAAATCAGCACATTTACGAAAAAGCCGTAGGGTGTACGATCACAGTTGAGGCTGTCTGTCTGATTATACGTGGTAACACGTACGATGCAGTCGAGTGTCTTCCGATGCAGGTGTGCGAAGGGTAACCTGTGCCAGAGTGCAGGTCAAAGGTGTCACCGTCTGGTTGTTCAGCAACCCCATTTGCATGTTTCGCATACGTTAAGTCCCGTATTAGGTATACCGATGTCTAGGGACCCTAAGAAGCGATTAATGGGGTTGATTAAGGTTAGGCTAAGTGAAAAATGCTGTACCTGGGTCTTGAGCTGAGACTTAGTGTCTTAACTTAAGACTTTTAACAAAAATAAATTTGTAATTCACTAAATTGTTTAACAATTGTTTATCCACTAAGAGTGATGTGAATGTTATTGACTAGGGACGAGGTGATCGCCTAACCTGAGTAGAGATCGAAGAGAAGAAGCTAGATTCGGCGGCCGGACATTTCTCGACTCTATTCTTATTTCAAGTATTTTGGTAGTTACCAAGTAACTATGAAATGAATACGTGAATGAGTATATGGAATAAGTACATAGATTGAGTATATCTTTGAAAGATATCTGAGAAGTGAATATGAAATTGAAATGTGATAATTGAAAACGAATAAATGGCGAATGATGATAGGGGCGGGTTATCAAAGCGGAATCGGAAGTCATAAAGTATGAATTGAAGATGCAATGAACCGCGACGGGGATGCGCCAATGGCATCCATCACGAAGGCACGAAATTATCAATGTCCCGGCGGGGATGCACTGTCGGCATCCGTCGCGATGGCATATGGCATTGAAGAAATGTCCCATGGCGGGATGCACGATCGGCATCGAACGCTGATGGCGATATCGTGGCGTTTAATTAATACCACGTAATGGGATGCGCAAAGCGGCATCGTCGTGCAGAGCGAATAAAGTGATACGTGTGGATGCACTGGCGGCATCCGTCATGATGGAGATCGGTATTCATGTATGGCACATTACGAATGATAATAAGATGCGGGATTCATCAAAGCGAAATCAAATTCGAGAAATTGTGAATTGAATAGTCAAGGTGAAATGACAGCAATTGGCGAGTGTAATGGGATTTTGTATATGCGTAAATATAATAATTAGATTGCCAGGTGAATTATTGCATTGAAAATACATGTTGTTATATGATAAATAGCTTGGCAAGCATGTCGATGATTAGCATGAGTATATGTTGATATAATAGACATGGTTTGATGTTAAATGCATGTCAAGTTAGAATTTAGATATTGAAATAGAGCGTATAGAACCACTAAGCATGAAAATGCTTAGCGTATAGTTTTATCTATGCGCAGGTATCGAGTAAGCAAAGAAAAAGAAGGCGAAATCGCGCGGTCTGGGAGTCATAGAGAAGTACGTATTATAAGTATACTGTCAATTTATATATTCTCTTTTGAACAAGTGGTATTTTGTAAACAAAGGGTTAAACAAAAACTTGATTTTTGTATATCATTTGAAAGAGCATAGAATTGCTTTCTTTGGCAAAATGTATTTTATTAATCTTTATCAGGCACTGCCAGTGCTTTGAATTTGTAAATGATTATGAACTTGCCCAGCGAAACACGCTCACGCAATAAACAAATTAATAAATGTTTTGATAAGATAAATGAAAACGTCGAATGCAGGGCTCCGGTTCGAATCATGACGGATGGGGCGGGGACCAAAGTCGAACAACTTTTGAAAAAAGAAAATTTAATAACACAGAAAATAAAAAAATAAACCGAGCGTCTGGGAGTTTGATTCGAGACTCATGTCGGGTCATTTGGGCTCGGGGAATTAAGCTACAGCATGAATTGAGGACATGAATTCTCAAGAAGAGTGAGGTGATGTAAGTATCATGATTGAAGAAACCATAAAAGCTTTGAAGCAATATGGATGTTCAATTATATCAAACGATTGGACAAATGGAAATAATATATGTCTTATCAATTTTTGGATGAATAGTCCCACTGGCACTTGGTTTTTCAAATCAATTAATGCATCTTATTCAATAAAAAATAGGGAATTGATGTTCATGTATCTTGATGAGGTAGTTGAAAAAATTGGTAAGGAGAATGTTGTGCAAGTATCAGCGATAATCGATCTAGTATGTGAATGTCGAGATGGGGCTTATATAGAGAGCGGGGGAAGATTGTAATTGGACACACTGGCTGCTCATTATATAGATTTGATGTTTAGGGTATTAGGAGCTAAATGTCCATGCTAATACACTTGCTAAAGCTAGACAAGTTGTAAGAGTTTATATGGACATACTTTAGTTCTTAGCTTGATGAGATTTACTAAAATCATGAAATTATTCATCCAGCAATTACACGGTTTGCTACTTCATTTATTAATCTTCAAAGTATTTATAAGCAAAAGCAAGTTATTGTAGCAATATTCTCCTCAGAAAAATGGTGTTTAAGCACATGGGCCAAAAAGCTCGAAGGTGTTAAAGCTCGAAGTACAGTGTTGTTTGTTCCAAACTTTTGGCATCATGTTTCTTTTTGCATAAAGGCCATTATTCCATTAGTTTAATGTTTTAGAAAGGGTTGGTCGGAGGAAAGACCAGTCATGGGTTATATGTATGAGTTAATGGACTTGGCTAAAGAGAAGATTGAATTTAATTGTGGGAGCGTGAAGAAAATATAAGACCCGATTTGGAGAAAATAAATGTAGGGGATGAACCCTGTAACTTCATCAACCTTTACATACAACAAATTATTACTTAATCCTCAATAGTGGTATGAAGATAAGTTCTCTAATGTGGATGAGGTGAGAAAATGATTATATGAATGCATGGATATGATGTTGGGTTTTGAAGATCGTTTAAAAGCCGACATTCAGTTGGACTCATATGACCAAGAAAAAGGTGAATTTGAAAGTTATATTGCAATTGAATCTAGAAAGGTAAGTCCTACAGTTGGTGGATGCTTTTGGGAGTTCACTTACAAAGTGAAGTTTGTTGTTCGAGTCCTTAGCCTTACTTGTAGTGCTTGGGATGTAAGAAAAGAAAATTAGTACATTTAATCTATTATCTACAATTTTGTAAATTTATATTCATATATTTTTATTCTAATATAGATAATTTCATTCATCTTAACACATAAATTTATTTCTTTTATTATTTACATGAATTCATACAAAAAAGATAAATAACTTGAACATAAAAAGTTGAATGCCTTAGTGTATGTAGATTTCTTCAGATTGAGCAAGCGAAGTCTATAAAGGAAACAAAATGTTGATCCGATTTTGGTGGATGAGCTTGATTTGAATGATTAAGGGATTATAGAGAAAGAAGATCCCCTCCTCGCGCTTAATTTTTGTTGGCTTGAAGATAATGAGTTATTCAATGTAGATGCTATTAGAGTGGTGTCATTGAGACGAGACTGGTATCAACGACACCCCCAAATCCCCGAGTCTTTATATATATATATATATATATATATTTTCCACGGAGTAACCTACAACAAGCATATAATAGCCTCATTCACGCGCATACTGCGTGTCCACTCAATTATCAAGCAATGACACATATGTTCCTCATTCAGACTCGTAATTGGTGCACTTAGTCTGATGATCAACTTTTCGAAACTATGTGGGCACCAAATTCCATCACGAGGCATATGGTTCGATTCTAGACTCAAAAGATCTTCCATATAGTCCAAACGCATAAAGCGGACTTAGACGAGAGAAGTGCAGTGATCAGTTAGTAACTATGAGCTCATTCCTAGGCGAGGTCGGCTCGGCGTAAGGGGTCAGCTCGGCCAAAGGGAGTCGGCTCGGCTATATTTGAGCACCAAATGCCATCCGGGCATGTGGTCAAATTCTAGGCCTCAGAAGCTTTCCATATAGTCCTGCCACCTAGAAAGCGGACTTGAGGCAGAAGGAGATTCATGGTCATCGGATTGAGGCGGCACCACATGACGACGGCCGACATGCGAGGCAAGCCAATTACCTGCATCTTTCATCATTTTCGAACTAATATGAGCTCGGATTATTGATACACATGCTATGGATAGTACTAGACTCAAAGGGCTTTCCGCAAAGTCTCTGACGGTGAAGCGGACTTTGGACGAGAAATTATGGTCGTCCAGAGTTGGCATACGCCAGAGCTCATTCTGCTGCTGAAGCGGAGAAGAGCCCTGACTAAAGGGTGTTCGACCTCACACCCAGCTCATCCTTCTTTGAGGTTGGCACACACGGCTCATCCTCTTGAGCTCGGCCATGGCTCATCCACTATGACTCGACGGAGGTCAGCTCAATCCCAAGAGAGCTTGGCCGGAAGGGTCGGCTACACTTGAGTCGGCTCGGCCTCCCTGACCATCCTGAGCTGATCCCGCTACAGCTCATCCCCTTCTTGAGCTCGGCCACATAGCTTCCCGACCCGTAGCCTCATAACTTGGGATGTAGAGGTCTAATTTGGGTGATTCGAAAGCCTAATGTCAATTTCTCAGGTAGAGCTACAATTTCCTTGAAGGATTCTAGTTCAGAAGATTCTCACTTTCCCAGCGAAAAATCATCCTCAGAAACTGATGTCTTGGGTCAACGGGGGCACTATTCCCACACAGCTCATCACTAGTGAGCTCGGCCACACACAGCTCATCCCACCTGAGCCTGGCCAAAAGTCCCAGCTCATCCAAAATGCAGGCTGGGAGAGGTCGACTCACCCCCCGAGAGGTCAGCTCGACCCGGAAGGCTCGGCCTGTGACTCCTCCCTCTCGAGACCCGCTCATTCAAAAGGTCCATATCTTGGGTTTGTAGAGACCTGATTTGGGTGATTCCAGCTACAACAAGCTCACTGATGGGGCTACAATATACCAGAAGGTGCAAACCAGAATTCCCTTTACTTCCCAATAAAAATTGGTCTTAAAGTTCGGACAATACATAGAATAAAAATAGAGGCTACTTCCTGTAGTTCGAGACGCAACCAAACATCCCCTCAAGGCAGACACCAACACCAAGAATTGCTGACAAACATATATTGAGTTTAATTACAATTTATTTGTCTAAGTACAAAATTTTGACAATTGTTCGAGTTTAAAACAAAAAAGCGTTTCTACCCATAAATTACAAAAAGAACACGATAAGCCATCTTAGATCTTCCTCTCAAGCTAAGACCTCATGAAGTACCTTCTCTTGGTGTACCTCCCGGTACCTGAAAATATTTTTCCTAGCAGGGTGACCTATGCCCAATAGAGTCTCCTACGAGTACACTCCCCTTTAAATTTTGTCTGATAGCATAATCCATAAAATCATTCACACACATTCATATAAAATATGCATATGTCTATATGAATATCTATGTCATCTGATCCTCATGACTCTCTCATACATACAATTTTCCATAACATGAAAACTAGTTTCAAAACAAAAAAGCTTTTTGTTTTGAAACCCAGCGAACAACCTCGATATCGAACTGACCCTCAAATATTTTACACACTTGGACAACCTCTAAATAGTAAACCATTAGGACAACCTCCAGTATCGAACCTTTGGACCATCTCAGGAACCCTTGATGGACAACCCTCGAGATATAGTTCATTGGACAAGCCTCGGATATAATTTAATTAGACAGCCCTCAGAATCCACTGTCTTTGGACCCTCAGATACATTTTATTCATGCACTGCACACCGATTCAACGTGACCCGTGCATGCAATGATAATGTCACTACATAATATCTCATGTTACATGCATGATGGAAACTACATGCAACACTCATAATATCTGCCTCACACCAAGCAGCATGTTAATATATAACAAGCATGCATATATTAACATCATTTTCTCACACGATCTACATGTTATTCAAACAAGAAATAACACACAAAAGCGATTTTAATCTCAAACTCAGAGAAAAGCTTGGCAATACACAGTGCACAACCAAGATCATCACGCTCGGATCCCGAGCCACGGTACAACAATCGAGTTCGAGGCTGGATTCTAACGGTCCCGACCAACGGCTTAATTTCTATAGTATTCTTTAAACCGACCCACTACTCGACTGCCCTCATATTCTTGGCTCTTAAACAAAGACTAACCAGTAGAAAAATCCCTACCTCTTGAAGTCGAATCAGTTCTTTATTTGCAACTCCTCACATTTGTGTCGGAGAAGCTGCGGTTCTCTTTCACTCGTTAATCATCTTGCTCTTTCTTTTTCTTTTCTCTTTTCTTTTTCCCTTTTCTCTTCTCTTCCCCAAACAAATTGCTTTAGGTGGAGAATACTTACCTAGTGTAGAACACCTCTCCTTCTCTCCTCATGCCACATAGCTTTCCACGTGTCATTCCTTGCCCACTTTCACTTCCTGTCTCGTGCAAGATAGAGAGTGACCACTTAGCTTCCACCCAGTGCCCTGCTCCTCAGATGCCATGGAATGCATCTTCATGCCAAAAATGTCGCCTCTCATTTTTGTCCGTTAGTCTGAAAATTCAAGTGTATTCGACCTCCTCAGTCGTGAAGTCGATTATGTACCTAGATTTCGCGAGGCAGACTCCAGCGGTGTGACCCGATGTCATCATCGAGATCTAGAGAAATTCGGGTTTTACAACTTCGTGTCTATCATTTACCTCTGGTCTCACAATCACCCAATAACATGGTTTCTTCACAATTCTATAAAAGAAAACATAATGGTGCTCAAATGCAAAACTAAGCGAAATTTGATTAGTTTAATGATGAACATAAATATTTCCATATTTATCTTTATACTAGGTTCAAGTAGACGAGGCAAAGAAAGGATTTCAATTTATCGCAATTCATGAACATGTGAATTTGGATGAAATGAGAACATTTGACAATCGAATTTTCCTTCTATTGATATTAGATGATGATGATGATCATTTGACATTGAAGTGGAGGTTCAGGTTGAAATATTATGATTTAGTTTGAAATTTTTTTAAGTTTGAACTAATTACTATGTTGACTCATTTTCTATTTTGCCATGACTTAGTTATGGATCGTGAAAATTTTGAAACTATAGTGGTAGTTTAATGTAATTCCTATTGCTTGACTAAGTTATGGTTCTTTATGTGAAGTATAGAAATAGTTTTATGTTATTTTATTTTATTTTTAATATATTATTAAATTATATTTGTAACACCTCAAATTATACTCTAGTAGTTTATTACATGTTTAAAGTATAATATAAGTAAAATTTACATTTCAGAATTTAAGTTCTAAGTGAAAAGGATAAAGCGGGATGTCGCTAAGTCAGGATAAATTAGTGGTGACATTAAGGACAAGATTATAACACAAGAAAGATTATATACTGGGTGAAATTTAATAAGTTGGTTTGCAAATAAAAATGAAAATGAAGGTGATAATAATGGGCATTTGGCGAAATTTGGATAAGACGAACATGGTCTTAGAGAGAGAGGAGATTATTCTCGTTTTGGCTAGGGTTTACGATTGGAGAAAGTGAGAGCGAAGAAGAAGAAGGAAAGAATGAAGAAGAAGAAGAAGAAAATCCAGGTTTGGAATTTATGTTTGGAAGTTTGGAATTCTTGTTTGGAACACCTCTTTTGTTTGGAACTCTTGGATTTGTTGGTTAGGAAACCCTCTATCTTTCTTTGTCTACGTTGGATGAGAAAAACCCCTAACTCTTTAATACATGTATTTGGTTGGTTCAAGTCAATTTTGTGGTTGGTTTGAGTTGGTTTTAGTTTTTAGTTAGAAGATCTCAGTGAAAATGGCGGGCGGCCATTTCTGTGAAAATCGCGGTGAGTGCGATGCTGGTTGATGCCGGTACTGTGTTGTTTATCCTAGAGGAGGGTGAGTACCGATACTAAGAGTTGAGTATCGGTACTCAAAGATGTTTTCAGTCTAGAGGGTATTAGTACCCGATGCTTGAAATTTGATGCTGGGTACTCAGTGAATTTAAGGTCCCCGAATGATGTTAAAATCTGAGTGAAAGCTAAGTACCGATTCAGAATGTAAAACCCCAACCTTAATTGAATGTTATAATATCGTAGTTGTTAGGCTGATTAGAGGTGTATTAGAAGCGGAGTAGATTATAATTTAGAAGCGTTAAGACCTTTAAGCATAAAGTGAAAAATTTTGAAAATTTTCATAGGATCGCCCCTCATCAATAAAATAGTGATTATTCTTATTATATCCCGGATGGAGGGGTTTTGTAGAATTTTTAAGAAATTTCGACTCTGTAGCTTTGAAATGATATTTAAAAAGGGTGGAGATTTAAGTGAATAGTGATTCCGATTTGGAAATTCGAATGCAGAGGCACGGAAGTGGGCGAAAATACGAAAATGTCGAAATTAATCTTAGGTCTAACGAAACTGAAACGGTGAAGTGGAGTCGTTTGATTAGTTTCCGGGTGTTGATCGAGCGTGTTTGGATCAATGTGCGCTATTGTCGGATTTTGGTTTAATGATTTTAAATCGATTTGGTAGTTCCAGGCACTTGGGAATCCCTTTGTGAAGAGATTTAGTAGAATATTTCATGTTCAATTTGAAGTTTAGGCGACCTTAGAATATTTTGGCGTTTAATCGGGTATAAAAAAGCGTTATAAGCGAAAATGAATAAAAATGTGATATAAAGAATATTTTCTTGAATCAAAACCTTTCTTAATGGCTAAGTTATGATTAAAATAATAGGTTAGTGGCTTGGCCTCATGAGAATGGACCAATGAGATTCTTGGGCTCAAGTGCAATTTTGGCAAGTTGTGTGGGTCAAGAGTAAATTCAGAAGTTCAAATTCATCAAGGGGAGAAAACGGCCGACCATGAGGAGGAAAGAGAGAAGAAAAGAGAGAAAAGAAAGGAAGGAAAAAACGTGTTAGGCCAAGGTGAGAGCCAAAGGTGTTGAGGATGTAGTTTTTCTTCTCCTTCCAAATTTCAGTGATCTCTGAGTGGAATCAAGAGAAAAGCCGGAAAGCCGAAGCAAGTCGGTTTCTAATTGTGGGGGAAGTTGGATTTTATGTTTCATGCTAATGTCTTGATTTTCATGTATGGATGTTAGGTCAAATTGTTATTAAGTTGATGTTGATGGTTTGATATAGTTGAGAAAAGAAATGGATTAGGTTTAGGTTTTGAAAAATAAGTAGTGATTTGTTAGGTTGATAGTGAATTTTTGTGTGATATGTTGAAATTGGTTGGGGATTATGACAGTTAAAGTACCAGGCAGTACTCAAATTAGATGAGTTAAAGTTGAAGAATGGAAGAACAAATTGAATATGGCTTTGTGGCATATTTCGTCAAAAATGAAATAAGAGAGGGTCAAGGTGATTGTGTTTTAATATTCTGATTGAATAACTTTCTGAAGTAAAGTGGTGGGTTAGAAAAGGATTTGGTGAGGCATTAAAAGATTTGTAAAGTAAAGGTATTTTAAGTATTCTTACATTTTATTTTTAAAGTGATTAAACTGGGATTAAAGTGAATATGTGATGTGGTTGGGTGAAAATGAATGTGTATGTGGTGGATTAAAATGGAAGTTATGGTTAATGTTTAATTGGTTTCTTGAAGAAATGAAAATGACTTATCGAATGGGAAACTGGGAGTCGACGGGAAGCAAGCGGGATTGAAGCGATTGAACAATGAGTGCTAAAGCGATGTTTTAATTAGTTTTAAAGTGACGATTTTAATGTTAAAATGAAAATTTAATGTAATTTATATATGTATATTAATATAATAATGTAGTAAATATTATATATTATTAGTATATATATATATATATATATATATATATATATATATATATATATATATATATATATATATATATATATGTTTATCTTACCCTAATATATGTATTTATAATAAAATTATATGTATGCATATGTTAAGGCATTATGTGGAAAGTTAAAATATTGTAAATGATGCATATGTATATTTGCGTATATATGTGTTTTCATATTAAAGTAAAGAAGTTTAAATAGAATTTATAAATGTATTTTGAATAAATGTTTCTTGATGGTTACTAACATATGGCGTATGATTGATATACGAAGTAAGAGTACCTTAAAGCGTGTAAGGATTTATGCAGAGGAAAAGTTATAGGTTCTTTCCATGGGAGGAAATAGATTTTTAACGTAATATCCTTGCACGTGATAAAGTACCTATGGCTGAATTTCATATGCAAAAAAGGCGTGAGTTTCCTCATGATGTAGTGGTTATGGCTTGGATTGAAGGCCATCCCTCATCATTGATGCCCCGAAACTATTAAGTCAGTTTACCCACTAGGTTCCATTAGAAAGAAAGTTTAAAGTATAAATTGATTTTTAATTGAATAAATGTTCTATTAAACTTTGATATATATCTTGAAAATGTTGTCTAAATGAAAATGTACACTCGCAGGCTCCTTTAGCTCACTCTTTAGGTATGTTTCAAAAACATTTCGGGACCGAGAGCAGTGCCGATGAGCATCCCACCTTTCCGGTGAGTCGAGCCATCGAGGAAACGCGCTGTGGCCCCCGCATTGTATATATATTTTGTATATTGTATATGTTGAAAATTTTGTCATGTATATATGTATATATGTATATATATTTTGAAAAGGAACTATGTGGGCTTTGATTCTCAGTTGACGAGGTACGTAGGCGGTCGGCTTAAGTCCGGCTCAAGCCCAATCTTTTTATAAAAATGTGCATGGAATTGAAGAAGTTCTGAATGTTTTGACGATTTGAAGTGAATAAATGTATATGTGTATATATTGTGCTTGATTGAGTTTTGGACGGGGAGTCCTAAAACGGAAGTTGAGAATTGAAAGATTAGAAGTGTTTTAAATGTTTTCGCGGGTTTTTGAATATTTGTGAAAGTTCGAAAACAGAGGAAACTCTGGCCGATTTTTCTGAAAAAATTCTAAGTGTTTGAAAAAAAAAAAAAGAAAAAAAAAAAAAAATTTACCACTTTGCTTCCGCATTATTTTCTAAAGATATGATAAGGATTGTAAAGGGGTTCGCTCCATGGATTTTTATTTGATTGTTTTGAGGAAAAGTTTCTATATCTGTTGGAGTGCCGGGAGGTCCCCTCGGGTTCATGAGGTTAATCCTGGTCGGGATCCTTCAAAAGTGGTCTAAGGTCCATAGAATGTTAAGTACCGGTACTGAAAGATGAGTACCGATACTCAAAGTTGTTTAAGGTTCAGTGCGGGTCACGTAACTGTTTTGTTTGTTCTTCCGGCTATTCGAATGAAATGTCGATGCGTGTATCTGAGTTGGGTGAAAAAGGCTGTCTCCTTCGCCTCGGTGATCTGTTAATTAAGAATGATATAACAAACTCGGTAACACATATAATTGTATGCACGCTAAGACGAATAGTGAATGAATAAACTACCTACATTCGGTGCTTCCGCACTCCTGCTAGTGCTACGACACTCATGCTAATGCTACGGCACTTCTGTTACTTGGGCGATCCACGTCTCACGATTGGTGCCCGACACTCGCCCCTTTAGTGCTACGACACTTACGTTGCGTGGCGAGCGTCTTTGCTGATCTTGTACCATACAGCCGGGTACATATTGTGTTGTTTCTCTCATTCATTGTTACAGATCTATGCAGACAAATACTTATATGTTGTCTATTTGAATAATGAACAAGAAGAAAGCATAAATCGGTTTTATTACGTAGTGGCCTCTGGTACCTTACGCCTGAATCTATGTTACGAACTCCTAGGGAGATATGAAATTTCGTTATAAATTATGTTATATGAAAACTACGGTATAGAAGTGCGTTTATACGTAAACTTTCGACATATAAAATTATGTTATATGTATCCTGTAAATGTGGACCACTTCAAGTGATCATAGCGTTATTTGTTTCCCACTAAGCTATAAGTTTAGCACGGGTGTTTCATCCGTGTAAGTATTGAAGAGGACATCCGAGGCATTCCGTATTCACCAAGGCCAACACAGCAATAGGAGCCCACCTGATGTAGGTTTTTATTTTTGGTTTTATAATGTAAATGTAAAATTTTTATAATAGTGGAATTTGTATAAGTACAAGAAAAAGGGACTCAGGAATATGTACGGAACTGACTTAAACACCACTACGGTGGTAGTGCCCAAGTTTTATTTCCATATGGTTATATATGAAAATGGACCCACCAATGTTAGAAAAGCAAATTAAAGAGTCACCAGGTCCATGTAGGTGCCCCTATAACGCTGGCGGAAGGTAGGAGCGTGACAATATTTATCATCACAAAAGGTTTACATCACAAAAGGTTTATGTCTCAATACTTCGAGGCTTACGTCTCGCCTCCACCGGACAGCATCGCGTTACGGTTTCCTGCCCAAAACATAGGTTGTGTCTTTAATAATATTTTTACGAGTAGGCAATGTGAGTTCATTTGGGAGTTTTTACGAATATAACCTTTCTCATATCTCAATTTAGAATTATGATGGATTATCATGTTTTTGTTTATTTTTTTTTTTTTTTTTTTTTTTTTTTTGTGTTAGGACCAAGGATGGAAATATCGGTTTCGGCGGATGTTTTAACAGGATATCGGTACTTAGTTTTACGGGATATGGATATATCGGGTTATCGGTGGATATTTTTACATGAATATCGATATATGAAATTAACAAAATACTTTGAAAATTCATTGAAATACTTTCTAAAGTGTAAATGACATTAATAATCAAATATATACATTGAAATTACATTACAATAAGCTTTTAAAATCAAAATGAAGATCGATGTGGCTCCATTGCAAAATTTGATAGAGGGATCCTATTGGAGACATAAAAGTGCAACATTTATATAGGGTTTTAAGCCCCTCAGCTCATGTTTTGCTTTCATTTTGTGTAGAATAGGTGTTTTTGACCTTTTCTACTATTTTTATGCGTGTGCAGGTTGTTCGATGTCCTATGCACATTTTCGTAGCGGTTTGGTTCCAGAGAACAATTATAGATCATCATTGTCGATTACAGATGCTATCGAGAGGCCCCGGGTAGTTCTAAAGTGAAGAGGGGCAGCTGTGGAGGTAGTGGTACTAGTATCACACTAGCGGTAGTACCCACATCTCTGATGGGCAGTGGTGCGGTACCAAAGATAGTGATGCTGATGCCATAAAAGGCTCGATAAGTACCGGTGCACTTTTGAGTGCCGGTTACCACGCTAACTAGTGGGGTACCAACATGCGATCTCTGTAGGATTTGAGCGGAATTTCGATCTTGGTGCAAGGGCACACTCGTCTTTTGATCCCCACTTCGAGATCACTAATGAGAGCCCACTTTAGGGTAGAATGGAGGAAGTTCGGATTCTAGGGTTTGGCTCCCAGCCTTTGGGTGTTTTCTTTTTTTCTAGGTTTTCATATAGTAGAGTACTTAGTTTTGTTCTGATTCTGGGTTTTTAAGTAATTGTAATCTTTCAATTGATTTGATAAATTGGTATTCATTGAGAGACTCTGCGTTTTTTATATCTCAACCTTGCAATTAAAGTGTTATTTCTCAATTTACGTTTACTATTAGTGTTCCAGCAATTATGAATCAATTCTCAGCTTTAATGGAGTTCTAAACCTCCATGATAGGGTTCTAATGGTCGAAACTCACCCCCTTCAATGTAACTGCCCTCAATCCCTCTTTTGTGCTTCAATGGGATTTGTACGATATTAAACACTTGTGAAAACTCTTCTAAAACCTTAGTTTGGCATCTTCTTGACAACGTGTGAACGAGAGATTCTTGGCACACGTTGTGCTTGATCTCAAATGCAAACTAAGAGTCCAAACCAATCTTCTGAGCAAGTGTTTGGTATCGTTAAATTATTCTTTGTCTTACAAAAGCTTTTAAAGTTATATCCCCCATCGAAGACCATTCATCAATGGCTCCTAGATGAGATTGTAAGTGAGAGGTGGGTTTTACCTAGTTGGTGGTGAGCGGAAACCTAAGGATCCTATCATTCGCCCTTCTAGTTTTACAATAGTTTAAGTCAATCGATTAATAAATCAATCAATCACAACCCCCTAGATTTTACTTTAATCGCACATTCATTGCAAAGCAATCCTTAAGGATCACCTAGGAAACCACTCACAGAAAAATGACACCGTGAACAAATTATAATGTTTGGCGACATCAGTTCCTACGCTTGGGAATAGTTTCGGCATACGAAATAGACGAAGCATTTTTGGCGGATTCTTGCAGTGATGGCAAGCACTCCTGGTTGATCCGGAAATAGTGGTAATTTGCAGTGCATTACCATCAGGCCACATTCTCTCACCTTTCTTTTAATCCTTTTGTAGGTAATATACGTGGATACTGTCTAGTTGGGGTAATATTGGTGCATGTCGGTTTGGGCTCGTGGCGAACAGCAGCAGGCTTGTAGGATTATACCTCAAAGACATTACGAGAGAGTCCACGTTAAGACATTTGGTGGGCCAGCCAAAGCCTCGAATGGAACATCTCGGGAATCAGCAAACACTTTTTAATCCAAATGACCAAGGGTTACCTGGTAACCCACAAAGACCCCATGAACCTCCACGACAAGGAGATGGTGTTGCATCGCCGGCAATCCGTTAAGCGAAGGAAATGTTAATTTTGAAGAAAAAGAGTATGCTCCGAGCTCCCCCTGCCCTTTACCCGATGTGGAAAGAACCCTTCGAAGATTCTACAACCTCGAAAGAACCCTGACAAACTCATGTATTCACCTACGAGGCTAACCAATTCCTTATGAAATTCGGAGATGACCGTCTTCTCCGCATTAATCAGAAATTCGGTCGAGAACCTCATTCATGAGAGATTTTGAGGATGTTTGCAGTGCTTTCCTTTCTACAGGATCGCCCCTCCATATAATTTGTATGGTTTTATTCCCATTCTCTCTGAAAGAAAAGGCTAAAATATGGTTTCACTCGCTTACTCCCAATTCAATTTTTACTTGGGAGGACATGCGAAATGAATTCCTGAATAAATTCTTCCCTCATGCGTATTAATGCACTCGTCGAGCAATCAAAACTTTTAAAAACTAGGGTGAACCTTTTTGCTATTGTATGGGAAAAGATAAGGACCTCCTCACGCTCTCCCTCACCATGGTTTGGATGTTGGACAAATTGTTGTTTATTTTCACCAAGGGTTTGTCCTAAATATGAGCAATACATCAGAATGATATGTGCGGGAATTCTGAAAAAGCTAAGGAGTGTGCAATTTTGATACAATAGCAAAAAATGCTTCGAAAATTAGGAGACTAATGCCTCTAGACAACGCTGAGATTACATGTATACACAGTAGGAGGAATACATCGCAAGTGTGACCTACAATGAAAATAACCAATTTAACTAGGAAGTTAGAGGCCATCGAATTGAAAAAGTGAATGAGGTGGCTTGTTGTACCCAAAATTTTAACCGATTGCCTATGGGATGCAGCAGTGGAGAGTCATGCATCATCTGCAATGACCCCACTCATTCAACCATTACTTGCCACACAACCTTTTCCTCAGTGAAGGAGAAATCGAAATAAAAACTGACTAATGCTCTTAATTGCAAAAGCCCTTCAATTCTCCATACTCCCAAAACTTATAATCCCGGGGTGGGGTCAAGACCGAATTTTAGTTGAATGAGGAGGCCAAAGGCTCATTGCCAAATAACCAAATTTGAGCACCAAAACCAAGGTTTTCAAATCGAGCCCCTCGATTTCAAATGTCGGGTCTCGAGGTTCTGCTAATTTCATAGGGTTTCACTCATACTCTTTCTCAAGGGAGTCAAAACCAACAGCTTTACCAACCTCTCCATAAGAGAAGTTTGGAGGACATTGTGACCGCAGGTTGAAGCTGACAATCCGCTAACATTGAATTTGAAAACGATAGCCGTGATGTGAGATCCCAAATCACTAAGTTGACCTCTTCTATGGGCAGTTTTCAATAAGAAAAATTGAAACTCCCTTCTCGGACCATCCAAAACCGCCAAGGTCAAAATAGTATTGGAATCTCAAGTCCAAACGAATGCAACATGAACATTGCCAGCTATCACATATGAAGTGGAAGAAATCAATTGATAAAACAATTCAACGAAGAATTGTCAAAGAAACAACAAAAGATGTGCAAAATGAACTACTAAGGGATGATGAGGGTGTGCAGCCTCATGTTCTCGACAGATGTTGTTGATGTTGAGCGAGAAAAAAGATAAAGCCTTCCATTTCCCTCTGCTCCCGCACCTCCAGGTTGAGAGCACACAGCGTGAACAATCACTCTGAAATCTATGAGTTGTTCAAACAGGTTAAGGTAAACATCCCCTTATTAGATGCCATTAAGCAAATTTCGTCATATGCCAAGTTTTTGAAAGACTTGTGCACTATGAAAAGAAAGTTAGGTGTCAACAAGGACGCATTCATGATTGAACAGTCCACCTCCTTGATTAGGAACAATTTGGCCCCAAAATACAAAGACCCAAGAAGCCCCACCATTTCCATAGTGGTAGGAAATTCAAAATTAGGACATGCTCTAGTGGACTTGGGCAGTGTTAATTTGTTGCCGCCCTCATTTATATGTTGATAGGGTTAAGAGAGTTAGAGCAGGCTAATAGTACCCTTGACTAGGCGACCATAGTGTAAAAATTCCTAGAGGGATAGTGAAGGATGTATTGGTGCAAGTAGACAAGTTCTACTTTCCTGTGGACTTTGTTGTTCTTGACACTCAACCTGTGGTGAATCAAGGGACTCAATTCCCAGTGATTCTTGGTAGGCCATTCTTGGCCACTGCCAATGCCATCATACACTGTAGGGGAGGACTAATGACGTTATCTTTTGGTAACATGACTGTTAATTTGAATATCTTCAATGTTATCAATGAGATAGGGGATGATGAGGACATCTGTGAGGTAAATATGATAAAATCTGTTGTGCAGAACTATGTAGATCTTGTTTCATATGATGATCCTCTCAAGTCTTGTCTAGTAAGCCCAAATTGTGTCGAGGAGGTAACCACATCTGAATTGGAGTTTCTGCACTCCATAATTGAGCACTATGAGGTAATGGAAGCAAATGGGTGGGCACCCAAATTTGAAATATTGCCACCAATAGAGGACAAAGTATTATTATCGGAAGAGAACCCACCTAAGCTTGAGTTGAAATCCTTACCATCGCATCCTGATATGTTCTAAGGGGTAGAAGAAACTTTCCGTGTCCTTATCCTGCTAACAGAGTCGAGATCAAGAGAACAAACTTTTGGAGATATTGAGAACCCATAAAACTGCCATAGGATGGACAATTGCATATATTAAGGGAATTAGCCCCTTGATTTGCATACATAGGATTCACTTGGAAGAGGATGTCAAACCCTCTAGACAACCACAGCGGCGATTGAACTCGGTCATGAAAGAAGTTGTCAAGAAAGAGGTTTTAAAACTACTGGATGTAGGTGTTATTTACCCCATCGTAGATAGCAGAGTGGGTGGAGTCTGACCCAGCTAGTTCATCTGGGTCACTATGGTAGCAAATGAACATAATGAGCTAATTCTAACTCGAGTCACCACAGGTTGGAGGGTGTGCATAGACTATAGGAAACTCAATGTTGGCACTAGGAAAGATCATTTCCCTCTACATTTTGTGGAACAAATGTTAGAGAGAGTTGTAAGGCATGAATTTTATTGTTTTCTAGATGGGTGCTCAGGATACAATCAAATTGAGATAGCCACCTACTGCCCATTTTGTACGTTTGCCTTTAGGAAAATGCCGCCCAGTTATGTAATGCATCATGAACCTTCAATGATTGCATGATGGGGATTTTTAGTGATATGATAGAACATATTTTAGAGATTTTCATAGATGATTTCTCTATTTTTGGAGATTCTTATGAGGGATGTCTAGAGAATTTAAAGAGAGTACTGGAGAGATGTCAGGAGAAAAAATTAGAGTTGAATTGGGAGAAGTGACACAAGGGATTGTGTTAGGACACATAGTCTCGAGATAAGGAATAGGGGCAGATAAAGCAAAAGTTGAGTTGATCTCAAACTTACCTACCCCTAAGTGTGTCAGGAATCATCTCGGTCATTCTTAGGTCATGCGGGATTTTATAGGAGATTCATAAGAGGCTGTAGTGCCATAGCAGATCCTTTGTGCAATTTGCTTGCGAGATGTCACCTTTGAATGGTTACAAGCATGTGATGACCTTTGATGGCCCGAAAGCGATGTTAGTGTCACCTCCTATCATGCGATCTCATAATTGGAACCTTCCTTTTGAGATCATATGTGGTGCTAGTGATTATGCCATAGGGGCTATATTAGGGCAAAGGGAAGATAAAAAAGCATTTGTGATCCATTATGCGTAGACTTCGAGATTCACTTCACCATGCATATAATTTGATGCAACTACCGGCTGTAATCGCCCATTTCAAATGGTAGTTAAACTATCTGAGTATCTTTAAGGCATAAGCCTGACCAGAGACACTAATCATACACATAACGATTATTATCACGCAATCAATTTTGCCTTTAAAATATTGTTTTCAACAAAATTTTTATTTTCAAAAAATTTTTTTATTTTTGAAAATTTCTTTTAAAATTTAATAATTTATTGATTTTATTTGATTTTTTTTTTGATTTAATAATTTTTTTTTTTTTGAAAATTTGTTACCATGAGCAGTGTTCATTTGGTGACTCGGGGAAAATCACAGGAGTCGAGGCAGGGTCCAAAGCCGAGCAGGCAGGCTAGGTGAGCGATTTTCGCCCGGCCCGGCTGCGCACCATCCGGCCTTGAGGCCGCGTAGTGCCAGCGCACGTGCTTCAGTAGCGCCAGCGGCGCTGGCGCTCGCCGCGCGCCAGCTCTCGTAGCGCTGCTTGTGGCGCCTGCCTAGCCCGGCGTCGGCGCTGCCCGGCCTCGGTCGATCCTGATGGTAATATCGTGTACGACCTTCTCACTTGACCCCCCGATCTCACAATACAGTGCTGTATTGTGATACAGTTCATAACCTACCTCTATTGCAATACAACACAAGCCTTACTTGATAAATTTTCCTTTTCTCGAGAGCTACCTTTGTTTTTAGCCTTGCAATATACTTGAAGCGATGGCCAAAATTCAATTTTCTGCACAAAATTTTTTTTTTTTTTTTCATTATAATTAATTTTTTTTTTTTCATTTGTTTCCAGAAATTGGAAAAATCACTAAAAATCATTAAAATCATTTTTTTTTCAAATTTTCTTGGACACTCAAAATAAATTCATAAAACTTATTTTTCTCCATTTTCTTAAATTTTATACTATATAAAACCTTAGAAAGTATTTTCTCACCTCATAACCAAATAAATTTATAAAATTTATTTTTCTTTTCGATTTTTCACTTTGAAAATTTTTTTCTCCACTCAAATAAATTTATAAAAATTTATTTTCTTCCATTTTCTTCAATTTTACCACTTGTAAAATCTTAGAAAATTATTTTCTTCGATCCTCATCCAATAAATTCATAAAAATTTATTTCCTCAGATTTTCTTCAACTTAGAAAATTATTTTCATCACCTGATAGGCCAAATAAATTTATAAAATTTATTCTTTTCATCTTCTTTTCCGGTTTGGCCCTGCTTTGTACCACCAGAAATATTTTCTAAAATATTTTCTACACTTCCATGTGCTAATCACCAAGCACACATACAATCTCAACACTTAAAACATGTCAAGCACACCAACACACAACATGACATGGCATACACACCAATCATCAAATATTCACAAAATCACACAAAACACATCAACACACGTGCACGTAGTGTCCTAGTTTTGATCAGTGATTTTCTAGGTATCTCATACTAAACTCAGCATCGAACCACACCTAGTGGTGATGCTCTTCCTGACCATGGCACAAGCCCAAATTTTCTATCCATAGGTTTCCATATACTTATACTCCACATCATACCACCTAGTGGTGATGGATATGACGAGGCTCCTAGGTATTAGTCTTGCCTAAGCTCGATACCAAGCTGTGACGCCCCAAAACCCGGGGGTCCGTTGACTACCCGTCAACCCGCGGAATACAATTGGAGGTTGGATTACCCGACGCCACTTTAGAAAATCGGGCAGAGTCTCCTTTGTGCGGGAGCTCTGAAACATAAAACTGCGTACGATACAACCGGTCAAATATATGCAATATATCCAATACGGCCACTTGGGCCCATAAACGATTACTTTCGATGTACATGCCAGCTATGAAACCAACTATATACCCAATAGTTACAAGAGTTAATATTTTTACTCTTAAACAATACATATATTAAGCATTAAGGTTCTAATACATGTACAACCACCAAAAGCCACATCGACTTTCTTCCTGATAAATCTCTAGGAAGAGTCGTCCTCGCACGCTCCCTGTACCTGTAAAATAAGGGGGATCCCACGACGGGGTGAGCTAAAGCTCGGTGGGAGATTCGCCTAGAGTGACACTCTCCATCTAAAGCGCGGTGCAATGTTCCAAAGTAAACACACATTCAAGCAAATGCATGATCCTACTTGAATGTCTACATGACCCAACTCAGATCAGTCCTCTTAGACTCTCTCAGTACTTTAGCCTTGTATGAGAACTATTATTGTTGATAGTGAGCAACCTCCGATGAATATATATCCATTGAACTCAGGCGATTGATATATATTGGTTTGTTGTGGACTACCCTCCGATGAATAAATATCAAGAAGCGGCTAGCTCGGAAGCCGGTTGATATATTATTTGGATTTGGACTCTCTCAGATAATTGACATTTTAGTACACCCTCAGAACCTTGTTTCTCTAGACTCATCTCATGCACTAACTCCTATATTCTAGGATGTTCGATTGCATATGAATATGTATGCGGTTCAATTCAGTCTAATTCACATGTAAATATATATAAACATGCATATATTTACAAAACAACCAATTCACACAATCATGTCATGTAAATTATCCATTTCAACATCCAAATTAGCTATGGGCTAATGATTTTTACAGTAATTTAATTTAAATCTTTCGACCAACCGTATTTTCACAAAAATATATATTTTTAGAACACTATTCAGGAATAGTGAAACCTACGTTTACTATTCTGGGAAAATCCCGCAAACATCGGTTCACTTAGTGAACCCGCCAATCCATGACCATTCGGCCCAATGCGCCACCAAGCAAACATTTAATGCACAAGTTAACACCCGTACACCAAAGCATTTCATCGCACGACGGTCACATTTATCCTTTCTCTTTAAAAATTCTATCATTAAGATTAAGTTTTGAGGATGATAAATATTAGCTCAAACTCATTCAGCCAAAACATCAAAACATAAAATGAATAACCTTACAGTAAGAGAAACCCTACCTCAAGAGTTGAAAACTCCCGAATCATGAATCTAAGTGAAATGCGTAAATGAACATTTATATTCTTACCACGAAGACGCCAGCGGTGGATCAGTGCCTTCTGAGAAAGTGGAAGACTATATATGAATCCATATTGTGTTTTGTAGCTCACGCATCCCTCCACTCATTCCGTTTTTATCTTTGAATTTTGTACAGAATGACACTCTTATGTCGCCATTCTCATTAAAGCAATTAAATAATGCCATCATGTCCTTCTTTACGAAATTGAGCCGGTACTACACCGATCCGTCCATTTTCATCATTTCTCTACTCATACCGCCTTAATTACGTAGTCGCGATATATGTGGCCCGTCGTATCGAAAAATCGTTTATGGCGCAGCGATGCACCGGCGTGCGACTCAGCGTGGCGGAAAATTACGAGTACTGCGTGCTAACTGGGTTGCGAGGCGATTCCGGCGGTACAATCCGTTTTGTCATCCGAGATCCTGAGAATTAACCCGTTTTGTCGAAATTACAATTTGTAATGAAATTACGATTTTGCCCTTACTCGAGAATAGATTTCTCGAGTCTTATTCTCCCCTCCTTAAAAGGAATTTCGTCCCGAAATTCGAAACGATCTTTATCAAACACATGCATATGCAACGTGCACTCTATCATGCATGTAAACTAGTCATTTAAATCTTAAACGACTAAACTACGTGCCTTCATCCTAAGCGAGAAGGGATAGGTGGCGCATCGTGTCTCGCTCCCACGTTGACTCCTCCACTCCCTGATTGCCTCCGTAGCACTCTCGCTGCCTCGCGGTCTTGCGTCGCAAAAGCGCGATCCACGGTATCAACAATGCTGCGGTCCCTCCTCAAAGGTCCCATCGGTATCAACCTCAATCTATCCCGATCCACCTCATGGCTGGATCTGGGTATACTCGGAGCATGGAGAGCGTGAAATACTCTCGGACACGACATCTTTGGGCGTGCGCGCCCGGCCGTGCTGCGGTGCCCATCCTCTCGAGTATCTTGAAGAGGTCCGATAAACCTCGGCGATGGCTTCCCGCGCTTGCGAACTGACCTCCTCTTAGGGTATCACCTTCAAGAAGGCGTGATCCTGACCTCGAACTCTAAATTCGACGTCGTACATCACGCATAGCTCCTCTGCGGCTCGAGCCGTGAGAAAACGTGTCATTATAAAGCTCACCTTCTCGGAGGTGTCTCAATCACATCGGACGAGTGATGGATCTCTCTCCCGCCTCGGTCCTTCCCTAACGGTGACCTACATGGCCTCCCAAATACGATGCCTCATGGTGCCATTCGATGCCTTCCGCTTTACGATAAGCGTTATTGTAGGCGAATTCCAATAAGGGCAATCAATCCTCTACCCTTATGATCGGGACACATGTTCTTAACATGCCCTCTAACAGTATGTAATCCGTACACACGTAACCCTACACAACCCTTGTAGCGTTGTGTAGCAGCTAACCTCTCCGAGGTCACAATCAGCGGCAATCAATGGTGTCAACTCGATCCATGCCATGCATGTCATCAGTTCTAGAGCCCTTGCCCGACAACAACATCAATGAAATTTCAAGGGTATCCAAACCTCAAGTCACCCCCGACTCCTATCACTCAACTCTAAGTCTGGGTGATAACCATGTCCCTGTGTTTTCATCTCGAGCCACATAACTTCTCGGCTTACACTTCATGCCTCTTACATTTTCTGATTCAACTATGAGTTTTCATTGGACGTAGTCCTAAAAACAACTCAACCCACACTCACCATGAGTGGTGAATGACCATACCGTGCACCCACACCCGACTCGACACGATGATACCGTGCACACGAACGCAATAATCTTACTGTGACACCCACTCCCGGGTCCACCATGAGCAGAATTTCAGAGATCTCGCACTCATAATCCCGACTTGTCGAATTGACTCTCACCACACATCCTAGGGAAGAACATCTCGCTTGGCTTCTCTAAAGGCCTTAACCTCTGGCCGAATCCCGTCTTTGTGTCGGTATAACGCCGGCTAAGGTCTCGGTGCGGCTGACTTCGATGGTTGTCAACTCATCCATGTCAAGCGACATCAACAGCGATATGTCTACCACCCTAAGGTCACAAGCTTCCAATGCGCCCCTTCGATCTGTCACGACTTCGACCCACACTCACGGCCTCGGCTTTATCTGTTTTGTTGGAAGTGCTTGTATAGCACCGGCGAAACTAGTTCCTCGGCCCAGTACTAGGGTGTGGAGGAATGGTATGCTCTCATGTTCTACGACTACTTTGGGATGCATTGTCCAAAGTCTTGGGATCCACGTCTCACGGGAAATCGAGTCGCTCGTGTGCTGATCCTGGCCCTAGTCCTGAAACTAGTGTGAAGCAGAAGTCTTCTGCCTCTTTCCCGAACTAGAAGAAGCTGATCCTCCCTCTTGCTACCAACACCCGTATCCCGAGTGTTCCAAGTATCCTTAATTTCTCTCCCATGGTCAGGGTCTCCCCCGACCATGAGTCCGTGTCAGTAGGCTAAATCTCTGATCTTTGTCGAATGGACAACTTGGCCCATTCTCGAATCTGTAATGCCCGGCCCGATCCCGAAACTACGTATCTCGAGAAGATCGACGTGTCTCTTCCAACTCATCCTTGCCTCGACCTTCTCTGGGCCATTTGATATCTTGTTGCTAACACCACGTGTCCCAATCTCACCTCGGTAAGCAGGCTTCCTTCTTGAACTTAGTGTCTGGTGATGGTCTCTTAACGGTGTAAAACAATCCTCAGTGATACTCATGCTCGTCGACGGGGTAGATCGGGTAATAAATCACGTAGACTCGACAGCGATCTGAATGAGTTGGATAACCCTATGCATGTGAGGTCCATGAATGCCTTTAGGCGTATTCATCAATCAAGAGAATCTTAGTAAACTCAAAGTGCCCATGCAGCGTCTATGTTGTCTTAGGGATATCATATCCACAACCCTCAATGATATTAACCCAATCTGAAAGGTCTATCTTGGGAGGTAGACTCGCACTCCTCTGTGGTCAAACAAACCATCAATCCTCAGGTAAGAGATCGCGATTACGAATCGTAACCACAATTCAAGCGCACGTAGTCAATGCCCGGTCGAAGGGTCTTGCCCTCTTCTTCGCAGCTAGAACTTGAAGCGCCCACGTGGTGAAGTGCTCGATTAATATTGCTGTCGATAGCCCTTTAGTTTGGACCTACGAGGTTCACTGCAACTCAGCAGGATTGCCATCCTATCTTGAGTCATAGAGATGAGGGGGTGTGTACAGGGTGTAACTTCCGATACCAAAGTCTACATCCACCATGTGGGGTAGTCGGTGCTTCATCCCGGAAAAAACATCCACATATTCGCACCTTTACTCGAGTAGATCAGTCTGACCTCTCATAGATCCTCACAGGGTAGGCTCGCGAGCCAACCAGCTAACGTCCTGACACTTGGACTCATTATCTTGTAAGGGGAAAAATATCGTGCCTTGCCCCTCTGAAATCTATTAAAGTACCATCTACAATGTAGCGGTAACTCTCTGCTCTAATCAATAACAACCACAGCCAAGCGTATTGATCCATCCCCGAAGGATGACATCGAGACTCCTGTTTGTGTTCATAATCCTCGAGGTCCTTGGTGGTAGAGTCCCGAGATCTCTAACTCACAACCTCTACATATTGTGCCTATTCTGCCACACCAATCCTGGGGGAGAATTCTACATCCTGCTTGGCTCCTCTAAGGTCTCTAGAGGTCCTTGCCCATTTCCACCATATTTGGGCCTCATTCTCTAGCTAAGCATGGCTAGCCTAATCTGAGTCGCGTGTTAATCTCCATAGCCTCCTAACACTTTCTCGTTGCATGAACAATGGGGTACACCACCATCGAATCCTTTCCCCCTTTGTGAATGTCGGGAGGATGATACGCCCTAAATCTACAGGGGTTACTAGGATCTTCACGATACACATGCTATACTAGCCGTGCTGTAGCATTGTTTGGCGTAATACCTACGACCTCGGCAAAGTCCATTTGATCAAACCTTGATTGTGCACGACAGTGCCCTAGTGGGCGTTCTCTACGTCTCGCCCTCTACTGGCATCTACTTATGTCAAATAACCTTAGATTTATGAAATTTTCATTTCGATCCTAGCCCAGCGATGCACATGCCAATTGATTCTTAATAGACTTGACAATACTGAACTAGCAGTTCATTTCCTAAGTGGTAGTAAATTTCAACCACTCGATTCATTTATTCCGATAAGGTTCTAAACTTTCTTGTTCATTTCGGTACCCCGAATCCCACTAGGTCGTAATCACAACAGCAGCATTCACCCTTTTCTTTATCGCGATACGTCGTATAATTTCGTGCGCGGCTTCTGCGCGATCACCATTTCAAATGGTAGTTAAACCGATAATCTCTAAGGCATAAACCACGGCCAGAGACACTAATCATACACATAACCCGGTGTATACGCGTCAATTTGCCTTTAAATATTGTGTTCAACAAAATTTTTATTTTCAATAATTTTTTATTTTTGAAAATTTTATTTTTCGAAAATTTTATCAAAATTTATTTGATTTTATTTGATTTTTTTTTTTTTTTTTGAATTTAATAAATTTTTTTAAAATTTATTTTACCATGGCTGATGTTCATTTGGTGACTCGAGAAAAATCACAGGAGTCGAGCAGGGTCCAAGCAGAGCGAGCGAGCGGTGCGCGATTACCGCGGCCCGGTGGCCCGGCTACGCACCCATCCGGCACCGAGGCCACGCGCGGGCCGGCCGTGCCCAGCGCGCCGTGCGCCCGGCCCGCGCCACGCTTCGCTGGCCTTCGCCCGTAGCGCCGCTCGCCGCCCAGCGCTGCGCGCTGGCGCTAGCCGGCGTCAGTGCTGCCGGCCCTCGATCCGCGATCCCGGTAATTGTATGGTGACCGCGACGCCTCACCAACCTTTGTCTCACAGCCACAATGCGTATTGTGATACGAGTTCCGCGACCTACCTCATTAACGATACAACACAAGCCTTCTGTCTGATTTTCCTTTCTCCATAATTTGCAATACAATTTTTAGCAGCACACAGTATACTTGGGCAGTAGCCCAAAATTCAATTTTCTGCACAAATTTTTTTTTTTTTCATTATAATTAAATTTTTTTTTTCATTTGTTTCCAGAAATTGGAAAAATCACTAAAAATCATTAAAATCATTTTTTTTTTCCATTTTCTTGGACACTCAAATAAATTCATAAAAATTTATTTTTCTCCATTTTCTTAAATTTTATACCATATAAAACCTTAGAAAATTATTTTCTCACCTCATAACCAAATAAATTTATAAAATTTATTTTCTTTTTCCAGTTTTTCACTTGAAAATTTTTTCTCCGCTCAAATAAATTTATAAAAATTTATTTTCTTCCATTCTTCAATTTTACCACTTGTAAATCTTAGAAAATTATTTTCTTGATCCTCATCCAATAAATTCATAAAATTTATTTCATGGGTTACTATTGACTTAGAAAATTATTTTCATCTGATAGGCCAAATAAATTTATAAAATTTATTCTTTTCATCTTCTTTTCAGTTTTTGTCTGTTTTGTCACGCTCAAGCGTACAAATATTTTCTACACTTCCATGTGCTAATCACCAACCTGACACAATCTCAACACCTAAAACATGTCAAGCACCAACACACAACATGACATGGCATACACACCAATCATCAAATATTCTAAAATCACACAAAACACATCAACACCTGCGTGCACGTAGTGTCCTAGTTTTTGTCATTGATTTCTAGGTAATCTCATACCTAAACTCAACATCGAACCACACCTAGTGGTGATGCTCTTCCTCAACCATGGCCTAAGCCCAAATTTTCTATCCATAGGTTTCCATATACTTATACTCCACATCATACCACCTAGTGGTGATGGATACCACCAGCAGAAACTTCCTAGGTGACGCATGCCTAAAGCTCGATACCAAGTTTGTGACGCCCCAGGCAGCGGAATACAATTGGAGGTCGGGTTGCAGCGCCACTTTTAGAAAATCGGGCAGAGTCTCCTTTGTACGGGGAGCTCTACCCAAACATAAAACCTGCATATCCTGTCCCAAACAGTCCAATATATGCAATATATATCCAATACGGCCACTTGGGCCATGATACTCAATGTACATGCGAAACCAACTATATACCCAATAGTTACAAGAGTTAATATTTTACTCTTAAACAATACATATTAAACGTAAGGGTTCTAATACATGTACAACCACCAAAGCCATCCGGAAACTTTCTTCACAATAAATCTCTAGGATGGCTAGTCCTCTCGCACGCTCCTATTACGTAAAATAAGGGGGGGATCCCACGACGGGGTGAGCTAAAGCTTCGATTAGGAGATTATACTAAGTGGGCCTCTCCATCTAAGTGCGGTGCAATGTTCCAAAGTAAACACACATTCAAGCAAATGCATGATCCTGCCCGAATGTCTACATGACCAACTTCAGATCCCCAGTCCTCACGGAGCTCTCTCACACTTTCGCTAAGCCTTGTATGAGAACTATTGTGTTATTAGTGGGCAACCCTCCAGATGAATATATATCAATTGGGTAGCTCAGGCGATTGATATATATTAGTTGTTTGTGGACTACCCTCCGATGAATAAATATCAAGGCGGGCCGCTCAAACGGTTGATGTATTATTTAGTTGGACTACCCTCAGATAATTGACATTTTAGTCACCGGAACCTTTCTCCAGACTCATCTCATGCACTAACTCTATATTCTAGAATGTTCGGTGCATATGGAATGCATGCATGCGAGTTCCAATTAGGTCTAATTCACATGTAAATATATAAACATGCATATATTCAAAACAACAATTCACACAATCATGTCATGTAAATTATCATTTCAACACATCCAAAAATTAGCTTCGCTTGGGCTAATGATCACACCAGTAATTTAATTTTAAATCACTCGACCAGCAACGCTCATTTTCACAAAAATATATATTTTTAGGAACACTATTCGAGGAATAGTGAAACCCTCGTTACTATTCGAAAAATCACAAAACATCGGTTCATAGTGAACCCGCAATCCTGACCATTCGGCCCAATGCATACCAAGCAAACATTTAATGCCTGAAGTTAACACCCATTACCCCAAACGACCTAACATCCATGGAAGCGATCCTGTGCTCCATTTTCTCAAAAAATTCTATCAATTCGGTCCCGAGTTTTGGGACCCGTCCAATGACCTCACGGCCTCATTCGACGGCTGTCGAAAAACACTTAAAATGGGAATAAAAGCGCGAAGTAGGAAAACCCACACCTCGAGAGTTTGAAGAAACTCTGGGTCCGGAGTCCACACGTAGCTGTCGCGTAAGAACATTTCTCTTTCTTGCGAAGACGTAGAGCGGTGTCGTCGCATTTCTAGGAAAGTCGGGCCTAGAATCCCTTCATTTCGTTTTCCTCCAAGCTCTTCGTCCCCCTCCCTCTATTTCACGTTTTGTCTTTGAATTTTGGTAAGGAGATGAGCACTGACTATCTTGTCTTATTCTCATTTAAAAGCAATTCCAATAATGCCATCCCCATGTCGCTTCTTTTACGAATTGAGATTCGGTACTACCTCGATGCGTCCATTTTCATCATTTCTACACTCATACCACTATAGTGCATGAGTACTTGCTATATGTGACAGCCGTCGCATCGAAAATAAGTTTCACGGCACCGGCGATGCCTCGAAGCGTGCCGACTCAAGCGTCTCGGAAAATTACGAAATTTACGGTGCTAACTAGACTGACGGTCAAGCCGGCCTAATCCGTTTAAGTCATCGAGATCTAAATTGATGCAGTTTTTAATTGAAGTACAATTTTATGTCGAAATTACGATTTTGCCCTTACTCGAGAAGTGGAATTTCTCGGGTCTTATTTTAATAAGGAAAGTCCAACCACTTATTTAACCGTATTTTGGCTCTCTCTTATAGTACATTGGGGTGTATCGTCCCACCGGTGCATTGAGACGATGCCTATTTCCATGGTGGGGGTGGGCATACACTAGTTAGAGCCATTTAAGTGCATGCTATGTGGTTTAATTCAGTGTTCTTAGGGGGCTAAGTGCATGAAATTTTTTCGATTTTCGACTCTTTTGAGTATGGTACTTTACATGTGATGTATGCAACCGCATGACCTTATGTATGCACTCCATATAGTTTCAGCACATACCTGATAACGAGGCATGCACAACACTTTTTTTTCATATTTGGGACCATATTGACCCAATTCTTTTCTATTCTCCAAAGTCAATCTTGACTCGTATCACTCTCATTCATAAACTACACAAGTCATTGATTTCTTGTCCCAAGCTCATTTTTGCTTGCTATTGCTTCAAACAGGTAATTTTTAGTTTCCATCTCAACTACATGCATCTTATTCTTTGAGGAACATCCATAATGTGTAGTTGAAAGATGATTTTAGGCCATATTTTCTTTTAAATTTCTAAATCATATTGAGTTCACCCTTGTAACCCTTCTTGGAGCCTTGAGTTTCTGGGCCTGCTCTCTAACCTAGGATTGTTGATCACGTGAGTACTCGATGACCTAAGGTAAGCTGAACGTGCCGAGAGAGTGTAGTACACAATTCAGCAAGCACAAGTCGGGCTTGAGGGTGTGAAGTAGTGTAAGAAGCTTGGAAGATAAAGGAAATCCAAAATGTAGAGAATTCGAAATTTTTAAAGTGGCATTTGCATTCACTAAAACGACATCGTACCAAGGCTGGAAAACAAGGAAATAACAAAGTGGTACCCAGATCACACTTTTGCACCAGACCCATCATGGAAAAAGTGGGCGTGAAGAAAGTGGTATCGCAACACACTTATGGGTACCGGTACCACCGTGCGTGAATGGGTATTTGAAGAGCCTTTTTCCTCCCTTTTTTTTTTAATCCTTCCATATTCTCCCCCAACTCCTGAGAGGCAGTGGGAAACCCTAACCTAACTTCCTCTCACCAAAGCAAGCCCCAGTCATCAGCCTCTCCAAGTGTCTTCATCACTCTGACCCGGGGCATCCACAGTTCTTTGCACTCAGAGCCTGAAAGTGCTAGACCTGTGGTGGTAAGTGCTTCTCGTCCTTTATAGAGCACCGCCTGCTTTTTCATTGTTAGCATGGATTGTGTTGCATTAGTTGCAAGATAGGCGTCTCTAGTTGGTTAGGGCATACACTACGAGCGGTATGGGGAGGAAGGTTTTGAATGATCTAGAAAGGGTGAGTCCAATACTGCTGGAGATGGGTTATTGGGAAACTTTTGTGTGTGTATGGACTGTTCTCGCAATATTCGCCATTTTGGCCATATCTATGGCAAGATCGAAGAACACAGGGAAGGGAAAGGCCACCAGCTCTTCTATGGAGCGAGCCGTAAAAAAACGAAAGGCCGATACTTCGCAGATTGTGAAAAAGGGAAAAGGAAAGAGGAAAGGTTCTTCATCAGAGAGTGAGGAAGAAAGTGAGAGCGAAGATGAAGAAATTGAGGCTATGTTTGCTGAATCTTCGGAATCTGAGCGAGAAAGGTGGGTCCAGTCAATTGAAAGACGAGGTTTCCACTGTGAGCAGAGAATGAAAATTGAAACGCTTTTGTTTACCCACCCCATTCGTTCCTTTATTCAAGATCAGAATCTGCAATTTGTCAGTGAGGAAGTAAAAGGCTATCTGTCGTCAATTGTCAGGGAATTTTATTCCAACTTAAGAGAGAATTTGAATGTGGATTCCCTTTTAGAGACCACGATCTCGGGGAAGCAACTAATGGTCAGCCCTGACTCGATCGCTAGATCGCTGCATTATGATCGCCCTGCCACACATGACGTAATCTTACCTACTCCGTGGCTATTGCGCATTTTGATGCTAACTGCTGTAACTACCATGTGCACCAACCCGGTACCCATGGGGGGTTTTGTGCGCAAGGAGTTCATCCTAGGGAAATTAAAGCCTGAGTATGCATTGATGAATAAGGTCATTCACAATATGATCGGGTCGAAGGGAAAGGAGAAGTTACCAAGCAAGGAAGAAATCCAGTTTCTGTATGAGGTAATGAATGGGAAAATTATTGACTATGCTTTGGTAATATAGTGTATAATGAGGGATTTTCTGAGGTCCTTAATTGAGAACAGGAACATCCCTTTCCCGACCCTAGTTACAAATTTGGTGGAAGCTGCTGGGATAAGGGGTTTTGGTAGAGAGAAAAGAGTTCTTCCTAGGCTGGGGCCCATCACAAACAAGACAGAAGCAAAAAGTCGAGCCGTCCACAAGGCCTCGGGCCGCATCCCCGGCTTATTTCTCTCGCATCATCGTCATTCTTGGTCCGATGAGTACATCGCCTCTTTAAAGAGTGATGGAGCGTGAGAATCAAAGGATAGTTTAGATGCATCCCGGGGTAGCTAAGCAGCAACCCGCTGTGCTCTGTGCTTTGAGTCACATCCTACGAGCCCATTGTTGTAGATGACCCTCCTCCTGATTTGGAAGGGGATTCCTAATTTAGCCGATGGATCGTGTAGATGAAGATGCATTCTCAATCGAGAGGAGGAGGACTAACAACAGTGGTATTTTCAAGTTGAATAGTGGTGGTGTCAGTAACGGGGTAGAGACCGCCATGTCATGCCAACATCCATTTTGTTTCTGTACACCCTATTTGTAACCCATGGTCATTACAAGCTTAAAAGACCATTTTGATTTTAGTTATGTGGGGTGTTCCTTATTGACTTCTATGCATGTTAGCTTGCTGGTTATGGTGAAATGCTTATAGTCTTAATGAAGTTCATTCTAGTTGCGATTTTTATCGTAACCTTATTTCTCGTGACTGCGGATCCCTTATATGAGATTCTCTCGCTTTTGTACGCTTGTTATTTTCATTCCACAGACCGGGACCGTTGGTGTTCATTTAAGTTCGTGGTCAGATACTTTGTCAGTTATAGCACTATGTTCATATCGCTCTTGGGAATCTTGCAATGCTCGCATGCTCCTTAGCCGCACTTTGTTGAACCTTATAGCCTGTGAGGCGCATAGGTTCAAATCTTGCTATGACTAGCAAGATGTAGGTCGAGGGTGTGTTTGAGACATAAAGTGCGAATTTATATAGGGTTTTAAGCTCCCTCGGCTCATGTTTTGCTTTTTCATTTTCGTAGAATAGGTGTTTTTTTGACCTTTCTATCGCTTTTATGCGTGCAAGTTGTTCAATGTCACGTACATTGCAATACTGGTTGTTCCAAAGAACAACCATAGATCATCATCATTGACACAGATAAAGCACGAGAGGCCCCGGGTAGTTCTAAAGTGAAGAGGGGCAATCGGTGGGAGGCGCGTACTAGTACCACACTAATTGGTACCAGTACCCACATGCAGGGAATAGTGGTACCCCAAGGCTGTTGGAGTACTAGTGCACTTTT
The DNA here is from genome assembly GCA_016808115.1 of Tetrastigma voinierianum. NCBI lineage: Eukaryota > Viridiplantae > Streptophyta > Magnoliopsida > Vitales > Vitaceae > Tetrastigma > Tetrastigma voinierianum. Next base: position 477,234 of record JAEQBH010001110.1, read on the forward strand.
GGTACCGGTACCACACTAACTGGTACAGGTACCAACATGCTATCTCTACAGGATTTGAGCGGAATTTCGATCTTGGTGCAAGGGCATGCTCATCTTTTGATCCCCACTTCAAGATCACTAATGAGGATTGTATTTAAGCCCACTTTAGTAAGTAATAGAGGAAGTTCGAATTTAGGGTTTTGGATCTAACCTTCGGGAGTGTTTTCTTCTTTTCTGTGTGGTTTTCAGAGTAGAGTCCTTAGTTTTCTTTTGATTCTGGGTTTTAAGAAATTGTAATCTTTCAGTTGATTTGATAACTTGGTATTCATTGGGAGACTCTGCATTTTTGATATCTCAACCTTGCAATTGAAGTGTTATTTCTCAAGTTACGTTACTATTAGTGTTCCAGCAATTATGAATCAATTCTCAGCTTTAATGGAGTTCTAAACTTCCATGATAGGGTTCTAATGTGCTGAAACTCACCCCTTCAAGGTAACAAATTTCAATCCCTCTTTTGTGCTTCAATGGGATTTGTAATGATATTAAACACTTGCAAAAATTCTTATAAAACCTTAGTTTGGCATCTTCTTGACAACGTGTGAACGAGAGATTCTTGGTACACGTTGTGCTTGATCTCAAATGCAAACTAAGAGTCCAAACCAATCGTCTGAGCAAGTGTTTGGTATCGTGAAATTATTCTTTGTCTTACAAAAGCTTTTAAAGTTCTATCCCCGATCGAAGACCATTCATCAATGGCTCCTAGATGAGATTGTTAGTGAGAGGTGGGTTTTACCTAGTTGGTGGTGAGTGGACACCTAAGGATCCTATCATTCGTCCTTCTAGTTTTACAATAGTTTAAGTCAACTGGTTAATAAATCAATCAATCACAACCTCCCAGATTTTACTTTAATCGCACATTCATTGGAAAGCAATCCCTAAGGATCACCTAGGAAACCACTCCTTGAGGAAATGACCTGTGGACTCCCACAGTATTATAATGCTTGATGACATCAGTTCCTACGCTTAGGAATAATTTCTCAAAGACACCGAAATAGACGGCTGCATCCCATCTTGATAAAGACACCATACCAAAACATGGTGTCTCGAAGAATATTGATTATAGGATCGAACATGCCATGCATAAATGTCTTGACTTGTATCCACAACTTTTCGATGGATAGGAAATTCGAGGTTCATCAACATACTTGTTTCAAATATTAACTAACATTTATTAATATATTATTAATGAAATGTTAATTTATTAATATATTATTACTAAATTAACTAATTTAAAATATGAAAGTATCATATAAACTATCACAAAGAAAAAAAAATTGGAGTAAAATGAAGATTGGATATGAATAGAGAGAATTTGTGATCAAATAGAATGATTTTAAAGGTATTTATAGATTTTTTTTTTTTTTTTTTTGTCAAAATAGTTGTTGGATGGTCCAAAAATATTTGTAATTTAATTATAGCCGTTTGATTTAATTTTTGTGCAAATCTGACCGTTAGATCTTCTTTAAACTGTTGGGATCAATTTATAAACGTTGGATCAAGTCAAGATTTCAAATTTAACCGTTTCGTCGATATATCCTTGATATATCCCGATATATCCCGATATATCTCCGATATTTTACCGGTACCAAATTAACTCACGCCAGTTACGTAATTCGATATTTCCACGATATATCGGTCCAAAACCGATATATTACGGCTATATATCACCGATATTACCGATTTTTTTTTCCGATTTTTCCTTCAAACGACATCGACACGATATCGTGGTTGAACATTACCATATCCTATATCGATATTTTAACTCGGTTAGGACCCTTTGTCGCTTTTAGTATTATTATTTCCCTTTTTTTTCTTCTTTTAACTTGAATTCTAATATCATTTCTAATTTCAATTTTGAGGTTGTGAAGTGATTTTTCTTCTTTCTAATCATATATTTATTTCTTCTTGTCCCTACTTTATTTTTATGGGTAGTAGTCAGTTTTTATTTTTCCTTTTTTTATTGGTTAGTACAAATAATAAGACCATGGTCTCATTGCCGAATGCTAATAGATGGTCCATTAATTCATCCATCATACTTGCTCCCCCCTCTAGGGAAAAAATGATAAAAACCACATTATTGAGAAGGCTGTAAAGATGTGAATCACTATTGGTGTTCAAGCTAATAGATGTCTCCATCACTATGGTATGTCTATGTCTCTCTGCCTCTTCTTTGTCCTACTTTTCCTCTAAATAATTATAAACTCCACTTTCTTGTTTATACCAGCAGAGTAAAGAATGCAGTAGAAAATGTGAATCTGAATACTATTCAGGTGCCCTATTCTCTTCTTTATTTTCCTTTCCCTTGTTTATTGGGGGCTTAGGGGTGGGGATGGGATTGATTGCTTATTCAATTTATGCCTAGGCTCTCACTAGCATTCAAATGCAGATAAACTTGGGTATTAATTTCACTGTTCTATAAATTCTTCAACTAGAACACGAGAATCGGATCCTGGAAGTGAATAAATAGAACCAGAAACTTAGCTTCATAAGCAATAAGATCAGTAGGCAAAAAGCAACAATGTTGGACATGTTATGTACTAAATTATGTTTGTACCTTGTACATATGATATTATTATGTACAAAGAAGCTAGCTGGATTCTGCTTTCTGTATTCTCATCTTTTGATTCTATAACAATTTGTGGAGATCCTGGAGGAGGTTGAACCTTAGAGTCATCTTGCTCTACAGAACAAAATACCATATTAAGACATGCACATATGTGATTAACTTATGAGTTGATCAATAGATAAATAGTGATACTAATCAATTGCTATATTAGGGACATTATTTACGGATTCCATCTGATGTCTGATGATAGCTGGAACTGCTTTATTTTCTTCATCAGATGGCAACCTTGTAAGTTTTTCATGAAAACTGTGGATTCATGGTAAAATCAGCAGATGGAAAATGGACTTTCTCTTAATTTACCTCCTTGTCATTTTTTGCCTTATTTTCTTCAAGTATTCTGGCCAAGAAATTTCAAGTAATGGGTAAAGCAGTTTGTACACGAAATGGAAGTATATTGAAAGAGGTGATGAATGACATTTTAATTAGAGAAGCAGTAGCTAGGACAGTTGACAAGAGGATACTCTGATCTCCTCCCTATTTTTATGGTTCTTCTCGTTATGCTTCCTTTTCCAACTTTGCCATGGATAGCCTGCACTTTTTTTTTCTTTTTCTTAATGTACCTGGTAGTACACAGTGTATGCCTATTTGTATTATTTTTTGGATTTGGAATCAATACCGAAGTTGATACCTGTATTGTAATATGAAGACATTGTTTTGTCACTTTGAAAAAATTGCTTGTTTTTTGGTTGGGTAAATATGAGTTCTATCATAATTTGTTATGTACTAAAATTAAATTAGTATAGCATATGTTGTAAATATCAAGAATTGGAAAGAAAGATTTGAAATGTGGGGTTGTTGATTTAGTCCATGAGAGTGGTTTTCGATAAGTGGAATTTCTGAAAACACACATGAATAAATACATTGGACTATCATTTTCATGTGTTTAGTTTCCCTAAATTCGATTCCTACTCATCATCCCCATGACAGAGATATGTGCAGGTCAATTGGGACAGGGTGTAAGGTTTTATAAGATTCTGAAATTGTGTAACCCTTTTGAAAAGTTTCAACTTTTGAAACTTTGAAATTTGAAAGTTTAAAGTGGTAACCTTTCAGAAGTAATACAACTATAATTCTTGATGAAAGAGCTACTATATAAAGGGGTCCTCTCTTACTACTCTATCACATCAAAAACTTCATTCCTTCTTTGCGAATTCCATCAATTTGAGAGAGCAAAAAGGTTATACTGGTTGGTTCGTTGTGATCCAGTTTCAGGCTTTCAGAAAATCAATGGCTAGAGGTATGTAAGATCATACTTTCATGTTTCCATATTAGAAACATGTTTAGATGTTTTATATGCAACTTTCATTTGGTATCGGAGCATAATTGACCCTTTGCCTTGGATATTTATTCTGCAAGTTTTATCGTTCCTTAAAAAATAAAAATAAAATTGTAGTACAGGATCTCATTTTTTCCAAAATTTTGAATCTTCTGGTTTTGGTTTTTTAATTGTTTTAGAATCATTAAATCGCCTTTATATTTGATTCAATGTGTTTTGTATGATTCTATAACATCAAATTGCCAAGAAAAAATAAAAAAATGAAAATTGCAGTATAAGATCTCATTTTACCAAAATTTTGGATCTTTTGGTTTTGGTTTTTTTTTAATTGTTTTAGAATCATTAAATCACCTTTATATTTGATTCAATGTGTTTTTTATGATTCTATAACAACAAACTGCTAGAAAGAGAAAAAAAATTCATGTTTCTGGTTGTCATGGAGGTCCTATACGAAGAAGAAGACAACCTTTAAAAAATAAATAAATAAATACATAAATAGTATTTGGGCCTATATGAAAAGGCTTTATTCTTGGCTTTCGGCAATATTTCTGGGTTGTGTTTGGTCGGAAAACCCTTTAAGGGTCCGGCTTTAAAGGTTCGGGGCCTCGGTTTTGAATTAGGCCACTTCTTAATCGCTTAAAAGATTAAAAAAAAAAAAAGTGTTACTTATGAGATTTGAACCTACGACCAAAGGTTCAACTAAGAATGACTCTTCCACCAACCAAGCTGTGATAAAAAATTTATATGTTTAATTCTTATACGCTTCTGTATTCATTATTCGCTTAAGTATTATTTATTAATTGCTCAAATCATGTTTATTTAAGAATAATACTAATAAAATTTACAATTTTTAAGGCTTTCTCATGCATGAATGTATTATTTATGTTTTGATTCTTTTGTATGAAATAAAATTGTGTGTGATAATTATGATTAATTATACAATTTTTATAGCATAATAGGATGGTTTAATTATGCTATTCAATAAAATTTGATATTATACATAAAACTTAAGTTTAGTGCCTAAGTTAGAAAGCACAACTAAATACTTATAAAATGTCCATGTGATCAATATAATTTTGGTTAGTTAGAGAATAGTCACAGCATCTTTAATTAATTAAATTATTTATTAAGTTAAGATCACATAAAAAATGAGACATAAACTTGTAATTAATTATACTTAATATAATAAAATTTATCCCACGGGAAATTTTGTGATATTTATATAATTAATTAGGATGAGATGCCAGATTATTTTCATAATTTACCCACAGGAATTATGAATTTGTAGATAATTTGGTAGTTTTATCTTTAAAGATAGAAATGCAAACTATATAGTGGTTTTGGAACCTTGGAAAATTAAGTGGTACTTGTGTGGACTATACATGTTTAGGAAAGTCCTGACAAAAGGACGATAAGAGCCTCAAGGCTAGTGGTTATTAAGAGGGACCGTTGTGACCCCTCCACTTACCTGGGGACTTTCCTAGTGTATACAAATGCATGTACCTATCCGTTTCCTAGGTTACTGTTCACCCATCAAAATTAAATAATTTGAAATTTCTATCATAAAGTTAAAGAGAACTAATTAAATAAAGATTTTGCCCACAAGTAATCTTTATTAAATTAGATATAGTTTAGTGCGAGTTTTACATTGGTAACACGTTCAATTAGTGATATAAGCCTCAAATCTAACATAAGCTTTTGGACTTTTTACAGTATCTCAACCTACTAGTTACACTGATATGCACCTAGACATTCCAAAACTTAGGGGTGACAACTATAAAATATGGAAAGAAATGATTCTTCATTTTAGTGGTATATGGACATCAATCGTGCTTACAAGGGAAATCGAACCACCGTAAGTGACAGAAGAAAGCACACCTGCCGAAGTTGCTCTATTTGAGCAATGGAAGAGATCCAATCGACTCAGCGTATGTTCATTAAGACAAAAATCACTACTGGTATTAGGGGTTCTGTTGAGCAATACGATAAGGTCCAAGATTTGCTAAAAGCCATTGGCTTAACACCACTTCCGCATAAAGCTGCGCACCCTAATAATGAAGTTCTCTTCCATTCGTATCACAAGCGTTAGGGGTATGCGTGAGCACATCATGCAAATGAGGGACATAATACACATAAGGACAAATGGTCAATAAATGAATTAATGACCATGTGTGTTCAAGAAGAAGAAAGGCTCATGATGGAATTGAGTGAAAGTGCGATGTTGGCTACAACCTTTGGGACAAACAAAAGGAATGACACATCTCAAACTTACACTTCTAAATCAAATCAGAAGGGGAAAGGTAGAATGCCACCTCAGGTTGATATCAAGAAGGAAAATAAGTGTTTCTTCTGTAAAAGGAAGGGACACGTGAAGAAAGATTGTCCTAAATTCAAGAAGTGGCTTGAGAAGAAAGGTAATCTACCATCCTTTGTTTGTTATGAATCTAATATGGTTAATGTTAATATTAACACTTGGTGGATTGATTCTGGTTCTACAATCCATATTGCAAACTCTTTGCAAGGATTGCAAACTCTTTATTGGGTATGCAAAACCTAAGGAAGCCAGTGGGAAGTGAGCTAAGCATCTTATTAGGCAATATGATGGGCTCACATGTGGAGGCTATTGGGACATGCAAGTTAACACTAAGCAATGGCTTTGTTTTAGTTTTGGAAAGGACCTTTTATGTACCAAGTTTCTCAAGAAACTTGATTTCTGTTTCTAGACTTGTTCCATTAGGTTTTTCTTTTACTTTGAAGACAACGATTAACTTATTTTATGAATCAAATCATATTGGAACATGTATTTGTGCGTATAGTTTATATAGAATTTCTTTACAGAATGAAGCCACTAATAATTCTTTGCATGTTCATATTGGTACTAAGAGGTGTAATATTAATGATGATTCTTCTATGTTATGGCATCGGAGATTAGGTCACATCTCCATAGATAGAATTAAAAGATTAGTAAAAGATGGAGTACTTAGTACTTTACATTATACTGATCTAGAGACTTTCAGGTGAACCCATTAAGGTAAAGGCATAAACAAGTCTAAGAAGAATGCCAATAGGAGTTCAAACATATTAGAAATCATACATATCGACATATGCGGCCTAAATATGGATATGCTTGGTAAAAAATATTTCATCACTTTCATTGATGATTACCACGATATATGGGAGTGTGTACTCGCTTCATAACAAGTATGAAGCATTGGATGCCTTCAAAGTCTTTAAGGCTGAAGTTGAGAACCAATACGGGAAGCAAATACAAATAGTGAGATCTGATAGAGATGGTGAATACTATGGTAGGTACACTAAGAATGGACAAGCACCTGGTCCTTTTGCAAAGTTTCTTCAAGAGCATGGGATAGTTGCCCAACACACTATGCCTGGTTCTCTGGACCAAAATGGTGTTGTAGAAAGAAGAAATCGAACTTTAGTGGACATGGTGCGGAGTATGCTTAACAACTCCAATCTTCCTACTTGTGTATCGACGCACTAAGACGACAAAGGTATATATTAAACCGTGTTCCAACAGGCTGTCCCAAAGACACCTTTTGAATTATGGAAAAATTGGAAACCAAGTTTGCAACATATGCGCGTTTGGGGTTGTCCATATGAGGTGCAAATATATAATCCACATGAGAAGAAATTGGACCCAAGGATAGTTAGTGGTTTCTTTATTGGCTACGCTGAAACGTCTAAGGGTTATAGATTTTACTGTCCATCTCATTCGACTAGGATTGTGGAATCAAGGAACGTGAAGTTTCTTGAAAATGACATGATCAGCGGAAGGGATCGATTCAGGGATTTAATTCCTATTCACGATCATATAGAAACTCAACCTTCCATGTCATATGATAGATTGGTTATAGTTTATAACACTCCTCAAGTTCAAATTAGTGTTGAACAACCAATCATTAAAGTTCCATAAGTAGCTAAGAACCTTCCAGATGATCAACAAGTTCAAGAATTACCACATAATCTTGAATAAATAGTTGAACCACAAGCTCCTCAAGGAGAAGATGGTCCAACATTAAGACGATCTACTCTTGAAAGGAAGTCAACGATTCCTAGTGACTACATAGTGTATGTATAAGAAACTAATATTGGAGCCGAAAATGATCCTGAAACATTTTCACAAGCCTTAAGTTGTAAAGAGTCTGATCTATGGTATAATGCTATGAAGGATGAGTTAGATTCCATGAAGAGCAACGAAGTCTGGGACCTTGTAGAGTTGCCTCAAGGGGCCAAGGCCATTGGCTGTAAATGGGTCTATAAGACCAAAAGAGACTCATTAGGCAACATTGAAAGATATAAGGCGAGACTCATTGCTAAGGGGTTCACTCAAAAAGAAGGAATCGATTACAAGGAGACCTTTTCTCCTGTATCCAAGAAAGATTCTCTTCATATTATTTTGGCATTAGTTGCACATTTCGACCTTGAGTTGCAACAAATGGATGTGAAAACGGCTTTTCTTAATGGTGATCTAGAAGAGGAGGTATACATGAAACAACCTGAAGGTTTCTCTTCTAGGGAAGGTGAGCATTTGGTTTACAAGCTTAAGAAATCCATATACGGTTTGAAACACGCCTCCCGTCATGGAGTAATTACTTCATTTGGTCGATGAAAACCCCATGGATCAATGTATATATCGAAGGTCGCAAGGGGAGTAAAACTTGTTTCCTTGTTTTATACGTGGATGACATTTTACTTGCAACCAATGATAAGGGAACGATGCATGGAGTGAAACAATTCCTCTCCAAAAAAAAACTTTTATATGAAAGATATGGGTGAGGCATCTTATGTCATTGGCATTAAGATCCATAGAAATAGATCTCGCGGTATTTTAGGTCTATCACAGGAAACCTATATTAACAAAGTTTTGGAGAGATTTCGAATGAAGGATTGTTCACCAAGTGTTGCTCCTATTATGAAGGGCAATAAGTTAAGTCTAAATCAATGCCCAAAAAATGATTTAGAAAAGGAATCCATGAAGAATACTCCATATGCTTCAACAGTTAGCAGCCTTATGTATGCTCAGGTTTGTACAAGACTTGATATTGCTTATGCAGTTGGAGTGTTAGTGTAACACCCCGAAATATACCCTAGTAGTTTTCGACATGTTTAGGGTATTTTGTAAGCATAATTTAAATGTTTCGTGAGTTAAATGCGAAACATGGAAACAAGAGACCCGGAAATAATAATAAAGCCAAGGGTAAATTAGTCATTTACCACTTAAGGACTTAAGTGTTATAAGATGAAGAGATGGGATTTAAGGCAAATATAGAAAAGATGGAATAGAGATAAAAGAGAAATGGGGGGACCAAAATGCAATTATGAAAACTTAAAACAAAAATGGGTTTTATTTAAAGGCCAAACATGGCCTTAACAAACCCATGGGATAAGTGAAGACCAAATTTGGTCTCCAAAAAGAGGGAGAACCGTAGAGGAAGAGAGAAGAGAGAAGAAGAGGAAGAGGAAGAGAAGAAGAAGAGAAGCTAAGCAAGCCAAGGTATGGAAACTAACCTTGATTATGGATTCTATGAGATTTGGTATGGATCATATGGTTTTGTATGATTATTATCTTGCCTAAACCTAGGGTTTTGCTAGGGTTTCATCTTAACCCAATAATTATGGAAAGTAAGGTGTATAAAACCTTGGGCAGTATAAGAAGCTCATGAAACTTTCTATTTGAGGATGGATTCATGTTAAATTGAAAGTAATCAGTTAGGTTTAGAAAACCTTAACAAATCTTTGTATTTTGGTTTGTGTATGGGTTATTACCCATATTAGAATGGTATTGGGAGAAATTCATGGAAAGGTTTTGAAATAAGATAAGTATTGAAGGAGAAATTGAGTAGAAAAGAGGTTACAAGAGAAATATGGAATGGTTTTGATGTGTGTTTGAAGTATAGAGTTGAATCAGGCAAAAGATGGAAAATGAGAAAACACATTCTAGTATTTTCTGGGACCTCGTACCGGTACACTTTTGAACTCCTATACTGGCAGGCGCTTGTGTTCTAGTTATTAATGTGTACCGGTTCACGTTAGACTCCAGACCGGTACACTGCTCGTTTTCCCCGTTTCGACCAGTTTTCGTATTTTAGCCATAACTTGCTCATTTCTTATCCGATTTGAGTGATTCAAGTTTTTTGTTAAAATATACTTCAAGGAGAACCAAACCTATAGAAATAGGCATATTCAAATTCTGACTCTAAGTGGTCCTAAAATTCACTCAAAGTGGGGGCCATGAAGCCAATTCCCTCGCAGATCAGATTTGATCATGAGTAGTCAATTGTTTTGAACGTAACTGAGTTTCTGTTCGATTGGTGATTCCACTGAGATGAACCCTTAGCACCTTAGCTTTAAAGGAGTACAAATAACCAATGTCAATATGATACAAGGCACTGGAAAACAGAATATTGCAAACCGGCCCCTGGTAAACTCCAAACTAATTAGCCTGGCATGAAAATGCCATAACTCAGCCTGGATGGATCCACTGGAACATTCCACTTCTAAGTGAAATAACTATGGAGGACAAGAAAACTAATGATGTGGATAGCATCATAATGCAGATATATCCTAAATGCTATATGGAATAGGCATGAACTCGAATTTGAGATGAAACTCAAACGAATCAAATCAACATGAAGAACATGAAAATAAAATGCCGCGAATGACAATGATAGACGGGCTTATAAGTTCTAAAAGATATGATCATATGACTACCAGACTAAAGAACGAATGATGATTTTCCGATTAAAAGCCAAGACTTTACCGGGTGTTTGCGACTTCGTCATATGGCAACCACATTGATTGCGCTCCAAGACTCATTGCGCTACGACACTCCTGGCCATGCGGAGTTGTGCAAGTCCCGACGGCTCCCAAGATCACTGCAAGGCTACGCACTCGCTGCGCGGAGCGTGCAAGTCCCCACCGATGCTCCAAAGACTCGCTAGTGCTACTAAGACTCCCGTCATGCGGGCAGTTAACGCCTCGAATCCGTGCCCCGCACCCGTTGGTGCTACGCGACTTCGTTCGTATCAGAATTCCTCTGGTACTTATTATAATTCATGCCTTACTCATTTCTTATTTGGTTCAGGTAGCTCACGTGTATACATAATAAGACATCGAATAAAGAATAAGAGAAAGAATTGAATGTACTCTATGATCATTTCTGTGGTACCTCCGTACTCCTCGATTTTATTAATCTCCTAGATATCTACGGTACCACGTATCATAAGTATAAGTCCCAGAAGATCTTACCGTACATCCAGATAATGAATCCGTGCAAGACCTACTTCGTACTTTTGTATACTAAGCTCTGTAACTCCTACGGAGTCCCGAATGATAATAAGCCTGTTATAAGTATAAGTCCTCGAATAAGACAGCTTTGTAACTTCCTACTGAGTCCCCGAACGATGGCCGCTCTATTATGTGATGGGTCTCAATACACAAAGCCTCAGAATTCCTACGGAGTCCTGGAATGATAATAAGCCCACAGTAACTTATAAATTCGAATAAGAATAAGCTCAATTCTCCACGGAGTCCCGAATGATAATAAGCATGTTATAAGTATAAGTCCTGAATAAGAATAAGCTCTCTAACTCCTATGGGAATCCCAAATGATAATAAGCCTGTTATAACTATAAGTTCTGAATAAGAATAAGCTCTGTAACTCCTACAGGAGTCCCGAATGAACATACAATCGATATAAGTATAAGTTCGCAGATAAGTTAGAAACTCGAACTCCTACTTCGAGATCCGAATAAGTATAAGTCCAGTAGTACCTACGGGTACTCCCGTATTGGTAAAACAAGTATAAGTCCAGTAGTATCTAAAGGTACTCTTGTATCCGTAAAATAAGTATAAGTTCTATTAAGACTACGTACTCGCATCTGCAAAAATAAGTATATGTATCTCGTTATGATCCAGACTGCCATGACTAATGTCCATACCCGGATATGATCTCGCATACGTCTTATCCGACCTTGTATGTGATAATGACATATGATTAGTTCGCATTTATTATACCTACGGTACCTTGCACAAGGATAAGATCCGTAAGATAAGTATATGCTCCGTAAGACCAGTATAAGTTCCGTAAGACAAGTATAAGTTCTGTAATACATGTATGAGATCTGAAATACATGTATAAGTTCTGTAATATACGTATAAGATCCAAAATACAAGTATGTGCTCCGAATACTATATATAAGTCTATAAGACCGCATAGAGCTCAGAATATACATGCAGATCTGAAATAGCATGTAAGGGTGTCTCAGTCATAAGTATAAGTTCAGAAGACCAGGATATACTGTAGAATAGCGCAAGATAATGGCACTTATAAGTTTTGTAGTACTTACGGAAAATTTCGTATAAGGATAAGTTCCAAGAATACCAAAGATACGCTTCAGACATCTCCGTAGTACCTACGTACTTTATATCGTATCAAGCTCCGCGGTAGGCATCCCAAGATATATCAAGATCCGGACTATGTTAATAAGTTCAAAGAATACAAGTATAAGTCTTAAGACCGTAGATTTACTTCAGAGAGTCGCTATAAGATACTAAGTACCGCGATAAGTTTTGTAGTAATTACGGGTACTTTCGTCTAAGGGTAAGTTCCACAATACCAAGATACATTCCGTACACTCGTAGTACCCCACACCTTCAACAAGCAACCTCAGAGGATAAGTATAAGTTCTGTGAACTCCTACGGGAGATCTGAGATAGATATAAATACCAATACGTGTTTATGCACCTCTGTATACATAAGTTCAGACCCTATGGGAGATCGAACAAGTATATCTACACAAGTATCAGTATGTCTGACATGTATGTCATTTGGGGAGGACCTAAATAAGTATATGTCCTATACAAACATAAGTATAAATATATATCCTACGGAGATAAGTATCATCCGATGTGGTTCAAGTATATGTCCTTTGGAAGATCCTAACATGTATAAGATCTCGAATAAGAATAAGTCTCAAGCAGGAAGATAAGATCCGGAATCGCTATAAGCAGGATCCATAAGAATAAGTGCTAAGTGAGTATATGATCCAAATATGATAAGTCTCGCCATAAGTGTAATTCCCGAGTAAGTATAAGATTGCAGCAAAGGCGTAAGTTCGGGGCATCAGATGAGAGATCCCAATAAGCTTAATTCTCATATAAGAACATTTATGTGTGTAAATACGTGATATGAACTTCAAGATTTCGATATCTTGTTTTGTCATCCATATTCGTGCTCAGATAAGAAATGTTTCCCACTAAGCGTAAAGCTTAGCACGGGTTCTTAATCCGTGTAGGTACAGGAGAAGACGTCTGAAGACATCCGCATACAGCTGGGCCAACACACTTGTAAGGGTTCACTACATGTAGGTTCATGGTTCAAATGTAAATGTAAATTGATATTATTCAAGATATGATACACACCAGTGTACTGATCTGCTGAAAAATCAGTAAAGAGTCCTAGCCGCACTTTAAACCGGTTCTGATCCGCGACCTGCCACCGGAACTGGCGCACAGCTTAGCGATATCAAAGTAATTCAGTGGCGGACCATTGAGAGTCGCAAAGAAAGTTTGAGTTATCGCGAACTAAAGATTATATGCTTATGCAATGGAGTGTTAGGCGATATCAAAGCAATCCGTATGTGGACCATCGAGAGCTACAAAGGTTTGAGTTATCTATAATGAACCACATTATATGACTGAATGCGGATCCCGTCATATTCCGATAAATTTTCATTGGTCGTGTTGACTTCGAAATCAACATCTAGGTACATTTTCATCAAGGCCGGTGGAGCTGTTTCTTAGAGAAGTGTCAAAATGCACTTTGACGCCCACTTACCATGGAAGCCGACCTGCCTCCTCATTGAGGCTACCCTTATGCGTGATGGTCTGGAGTCATTTTATGGGCTTAGAGTTATGGATTCTATTTCTAGCCATTGAGGATGCTTCGTGACATCCTCAAATTGTAGTGTTCTCGCTGGTTAAACAATAAGAGGGAGTTGAAGTTAGTACTATCATCAACATAACAGGACAACATGTTAAGGAAACAAGTGGTCATCGAGCATATTAGTACTAAGTCGAAGTTAGCTAATCCTTTCGACTAAAGGCACCACCCCATGAAATTCAAGGATCATGCAGACATCGGGATTGTGTTTCCTCTTTGTAATTGTATATAAACATTTGTTAATGAAATTCTTATACATACAAGCGCTTATTTCCTTATTTTCATGTGCACTTAATTCATTCTGAGAAAATATATTTCATTTTGGGTCCTAGAATAAAACATAGTGTCATTCATTAAGTTTTTGTTACCACATTAAGTAATTAAGAATCAAAATTACTTTTTAAGATATTATAATATAATACCATTATCGGGATAATTTATTCTATTTATCTGTTTATTTTGTTAACTCAAAGGTTTTATTAATGATTGCACTGCGAGAGAATGTGCAGTTTTAAGTAAGATTCGAAATAAAAGAACTCCTTTCAAAAGTCTCAATATTTGAAACTTTGAAATTTGAAAGTTTAAAGTGGTAACCTTTCGTGGCATTACACTGTAGTTCTCACGGAAGAACTGGCATACAAAGGTCATCTCTTATTGCTCTATCATATCAAAACTTCATTCTCTTCGTAATTTCACTAATTCAAGAGAGCAAAGTGCGGAAAGCAAAAAGGTTATAATTGTCGGTTCTTTGTGATCCAAGCCAGCGCTGGTAACTACATCGGAGGTAGCGTAAGATCCATTTTCATGTTCCGTATTAGAAACATGTTTAGGGATGTCATATATGCGACTTTCATGTAAGTACATATTGAGATCTTTAATATCACTGCTTCTCCATTGGAAAATGAAATACAAGTTATGTAGTAAATCAAATTTATTGAATAATGTATACCCCAAACCCTCAAATTTATAAACAATGATATGGTCATGGATTTCCTGGTCGCGGCTATAAACCCTATTTACTTCTAAAAATCGCTTACTATAGATCTCTGACTTATAGCTAGAGCGGGATAATGTCTGTTCCTGGCATTTCGTCCATATTTTCGGGTGGTTACAGAAAATGGAGGCTCCAAATAAAACTAGGCCTATCACAGGGCCCGAATGTAATTAACGGACCATTAGGCCATGGGTCGTGCCTATCCACTTTGCCCATTTTGGCCTGTTTTATTTTTAAATTTCTTTAATGATTCCTTATTATTTTCTAATTATTAAAAATATTAGTTTTTCTATTATAAAAAATATAAAATAGTTGTTTATGGAAAAAAGAATAGTTATTAAATAATTATTTTTAATAAAATAATAATATTAGTATGAAAAATAATTTAAAATAAATATAAATATAACTGTAATAATTTATTTTATATAATTTTTTAAGAATATAAGAAAACTATTAGTATTTCAAAGAAACATTTTTTTACAAAATATAAAATTTGTAAAATTGTTATTTATTATTAATTTTAATTAATGTCAAACCCATTTTAGCCCACGACCAACATAGAACCGGGATGGGCTAGCAAAAAATGGGTTCGAATAAAAGTGGATCGAATTAGCCCGATCTATTTTGACCCGTAGTCCTAATAGGCTTGGCCCATTTAGGCCGAGCCGGCCTATTTCCCACCTATACTTATAGTCATGCAGTTAGCTTTGACCGCGCCTATATCATTTATCCACACCACCTATGATTGCAACTTTCCATGACTTATTTTATTTGCAACTAGATGTTATAGTTGCATTATGAATTTGTTTTAGTTGGAATCGTCGACCGCGGCCATAGGTTTGTTTCTTGTACGGTTAGTAAAAGGATATAGGTTTATAAATTTATTTTATGTGATCAAAAGCCATTTTTGGAATTTAGTGGTCATTGTTATATTTGACATTTTATCAAAATATCATTAATTTAATTAATCTTTGTGGTCCAATCGATAATGATAAACCATGAGTTTATCATACAACCATGTCATCGTCACACTTGAAGATGTAAAACATGCGAAGCTAATATCCAAAAAATATAATGTACGACTTGTAAGGAAATCCCTTCCATGATAATGATTAGTTTAAGGAGATTAAAAATATTTATCTTTAAAATGGAAAATTTATCATTAAAAATACATATTTGTAACTTCCATAACAATCATTCATTCCATGATAATGATAGCCTAAGTAGGTTAGAAAGGATTTAACTTAAAAAAACATAAAAATATTTTCAATGAAATACAAATAAAAATAATCACGACTAAAAATATATACAAAATAATGTCATTAAAATACATAAAAGTTTGATATCATCTTATTCTTCATACTTATATATTTATCGCACTCACTATAAATATGTAAAAAGTTGTGTTGATAAAACACATCTTTCTTCTTCTTGCTATTATTATTATTATATTGATCTTTTTTATCTTCTTATTATTGCTATTATTATATCTTAACCACTCACTAAAAAATAAAATTATATAGTAGCCATTCACTAAAAAGACATAAAAGTCCTTTCTAGACAATTATTATATTCTTCTTCTTCCTTCTGCTAAAACCTAAATTGTTTTACTGAAAGAACATAAAAGTCTATATTAATCACTTACTAAAATAATACGAAAGTCCTTTTGGATAAAAAAAAAAAAAATTTAAGTCCTTCATCTTTCTTTTCCTCCTCTTAAGTCATTTTCCTTTTCATAAAACATCTTTTTCTTCTTAGGGATGTTTACTCAAGTTCAACTCCATGTATACCCGACCGACTCAGCTAATCGAAGAGACAAGCTCGAGTAACTTGTCAAGTCAAGCTGCTTACAAGCTTAATCGAGCCTTACTTTTTTATTATTTATTAATCGAGTATAACAAGTTTAAATTTATTCGAACTTAATCGAGTCGAATCAATTCCGATTATAATTATTAATTGATTTTTAAATTGATTCAAGCTTTGTTGAGTCAAGTTTAAGAGTCTGGCCCAGTCAGTTTCAAGCATCTAAAATGGATCGATCATCGACCGTATCAAGCCTGAGCTTCGAGTTTTTAATCGGCTCTGCCTCGAGTTTAACTCTTGAACTTGATTACACCCCTACTTCTTCCTTTTCGATAAAACATCTTTTAAAGTCCTTTTCTTTTAATAAACATTTTTCTTGAAGTCCTTTTCTTCTCGATAAAACATCTTCTTATATCTTTTTTTTTCTTAAGTCATTTCCTTTCATAAAACATATTCTACTTTTCCTTTCGATGAAATAAATTTCCTTTTCAATAAAATATCTTTGTAAGTTCTTTCTCTGTGCATAAGTCCTTTTCTTCTGATAAATTACTTTGTTCAATTCTTCAAATCCGCTTTTTAAATTACAAAATATTTTCCATAAATAACCCATAAATCTGCACTAAATCCATGTGAAATCATTTTAAGAATATAACTTCCATTGTTGTTTTTGTTTTTTTTTTATAATCAAAATATCAATTTTTTAATCAAGCTCTATGGTATAATAATCATATTAATAATAATAATAATAATAACAATAATAACAATAATAATCATATCATCATCATCCCCTGACTCAAGTGGTAGAAAGATAAGGTGGGCATGCCGAAGAACCAGATAGAATCCAAAAAAGAGAAATGTAAAGTAAATGGATGTCAAAATAATAATAATTATTATTAATTTTATTATTATATCAAAAAGTGTGTTTTTTATGAACTCCTTTTCCTTTCTTGGATGAATGAACCCACAAGCTTTGGATTATGCATTGTACTCTCGATTGTCTTGCTACTATACGCCCTAACCCTAAATATTTTAATACGCTATATGTATACTTTCAGGACATAGACGAATCTCTGTGAGAACCACATAAGTATTTTGAGCAATCTTTCAACATTGTTCAAAATAAAATTGAGAACGATTCTATAGGAGAAGCCATTAGTAGTTAGTTAATGTAGTAATTTCTAGCTCTGGCTGACCAGATCTTGGTGGTTGGGTTTTCTTTTTTTAGTGGTTTCTGGCAACCAAACACATCCATAGGTAATCTTTCCACATCTTCATAGGCCTGGGGGATCAATACCTTATTAACATCAAGAAAAAAAAGTTGCATTTTTTAGGCTCCAGTTCTGTCAGGAGGAGGTCATCAAACTGAAGACTATATATGCCAAACTATATCATGGAGTGTCATTATGGAAATTCATGATTCCAATTGGACTTATTATTGAATCCTCAAATCAAGTTTTATAGGCTGTAATTTGGGCTTTCTGATAGTTAAGTTAAGTCACTTGTAGTAGTGGTGGACTTAGCTAATGGTCAAGGAGAGGCAAATGCCTCCCACAAATTTTCTCTCTTTAATTACTCGACTCAAACTCTCACACACTATGCTTCCCCGCTTGTCAAAGTATTCCTCACTTGAACTGAAATATTCTTGGCTTTGCCATTAACTTGTAGAGAATTAATCCTACTTTATCTTGCATGGAGTGAGTTTCATCATTCCTCAGATTTACTCTAAGAACTCTAGTTGGAACAGTTTAATAACTCAGCCGACTGCCATAAAACCATCCGATTCAATGCAAAAACCGCTTGTATTGAACCGATGAAAACTGGCTTGAACTAAATAAGTCAAAACCGACATAACTAACGCCTCAAACAATTCGCGCCACTACTTTTTTTTTTTCGTTAAACGATTTCGCTTTGATAAGCTTTTTGCACAACCAATGCCATTTTGCTTTGCGGTTAGAATGTGGCATGTGCCCATGGATTCAAACATGGAGGGAATGCCATAAGGAATCATACCACTTATAAGGTCATCGTTATTTATTTTAAATGTTAATAAAATTATATATATTACTACTACTTGTTATATATTTATATAAATAAATTTCTTCCATTTTAATATGTTTTCTTATTTAAACATTATATATATTTTTGTAAATATTTATTTATATAAAAGTACAAATAATATCTAAATAATATTAATTAAGTATATTTTAAATTTTAAATAAAATATAAAACATGATATTTGATACGCCATTTTGGCTCAATCGCGATTCTCGGAATTCATCATCTCAACCCAATTAACGTGAACCCATAACCTTCCTGGCTCAATTTCACCACCTGTTTTTTAAAGATTACTCCAAAACCCATAACATTCCCCATATAATTAACAAAAATGTTATAAAATTTTGAAAATAACAAAATCGTTCTACCTCCACTCCAATACGCCCATGCACCAGCCAACCAAACTAAATTCTGCTCACACCACCCTCCCCTCCCATGCACATGGCTCAATTATCGATTTCTTCCGTCTGTCTTTGTTCCATCTTCAGTTTTTCCAATCTTCAAATAAATTATATTTTATAATTTTTAATTAATTGCAAGAAAACATCTATTTTCTACTTATTCCTTTTGAAAGCACAGCATCTTTGCCTTTAATTTTCTAACTTTTTTTTTTATTTTTTATTTTTTATTTTTATTTTTTATTTTTTATTAGGATTTTTATTTGCAATCAAGACGCTCTAAAAAATGATGCAAATTCACACTACTTTACAACCCGTGAATATTTCCACTTGAACGTTCTGATCACTCCCATGATTCTCTTCGACATGAGAAAACGCAGCCCTTCAGACGGGGAGTCACCCGGGCCATACCACCCGTCACAACATCAATCACATGATACATATATGTGCAATGCAAAACGGCCGCTTGAGCCTATAAACCAATATTCATCAAATATACCGAATTATCTCTACTATAGTTACAAGAGTTAATAAATTACTCTTTATACAACATATACCAAACTCAGAGTTCACATGTTTAAAATCATCAAAGCCTTGTAACTCCTGGCTTCACAACCCCTACTAGGATGAGCCTCGCCTCCCCGGCGCTCCCCGTACCCGAAAAATATGCTCCTCGACAAGGCGAGCTAATGCTCGCAGAGCGGAACCACCCCAAACTGGGCCATCCACTCCAAGTCAGATACGCATAATGCTCCAAAGAACATACACATCTCAAGAACGACGATCCTACTAATGTCTACCCGTATTAACTCATACCCCGAGTCCACCGACTCCCCCTCACACTCGCTTGCCGTATAGAAAAGACATTTCTTTAAACAAAGATATTTGATTTAATCAGGACAACCTCCGATATAAATATCGACTGTCTCCGATGTTATAATGAATGGGATTTACCTCCGAGATACTGACCAATGACTCGACGATTACATTTTTATATATGGACTAATTCCTCCTCCTATATTTTTATAATAGATACACTCCGATAATTATCTTTATTAGTCAATCGAAATTATTTCCCTCTCGGCATCACCCCATGCACTGGTCTTCATTGCTCTAGATGCCTGAAGTGCATACGAATGCATGATGCAATCTTATTACAATTCTAGGTTAACACATGCAAATATAATCACGCATATATTCATACATAATTTAAATCACACAAACATGTTATGCAATTTCACATTCCATTACACTACAAGTACCTCACGCAAGAACGATCAAACACGAGCAATTCAACTTGAATTACTCGACCAAACACGGTTTCACACAAAAATTAGTTTCGTGTCACTGTTCATATGAACAGTAAAACCCTCGGGTTTACTGTTCCGTCCACTCATCAAATCATCGGTTCACTTTGTGAACCCAAATTTCACGGCCATTCCCGGCCTTATACACATCAAAGCATGCATTAACACATAATTGCACAAACTAGCAACCCAAAACAGCCCGTGGACAGTCACAATCACCCACGTGGCTCTAAAATTTCTCTCTCCACCCTGCTCTAAGCTTGAATCCCATCACCAAACTGCCCCTCACTACCATCCAACTCCAAATATCAGAACACTTAAACAAAGTGTAAAACCCAAGTAAGAACCCCTACCTCACTCGAAATATTAAAATCCCAAGAAATCCGCGCGCCCCACGCGTGCCCCCGCCGAAGGCAGCACGCCTTTCCTTCTCATTCGAAGAATCGCACGATCGGATCTCCCCGAATTCCCAGAGAGAAGCGAGGTCCTCTCTCTCTAAAACAAAAGAAATCGGCTCACTGTAAGTCCCCTCCTTCTCCTTCACATTTTCTCCCCTTTTTCCATTTGTAAGAGACGACAATATTGAGTGTTTTGTCTCATTATCATTTCAAATTCAAAATAACCATTTGCCCTTCCCACTGACATTCGACACTATCTCGGCCTTCCATTTTCATCATTTCACTACACTTATGGCACATGAGTACGTGTTATATGTAATTGGCTACATCGAAAATCGCTTTACTAAGACTAAACTAGACATTAAAATGTGTCAACTCCGATCGCTTCGAATTCGACAAAATTCGACGCTGCTACTGCATTTCATGAGCATTTCATTCCAACTACTAAACTGGCTTCGCCATCCGGGAGATCTAGAGAAAATTTTTGATTTTGATCGAATTACGATTTTACCCTTTTTTCAAAATCGAATTTCTTTGCCTTACACGTATTAATAAATATAAGAAATAAATTACCTTAATATATAAATACATTCACTTATACTAATAAATAATTTTAATAAATATACAAATAAGTATTGATGTTCTAAATATGACTTTAATATTCAAATTACTATTAATAAATTTTCTCACTAAATAGAATTGATGATATTTAATATTTTTAATATTACGATTTTATTTTATTTATAAATAGTTTCAAAATCTATGTTTACTAAAAAATTTAAAAGATTGAGGTTTATAAAATTTAAAACATAAAACATACAAAACAAAAATCATAATTTGGAAATTGTAATTATTGTGAATAAAAGTTATATATATATATATATATAGATATAGATGGAAAATATCATTAGTTTCACTTTTTTTTTTTCATCATAAAAACAATGGAAACATGCATATATTACTCTTTAATAAGGAAAAATATACTAAGGTAATATATGAGTTATTATACTATGCAAGGTTATTACACTAACTTTATAAGAAAAATGTATTAACCGTACAAGGAGTGTACAAGGTTTATTAAGAAAAATAAGGGCTTATTATTCTGTACAAGGTTATTGTACTAACTGTATAAGGTTATTCTACTAAATATACAAGACAATTATACTAACAGTACAAGGGTTGTACAAAGGTTGGATTTTTTACAGAATTTGAATTTTTTTTATCCGAAATCTCTTTCCTAGATCGTATACTAATACACCAATCTAGAACATTCTTTATAACATTTTTTGATGTCATACTTAGCTCACACATAATTATGACATCAATTATATTGTCCATACCTTTTAATTGGAGTGGCTTATGGCATAAACAGGTACTATGTTATTTATTATGTGTAAACCAAGTATGACATCCACTAATGTATATAAAGTATGTCATAGGATTGGTGTATTAGCATACAACCTAGGAAAAATAAAATATGCCCTAGGTTAGTGTATTAGCAAACAATCTAAGAAATGTATTTTAGATAAAACAAATATTCAAATTATATGATAAATGTAAACTAATACACTCCTTGAACAATTGTATAGTTAGTGTAATGACCTTGTATAATATTATAAGCCTTTATTTTTTTTGACATCATAAAAATCATATTAAAAAAACTAATATATGTATGTTTTTAATGTTTTGATGATGAAAATAAGGAAAAAATGACGTCAACTATAATTTATATATATTTTTAAATTGGAGAAGTTTATGATATAAATATGTATTAGGTTATTCATTATGTATGAGCTAAGTATTGCATCCACCAATGTAAAAATATAAATTTTATTAAATAAATTCTAAGAAAATAAGTAATAAATTACATAAGAAAAATTTTTTAATTGAATTTTGAATCCGAAATTCAAATTATAAAATTTTTAAAAATTATTTTTAAAGTATAACTAATTTTAAACAAAAAATTTGAAAGCAACCTAATTTTAAAGATAAAAACTAAGCAAATCACAAAGTAAAATTAGAATTAAAATAAAATATAAAATTAATGAATAATTTTAAATCATAAAAAAGAATTGAAGTAAATTTAATATATTTAAGAAATGGAAAATGAATGATGATTTGAAAAACAAAGAAAAAAGTAACCCTAAAGGAAGGTTGTGATGTATGGTTGGAGAGGGGGGTTGCATTTTTTGGAGAGAATGTATTTTTGTCACATCAAAACATATTTTTGGCAAACTGCTTGGATCGATTTTGATTGACTCTTTATGGTGTGAGTCTCATCTAACCCTAAAGTATAATTGCTCCTAGTATAAAAGTAGGATGAGAGGATGTAAAAAAGCAAGCAAACTTTCTATATAGATCCAAGTATATATTGAAAAGCACAATTTGGAACTAGCCTTCACAGAAACAGCCAATTCATTCTGCAAGGCAACTCTAAATGATAGTTCATCGCGTTAGAGTTTCATTAAATCGAAAATCTAGATGGGGACAACCCCAATCATAACCAGCCCATCTTCACTCCCCTTTCTAAGAAATGACCTTTTTGAAATTATTTTTTTAAAACACAGAATGTTTTTCTTTGTTTTCAGTGCCAAGCTTCACTCCAGCTTCGTTTCTTTGTTGTATTACCTTATTTCCCCAAAACAATCATTCCTCCCTAGTAAATATTTCAAGTTCTTTCCCAAAACAATCATTTCTCTCTAGTACAGATTTCAAGTTCTTATTTAGTAAAGTGCCTATCCAAATGCAGGTGGACCTTCGATAACCTTGGGTGGCATTCAGGTCAGTTTGTGCGTACCTCAGATTAATTTTATCGGACTTGAAGCTGCGATAGGAGTACATCTTAAGTGATCCTAAAGGGAATTGAACTATTGATAATTTGAAAACAAATCTAAGGTCGGACCAACTTATCTACTCCACCCCTTGTGGTTAAGGTTAGTACTATATTTACTATACCCTTCATTGATCTTCTGACATTAAGAAAGAATGGAGTACGAAGATGTTGTGACCAGTGAATCTGGGGAGGAAATCACTGAATCCTCTGAACCTATGCAGCTGCTTGTCCAAGAAAGCAAGGAGGAAGATGAACTATCATCAGTTCATGAAGACAAGGAGAAAGAATCCAAGAACAAGAAAGGAAAAAATGGCAAGAGAAGAAGAGAGGGACATGATACCTATGGGGGGGAAGACGCTCGTTTAGATACTCCTTGAATCCCTGATTGAGCATCAGCTCGAAGAAAGGCGAAGCTTGCAAGGAATCAGACAACAATGGAGTTCATCTGCCTGCATTTTCCCGGCTTCCTGATACTTTCATTGATACCATAAACTGCAAGGCACAGCAGCCTGAGATTATATCCAATAGGCCCTTGCCTCACAGGGAGCAAGAGCGCTACTTTGGAATTCGAAGAGCATAAATGGCTGTTCCTTGATCGTCTTCTTTCTCGACCCGGAGTTTTCAGGATGGATCTAAAACAGTATCTCAGGAAGATGAGACAGATGGAGAAGAGGGCAAGAGACTGTTACTCAGAGGCTATCCCCATGTCGACTCATGATTTTGTTGAGATGATGTTGCTTGATTCTTGCTTCGTCGTTGAGATCCTTCGCTATATTGATTGTCACAGTAGAAGTGATATGATCAACGACACTGGCGATCCTATCTACGGACGACGGCCATGGCTGATCCCGGTTCTCGTCAGGGATCTCTTCAAGCTCGAGAATCAGCTTCCTCTTTTCATCCTGGAATCGTTCTTCATAGCTTCCAAGAGTCCTGAAGAATACAGAAGCCCCAGGTCTTTTTAGCGAAGCTGGCAATCGAGTTTTAGAAGCTAGTCTGGCCGGTCTAGTGTCGCCCGATCTTATCCGACACAAATCACCTTTCACCAAGATTTGAAAGCTAAGCATCTGCTCGACCTGCTTCATTCCGATGCTTCTTCCCCCAAACCAGCTCCACGAATCGAAAAGAGCCAGGACAGATATCGCATCGACCAGCTCAATCGATACAATCCGTGACAACACAACTCCGACGTCGGGGATCAAGTTCAGGTCAGGAAATCTGAGAGCATATTAGATATAAGGTACCATGTGAGATTGCTGAAATCCCCTCCATAACTTTCATTAATGAATTTCACTGCTGCTGTCCCTTATAAACTGTATTTGCCCTGGGAACCAATGTCTGGAAGATGAGTTCAAACTACTTTTCCCAGTATATCTCCCTTCATGAATTATCTCATCAACCAGCCCAGAGACGTTGCATTTCTCTGCTTAGATGGAATTATCTCCAGATTCTCCAATGATGATCAATATGTGGCCAACTTGTTTTAGCATCTCAATTATAAGGTATTCAACAGTAGGGACTGCTATCTCTATAAGCAATTTAAAGAGATAGAGGCCTATTACTGCAGCAACTGGGCAACACTGAGAAGAACTTATTTCAGCAGTCCATGGTCATTCATCTTGCTCTTCTCTGCCTTCTTCCTCATTGTTTTCATCATCATACAGACTGCCATGTCTGTTTTGAGTTACCAGCGCCAATTCGCTTAGACTAAGATTTTTTTTTTATAATTTCTTACAGATTTGTAAGATCATCTATTAGTAATTCTATTATAGTGTATTTTCTGCACCCTAGTAGCAGCAGCATTAATAGTTGCATTTTTATTTTTTTTTTTTTCTGATAAAAGATCTCGATGAGAGAAAGGATATTTTAGACATGAAATCGAGATATTCAGTGAACTGAGAAGTGAGAACACATATATAGCGCACGTTTGATTAGCATTTTTATTTATTATTGTTCTCTGAATTTAGTGTTTTTTGAGTTCCTTGGTTTTTCAAAACAAAAAAAAAAAAGACTGGGAACCATACTTGCTCTCCTTGTTTTTGAGAACATAAAACAATTTTAAAAAACATGAACCAAACAGACTCATAGTTTTCTTGGTTGGATGTTGCCATGAATTGATGCAGGGAGCTACTGAGTGTAAGATATGGGTGAGCTTAGTTTTTTATACTTTTCAAAACACATAAGAATGTAGCTGTGCTACAGATGGTTGAAACTACTTAAACTAACAAGAACAACAAAATGACATTATGAAAAAAAACTAAAACTTTAGTCTATCAACAGGGAATTCAGAGTCTGGTAGTATTAAAATAATGAGGATGAAGGCAGAAGAGGCCGAGGATGAATGAGCAGAGACTACTGGAAATAAATCAGAGCATTCAATTTGCCCAGGTGCTACTGTAATAGCCTCCTCTATTTGATCTTGGGAAAGGAGATGAAGCATCTAAATTTTGACTGCGGGTTAGGAGAAGCCGTAAATCTTTCATGATGTTTTGTCGTATATACAACTTAGTCTAAGCCAAACTTTTGATCGATGTTATCTTTCAAGTTTGCCATAGCTCAAATATATCCCTGCATCGACGGGTGATCAGATAGACAAACGAGCAACTAATACAATGGACTAGTCACCCACACAACCAACCAACTATTCACTCTGTCTAAGCTGGATGGCATCGATGGTGTTATGCGTTAAATGTCCAGCTCAGTTAATGAAAAGGTATAATTTAATTTCTGGAACAAACGTTAAAACGACATTTGACCCAAGATATTTTAAAGGCGAGTTAGGTATTATGGCGAGCGTCGGAGCGTTTTATCGCGCTTCGATTTTACTCCTCCTAGAATTGCTCTTGGACCCTGACTAAACAATGACTCGAGAACAAAAGAGAGAGAGTTAGTTCTCCGTCTTAAGGAGGTCTATGGTAGGCCCAGGCCAAGCGAGACACCCAGTAGGGTTATCCTCACCTGACATTTTTATTCCAACTCCAGATGGCACTTTGGCTCAACGATAATGCAAGAGCCGAAACATCGATTAGTAGCATTCTCTTGTATAACCATGAGTTCCACCTCCTAAGATAAGAAGGCTTAAAGCACTTCCAAAGCTCTGGTAGGAGATAGAAGCTTATCTATGAAGAACCACCTCCCCCCTTCCAATCCAGAGGAGGGATAAGGCCTATATTGGATAATCTCAGGTTACTAGCTGTTATTATTAGTGTGTCTCTATGAGGCCGTGAGGAGCTGGCAGTCTATAGATTGAATATTTAAGAGAAGCTCATGCTTTTTAAAACTGTTTTCTCTTCTCAAAAACAAGAAAAACGCATTTGGTTCATTTTCTTTTCCTTTTTTTTTTTTGTTATGAGAAAACACAGAGAACACAAAAATCACTAAAGTCGGAGAACAACAAGAACAGCTTTCAGTAAACACTAACATGATGTTCTCTATGTTTTCAAAAACCATTATCAAGAACGGTTTTCAATAACAGGAACTAAAAAGACCCTTTATTTCTAAGATTGGCTATGATCTAGATATCCTTGACTCAGAGAATGTCCTCCTCACTTTTCTTTTTCTCCTATTTTGCAATGTTTGAAGTCACCCCAGTCGATGGTTATCACAACTTCCTTTCATCCATGGTTTCATGATATTCTCTTCGTCCTATACCTCAATTTACAATGGGTGGTACTCCATTTCTCTCAAAGTGAGAGATCAACAAGGCTGAGCTCAGATATGCATACTTAATGTTGAGAGCTGGCGCCAGGGAAACTTCAGATGGAAAAACAAGAACAAAGACCACTTTGACACGAATTATTTTTGGCTCTTTTTTTTTCTTTTTTTTTTTATTTGAGGGACGATTGTGGAACAAGAAACTTACAAAGACGATTAAAACAAGAACCACAATAATCCTCATAACTAATATTAGTAACATCTCTTAAGGAAATTTGACCACCAACAACAAGAATCTAAAATACCAATTCTTTTTTTTTTGCTAGACAATCAACAATTCTATTTACTTCTCTATAAACATGATGACAATCATAAATACATAGACCCTGAGATAACTTCAAAACATCCTCCACTAACAACATAATAAAAGTAGGGATATTGATTCTCTTATTGTGACAAACTATAACTATTTTTAGTCTCCTGCAATTTCTAAATTTGAATAGCTAGCCCTTACTCGTCTCTTAAGGCCATACATTCAGCCACAATCATTGAGGCATTGCCTTCGTGTCTCCAAGCAGCGACTTTTATAACGCATTCAATTTCTAGGTGTTTTGACTCCAAGACTTCAGGTCCATGGTCTAAGGACAAAAAAAGGTAAAATAAAGAAGACAATGGAAAAATCAATCTGATAGCAGACTAAGAAACTTTTCTAAGGAAGCAAATTGAGCAGGCACTAAAAGGATCACTGGATGCAAGAACTTTATTTGGAAGACTAAGAAGAAATGTCTAGGTGTGACTCGTGAAGTCCTTGAACAGGCGGTCACAGGGATTTTCTTTTGAAGACTGTAAAGAGAGAAGGAATTATCGTATTTCCAATTAGAATACATGTCTATACAAATAATTATACGTGAAAAAAGATAATAAAAAAAGAAACAAAATAAAAAGAAAAAAGAAAAAATATAATAAAGAATAACTATAGAGAATAATATGTTATACTCAACATTCTCTTTCAAGTTAGAGCATATAAGTCATATGCACCAACCTTGTTACGATGGACTTAATCCTATCCGATTGATAGATCTGGGGTCACCAAATGCCGACGGCAATGTGAAATTTTGACGTCATCAAGGGCTTCCGGGGTGTTTAGGGATGGAGTTGATGTGACTGGAATGAGACAAGGTCACTAGATGGATCGCCGGAATTGACTACATGGCTAAACCCTAACAAATTTGATGAGACCAAAATGAGACACAGTCATCAGATGGGTATCGGAATGAGACACGATCATCGAGATAGTCTGAGAGTGTTCTACGGCTAAACACTACTTGAGTTTGGTGAGACAAATAAGAAACACAGTCATCAAATAGGAAACGGGAATGGGAGACACGGTCGTTAGATGGTACAATACTAGAGATGAGACACGGTCGTCAAATTAGGTTTGCCTTAGTGAAACACGAGGCCACTTGTAATCTCCATGACTATTATACCATATAAAGAGAAGGAATTCCCGTGTTTCATTCAATTAGAATAAATGTCTATACACATTTATCGTGAAAGAGAAGATAATAGAAAGAAAGGAAACAAAATATGAATAAATTAAAAATAAAAATAGAAAAGGAAAGGTACAAGAAAGAATAACTACAAAATAAAATGTGATACTCAACAAAGACCAAGATGAATGGACTATTTTTCAAACAAATGCTACTACATCATTCACCATTGCTATCATTCTTTTACCCTTACAGGAACTATCTAGCTTAACTTTGCTTGCAGTTTGGCTGCTAGCCTGCTTCTCCAAACTGGTTCCATAAGCTGATTAAGGAACCCAAAAAATATCAAGAAAAAGTCATTTTTGGACAACCTCCTATACCTGAAGACTATCAAAATAGAGAGATGGAATTTGTTAAGGAACAAAATCCATCCATGAAATAACATCATCATCAACGTACCCTAGTTCCCAGTTTCCCACCTGCTCCTAGTTTCTGACATCCAGTTTCAGTTCTGAAAACAAAAATATTCAGATACAAACCATTTTGATCCTCTTCCAACTATGCATCTCCTTCTCAGTACAAACACATGTTCAGACATAGAATGTGAACTAAGATGCCTTACATTTCCACATAGGATCCTCATGTGCATTTCCACTAGACAAAGAGCACAGTACAGGAATATTTCTAAGAAGGAAAAGTATTTATTTTCTCAATCAATTTCATTCAAGCGTATAGTCGGTCTGCAACTAGAAGTTGTTATTTCAGTTCTAATGATCTTTAGCAGTGTGATGTGACCAACTGCTGAAGAGGCATAGAACTGGCAGATGCACGGATGAAAGATTCAACTCTATTAATCTCTTTACTGCTGGATCTATTTGTTTCATCAATTTATCAAATTGTTCTCAATACTCTTTAACATGCATATTTTCTTACTCTTGAAATTATTCACTTGGACTTTTTTTACAAAGGATAACAATATTTTCCTTTGTCAATTCTAAATTTCAATTCTCAGTCTGAACCACATCCACAAATAAAACATGGATATCAGAGCCTCTTTTGTCACACCTGACATATGGTTTCACTTGGAACAAGCTCTACTTTTGTGCTTTGCTGCTCACTCTGATGATCTTCCGCTCCATCTGCACAAAATGACAGACAGGGATGAATGCAAATGAGAGTAAATATACCATCATAGTCACTCAGGGAAAAAAACAGAATCAGAACATAACCAGAACATGAGAAATATGCAACGAAAGTACTAGTGCAATTTCTGAAGCTACAAACTAGGCTTTGAGCTACAAACCCTAGAGGAGTTCTCAAGCATCATTCCTTGTATAAAAGTAACTAGTTGAAAAAATTATAAGTTGATTACGAGCTTACTAACAGATACATTATAAATGTGTAACAAGCTACAACTATTTTCACCCATCCCTTTATTCTATGATAAATAGCCTAAATAAGATGATGGAAGTGTTCAAATTAGGATGTAAAAAAGAAACAAAGGGCTAGGAAAACCAAGGATATTTCTCAAAGGTATGAACCAAAGGAGCACTCGGAACACTGATAGCATAGACTTTGGAATATGTACCACAGCTGCAACCCTATCATGAGAAAGCTCATACTTCCCATAAAAATACCTAGAGAGAACAAATTTCTTTCACGTTCAAGAATATAGGAAAACTAGGTGAAGGACAAAACAAAATAGCAGATAGAAAAACTGAACTGATTAAATACAAGCAATAATTACACAATATTTTTAATTAAAATAATTGCATATCCGTGAATAAACTATTTTGGCTGGGCACACCAGAATCCTACTTGAATCTGAACAAAGATGAAAAGTTAGGAGCCACCCCCACACAGCAGTAGTCAAAGGCCATGTAGTGATACAATTGCAATAATAGATTCTCAAAAGAAAAGTTCCTCTTCCTAGACCATTTCTAACCATTCAACTTGATCATATTTGCTAATGCTACATGGATGACTTGAAGTAAGGTTTAGATTCTGAACACTTACACCACATGAGCTTGATCTAAAGGACTAACTTATTTGGGTACTATGTCACGACACTTCTAGGTGATGCATGGATTACTCAGATTTTTGTTTTGAAAATGGAAAGTAGTATATTTTATATTAAAAAATAAAATAAACAGAAAATGAATTCAAATGCCACCTTAACCTTCTCTTTTTAGGTCTGTTGTAATTATTATTATTAGTAGTTTGAACTGGTTCCTATAATATTCCATATAAACATTATTCTACCACATGCTAAAATATTCCTACTCTTAAAGGTATTTAAAATGCAATTGTTTTCTTACACACGAGGTTTTTGCTCGATGAATATGATCCAGGGAACTAAATTGCAGACTAAGTAGGGCTTATAGGGAGTGTTAAAGGCATGATATTAATATTAAACCCAAATCCTACAAGGTTGAGCTTTTTGGAGAGTTAGTCGTTTAATATGGTATCAAAGCTTGGTTTGGCAAGAGATCTTGGGTTCGAACCACCTCTTTGCAATTTATTCCCCGTTTGTTGATTTGAAAAGTCCATGAAAGACTATTTGGTTGTTTGGCTCTCCGTGCGGGGCTAAATTTGCTTTCGTGAGGGAGGGCGTGTTAAAGCGTGATATTAATATTAAAGTTTCGAATCCTCTGAGTTTGGCGACTTTTTGGGAAAAAATATGCACCCATGGAGTTTTGGAGCACCGCCCTTCCATTTTAAAGTAAAACTCGGTTACCAAAATCTTTGGCAGCTGATTCGAGTTTTGTTTGCGGCCCTCCAGCCCAGGGGGTTAACATGCCCCCTCCTTGGCTGTATTTCTAGCTCACTTGATCTGAAGCAAACCCTTCCCGGGATGTAGAAACTTGGAAATCAACTTATTTAGGAGTAGTAGTAACAATTTCTTAAAAAAAAAATTTAATTAGGAATCCCTATTATTGTACTTCAATAGCACATATGTAGACAAAGAACCCTAAAAATTAGAACTTGGTGTTTTAAGATTATTTTACTTTATTTTGCTAGGATTTTGAACCATCTATATTTTTATGAGTTTTGATCAAAAAAATATTTTTATGGGTGGATATTTTTTATTAAAACTTTTTTTTTTATCAATAATGAGCAGTATATTGACAAAAGTATCTGAGACATATACAAGAGAGGCCCTGAGACGAAACCAAAAAGAAAAAGGCAAAGAGAAAGAAGAGACAAACAAACCAACCCAAAAAAACCACACCCTTGGCATAGCCATAGAACCTAAACTAGAGCAATCTAACAAATTTGATATCCACCTTTGGAATAAAACCAACCCACATAAACAACGATCTGATAACTAAAAGCTTTAGTCAGTGAAAAATAGCATCTTGAAAATAATAATATTTCCTCTCTTTCGGATAGCTTGAGATAAAGTAGGAAACCCGCTCTAAATAGCCTTAGCTTTTTTCCTAACAAGGAAGTGCATCCAACTTTGGATTAGATCTTTTACCAAGATACTTGAAATCCGGTCAACACCAAGGCAAAAAAAGGTGATCCACTATCCCAGGTACTTGTGATGGAATTTAGAATGTGATCCAGCTCTTCTTCCTCTTTTCTGAAGGGCACATGCTAGCTAAATAGAAACCACATTTCTTCAACTTCAGTTGAAGTAAGAACCTTACCCATGCACCTCTCATGCGAAAAGTACACTTTTAGAAGGATATCTTTGGTTCCATAACATTTTGCGGGGACAGCTACCGGGAAACTCCTTTAGTATTTGAAGTAAGCTTTCACACGTGGGACCGACTCATCCCCTTCAAGCAGTTATCCTTTCCATGGAGAAATTTTGATGTTGCTAGTCACCGAACTCCTGAACAACTTTCATCTCCCAATTGTTAAAGACCTCGAAACTTTGGGATCTCGGCGCCTCCACATCTTCCCTCACCCCAGGAATCCAGTGGCCTTCTTGGCCCTATGGCTTGGTATGCTATACAGGTCGAGAAAGCATCGTATAAAGGTTGTCTCTCCACCCAGAGTGTCTTATAATCGAGTTTTCCTCACAGTCCCCGATTTAAACACCTTTATCTTTCTTAGGCTATTCAATCTCTTTTGCAATGGACTGAGACCCGACTCCATGCTTCCTCTGGGATCACAGATTGAACCCATTTAGTTTATGAGCCATATTGTGTTTTTCAGTATCTGCGATCTCCACATAGAGTCATCCTCTCTGCAAACCTCGAGTACACTTTCCCGATGAGCTCTATTTAGTAAATTCGAAGAGCCTTAAGTCCCAAACCACCCTTATCCTTTCCCTGGCTTACAGAGTTCCAATTTACTAGGTGGATTTTTACATTTGTAGAGGCCCCTCCCGAGAAAATCTCTCTTTGCAGATTTCCCTCAATGGCACCAACACTCTTAAGCATCTAAAAGGGATAAACGGTATATATAGGCATATTAAGACGGTGTATCTCCCCAGACTAGGCGTAAAATCTTCCCCCTTTTGAAATACATTGTCTCTTCAATGGCTAGCCTTACGAATTTCTCCTCAATCCCTTCCCATACCCTTGTAGAATTCAACTTAGAACCAAGTGGAAGCCCAAGGTAAGAGGAGGGGAGGGATCCTACTCTACACCCCAGCTCACTAGCTAGTTGGTTTAAGTTGTCCACTTTACCGACTAGCATAATGACGGTTTTATCTAGATTGATTCCTAGCCCCGAGAGAGCTTCAAAGTACAACAGGATCTAGCTCAGATTCAACATTTTCATCCTGGAATCTTCCCGAAACCAAGTATCATCGTGAACAACAAACTAGGATCACGTTCATGACATCCACACCAAAGCGATCAAGGGTTATAACCTCTGGAGATAGCCTCCCTTGTAGCTTTGTATCAATCAAGATGAAAATACACTCCATCCTAAGGACAAAAGGAGAGATATACGGGATAACGGATCTCATGTCACCATAAACCCCATGAGCTCTTGAAGAACCTGTTGGGTACGTTGATAATCACCGAAAAGAGGCTATGGAAATGCTGCGACTTTATCCCACCTATCCACCCCACTACCCAAAGCCCATCTCACTAAATCTTGTGAGAAGAAACTTTCAATTAAACATCATGGCACCTCGCACCCCTAATTTACAAGGATTCGCCACCACTTCCCTCCTCATCATTAGATCAATCATATTTTGCTGTAGAGGCATCGGGTTATACCGCAGCCCGCAAAGGCATTTGGGCTGTTGACCCGATGGAAGCTCCTTCGCATTTTCAACCTATTTGCACAAAACCTTCGCTGCTCAGTTTATGAGACTACATTTAGACTTATAGGTAAAATCGGCAAAATCGTCAGCCTTCATGCAGCTGGGCTTATCGGCTCATGAAGAGGTGGAATTCGAGAGCACCATGGAAATTTACGAGAGAAAAAATCCTTGAATCTGAGACATCCTCACCTTTGGCCGTCTCAGTTGAATTGCAACTGACCGTATCGCGCGAGATGGCCACGGAGCTTTCTCCCATTTAAGCTCATGAAGGCGAAAAACTTCCTCTTAAGTAAAAACCTCCAACTAACAACCTCTTGATCTTCGATTTTAGGAAGATCAAACCCTCCATAATCAGCTCTCGATCCCTAGGATCGCATGGCGAGGGGATTGAAAGGCATTAACAATAACGCGGCAAATCTGGCCATCCTGTACCCGAACCCGTCGAATTTTAGACTATCATTTCTTATGTGCTCTGTGGGAGTTGCCATTTGTGAAAGAATTTTGCGTTCTATCGCCATTAAGCCAATTTCACAGGATTTAGTCACCACATTCTTTTCCTCCATTATTGGCCATCTTTTGTGAACTCCTCGACTCTATAGTTTTTCTATCAAGCTGAGTTAGGTCGAGGGTCTTCGACTCGATAAGTGATCCCAGCACCATGTTCTTGAACTGGTTTTTCTTGTCTCAACCCTCTCAAACACCTCCTTATTCCACCAATTGAGGCATGATTTTGAGGCTTTTAATTTCTCCCATATCGCAAAATACGCACTAACTTGAAGCTCTTCCACCACCCATCAATAAGACTGTTAAAACCTTCCGTTTTAAGCCACATGTTTTCAAAGAAAAGGTAAGACCATAGACTAAAATTGCCTCCCCTCGATCATGAAATCGGAAATGGTTTGAAAGAGGTCTTGGAAGAATGCTTTGGGTAGAATTTCCAAAGTAATTTTACCAGTCATCTATGATCAAGAATCTGTCCAACCTAGCCATTCTTTGGTTTCCTAGTCATCCAATCCAAGTGAACATCCCTCCCTGAAAGGGCAAATCTTTTAATTCTAACTCCTCGATAATTTGGGAGAATCTTCTCATGGTTTCCATCCATCTTCCCTCCCTATTTCTTTCTCCAGCGAATCTTAGGACATTAAAATCACTCCCTATGCACCATGGATCTCTTCACATGCCTCTAATAGCCCCGGCACCCATAAAAAATGCAAAATCATTTACACGGGTTTTTGAACTGTAGGGATAAAGTGTAGCTACTCTCCTCCATCCAGGCCAATTTGGACCTCTTGTATCCTAAAGAATAACAACCCCTCACGAAAGCACCCTCGAACAAGAGCTACTGATCAGAGCTTTACTGACAGAATAGGAAGTAACCTTTAGACGAGTTTTTTATTCCCAGTTTTGCTTTAATGGATTCTGTCTTTTCTGAATTTAGAACATACGAATGAGTTTCCTTTTGAAGCATCATTAGCCCCCCTCACATTTCATGAGAAAATTTTGATCTTCCATTTACCAACCTGAATGCTCCTTGCCCACTGATTAGAACCCCCTCTTCCCACTCTTCTCTTTCTCCTTCTATATTCCATTCTAATTTCTTTCTTTCTCACCTTAAACTTTGTTGTCCACTTGAACCCCTTGCCTTTAACAATTGAAGTCTCCTCTCACGAATCTTTGTTCATCATATTGAAGGAATTTGATCCATAAGTAACCATCAGCTAGAAAAACCCGAGAATCAGTCTGCTTAACATAAACCGTGACTCTCCTCCATTCATCCCTTCCTCTTGTTCCTCCTAGAAAAGGGCTGTATTTTCTAACAATACGAGGACTTCTTCCAGCCCTCTCTCTTCCCCTGACGTCCTCTGGAGTTCCTGATTTCAATAAGATAGACCGATAGGGGATCCCCCTCGTTCTCACAATCACCACCACCCTCAGAAAAAGGCCCGACCAAAAGACCCTCCATTGAAGGATCTCAATCCAAGAGGAGGAAGGAGAGTATAATGTGAGAGACGAGGCTCGTACCTTTTTGAGAGAGAGTCTTCCTCTATCTTCTCTATCTCCTTACACTCGAGCTTGCTGCTTGGAATGTAGAAAAGTAGTTTGTTGGGATGTTCTGATATCATCCCTCTCTTTGCCTCCTCATCCTCTGTCTCACGCTCTGCAAGATGAAGGCTAGGGCTTAAATTGGCCTTAACTTCTTCCATCGATAGTCCCAGATAAACCTTGACTCTTGGGCGACATGCCCACAGGGGCCTCTCATTTCACCTTGACTTTTTTTGGTCTTGATCTGCGTCCACCTCAAGCCCCTTAAATGGGCTTAAATTCTGCCCTTAGGCTGAGTCCTAATGACCACTTCACTAAAGGGATTGAGCTTTGGCTTTTTAGAGACCCAGTCAGTCTCCCTTTACTTGACTCCACCTTTTTAGGCTTTGGTCGGCCCTTACAAGATTAGAATTAGGTCCCACTTTTAGTCCCAAAACAATAGGTTGTATGGTATGGCCTCCTACCCTGACCCCACGTCTCATCAAGTCCCCCTACAATGCCACGTTAGGCGGCTCCTTTGGAACTTGTGATTAGGAACTCCTTCCTCTCTCCTCACGCACCACTTACGCATTATCTTTCTCACAAATCTTCCCTCGAGATTACGACCTTTCTTACACTTTTCTCAAGGAAAGACCTCCGCTACCTAAAATTTGAATCTCACCAAATCTCTGAATCATGCTTCGCCATGAGCAAATTTACAAATGAGGCTTCTTTTTTGTCTTCCATCTTTACGAGATTCTTGCCCGTCCACAATTCCGTCTTCAAAAATTTGTTTGTTTATCCACGGCTAAAACCCCCACGGGGACCTCCCCTTTCTTTAAGATTTCTCTTATCCGCAGAGTCTGAGGAAGGCCCGACCACTCACGTCCGAGGCTTGAGATTTGATCTTTTCTACCCCTGGAGCCCAGCGGAGGTTCCACCATTCCAGGATGAATCCCATCACCCACATAGATCCTACTCCATTTTCTAGTCACGCACTTTGCCTCTTTAATAAGTCAAACTCCATGTATAGCAAGTTACAATTTAAAGTGTAAAAAGCACATTTCCCCTTCAATCTCGAGCCTTTTAGCCCGAGCTTCCCGGCTCACCCAGGTCGAACCTTTTCTGAATTTATGACTCAGGCTCAGCCACCGCCATATTTTAACATTCCAGTCCCTCTTGGAATACGATCGGTCGATATCCGACCCGAGGTTAACATCCACAAATCTTACTCTAGATTTTGTTATCTTTCTGATATAGATCTTTGGAAATCTAGTCCTCCGCAGGAGGCACCTCCTTTCACAGGCTTGATCTCGGATGGCTTTCTTTTCTTCATCTAAAGTTCACCTTAACTCCGATCCTTACAGCACCTACGCTATAAAGAAGCCCGCGTTCGCAGACCCTTTCCCTCGGGGAGAGAACAAAAGTCGCCTTTTTCCATACGCATCTAAAACCCGAGCAAAGAATAAAGCATCGAAGCATCATTTCTCTTACGAGCAGGACTAAACCTTACGCCATTTCCTTCCATTCATAGCCTCTTCTTCTTACGGCCTTCATTTCTAAAGAGTTATTCTCCCTTGCTTGAATTTCTTTAACACGCGGATCGGGGGCTGGCCTTCGCTAACAGGGTGCCCACCAGTGCCTTTGATTTATGCTGCCCACCTGTGGCTGGAGCTCAAGAAAGTTTTGGGTCGACGGAGAACCTTCCTCGCCTCCCTCCTCCCTTTCACGCATTCCAAGGCTTTATTTTCAAAATATATATTTTCAAGGTTTGATATTCGAATGAAAGCTGAGGTGTAAAGAGAAGAATCTTCCATTATTTGGTACCATTATTGAAAATAAAACAAAATAAAATATAGTTATGAATTAATTTCAAACTAGATGCGTTTTTCAAATTATTTAAACTTTTTATTAAAAAAAACTTAGAAATCATTATATGGTAGAATCCATAATAAAAGGGTAACCTTGGAAACATGTTATGTTATTGGATCCCTTAATATCACAATTATTATTAGGAGGCCTTCTGATCGATTTTTCTTGTAGTCTCTTATTTCTCGAAAATGGTATTCTTCTTAAAATCTTTTGAAGAGTCTCACCATCTTTTGAGTCATAAGACTTATGAATGCAAGAAACATCTCCATGATGGATAACATTTTTTTTATAGATACGAATATAAAAAATGAAAATGATGGATAACATTATAGGTCATTCTAGATGAACCGGATGGTTTTTAAAGTTAAGAGCTTATTAAAACAAACAGCTCTCTAAAGCGTTTCGAACTTATAAGATTTGAGTCCAGTATAGATATCATGCTTCTTCTTGCCACTCCTCGCGATCGGCCAATACGACTGTAGAGTTAAACAGAATGGAGTAGTCATGTGGACTTTCAAAATAAACAAATGGGGATTCAAATTGCAAAATTGCTTTTAGAACCCGGAAGGCGGAACCTCTACCAAACCAAGCTTTGATACCATGTTAAACAACTAGCTCTCACAAGAAACTCGAGCTTGTAGGATTTGGGTTGATATGAGTATCGTAGCTGGCACTAGCAAGGCTAGGCCCTTTGCAATGAGATTCTTTTTAGACTTTGCATTGAGGAAGGGGCAGTACATGGGCGCAAAAAAAACTCAACATCATGCCTTTGACTAAACTTCTTCCCTTAGGTACAAATATTGAATTTTAACAGCAACTAAAACCGGAAAGCACTCATTAAAAGACAATATCTTAAGAATTCAAGAGACATGGGTGGTATTATGCCAATACACAGGCATAGGCCTCAAGCTTACTTGAGTCAAAGTAAATTC
The DNA here is from genome assembly GCA_016808115.1 of Tetrastigma voinierianum. Classification (NCBI taxonomy): domain Eukaryota; kingdom Viridiplantae; phylum Streptophyta; class Magnoliopsida; order Vitales; family Vitaceae; genus Tetrastigma; species Tetrastigma voinierianum. Next base: position 516,127 of record JAEQBH010001110.1, read on the forward strand.
ATTTGTCAACCAAGCAAAATATTGCGGAAACTAAAAAAAAAGGATTTAAATGTGCTTCAGATTTGTAGGATAACAAATGGGGCTAGAAGACATTATCATAAACTAAGAGAAACAAATATTTAGTTCAATGAAAGGCGCATATCTTCGTCATTGCAATGGCAAGGAGGAGAAAGTAAAAGAAAATTTGAAAGAGAGAGAGAGAGAGAGAGAAGAAAAAAGAAAAAAAAAAAAACCTTATATGCTGAAAGGGAGCCCATTGATTATGCTTAGAAGGATATATACAGAACCATACAAAATGATCTTTCAATCTTCATCCATTGATACCTCAAACCCTTGCTTCATTTTACCCGAGTAGTGTTTCCTAATCCCTTTAGAACTCCATCCTCATGAACACAATTTATCCTTAGTGAACTATTAAAATAGTAGGCTAAAAGGCTATTTTAATTTTTCAGCTAAGTGGCGTTCCATGAGATGCGGTAGGTCTATATGCAATAAAGAATAAAAAAAAATAAAGAAGGCCATCAAGGCATGAAATCAAGAAGTAAGTAGCAATAATTAATAAGGTAGAAAACATCTATCAAAAATAAGGTAGAAAACAAAATAAAAAAATCCTTGCGTCCTAAAGTAGTCTATTCAGATCATAATATACATGTCAATTAATGTAATTATGATTTAAGATCTCAAAATTAACTATTGACTTCTTTATTTAAGAGAACCCCATTTTCTCCAAAAACACTAATGCTAAAATTCTCAAACGACAATGACTAAAAAAGCAGATCTAGAAATTCACTTTTATCTGCTTTAGGATTGAAAAATACAATTTTGATACTTGTCAAAAGCAACATCATTTTAGTTATACAATCAAATCATGGTACAGGAAGAAGGAAAAAGCTCAAGGAGGTTTATACAATTCTCAGCGTTGCTTTCTTATTTTCCTTGCTAATTGCTTGGCATTTATAATGAGAACAAAGGAACGAAACAAAATAAACCTAATAAGGATTTTCACATCATGTAGTCCATATATAATGAAGTAATCAAGCCACTGGGGCCTCGCATAGTGGTTAATGGTTAGAGGTAAGGAAATAGAGAGGGAGGGGATCGGGCTCGAGTCAGGTGGGGATGAATGAAAGAAAAAATATTTACCCATCAAAAAATATATATATATAGTAGTAATCAAACTGATGAAGTAATTAGCATGAGAGAAAAACTTCCGTCACGTATCCCTTGTGCTTCAGTCACAATCCTGAATGAGATTAGCACAGAAACAATTTCATGTGCTCAGCACCAATTCTATAACAAATACACAAAATAATAAAACAATCAGTCAGTAATCAGAAAATGATGGGGATTAAACTCCACTTTCAGACCTCTGCTGCAGTAACTACAGGATAAGGTTGGCATTAGCACTCACTGTAACTTCAAGAATGAGATTCCCTGAAGGGATAGGAAAAGACTTCATTATATGACTGAATATCATCTCTAAGAGATGAAATACTGAGCGTACACAGTTTATGGAAGATTGGGAAGTTAAGACAGTCAATGACCCACTGTAACTCAGTTAATTGACAACTTAAAGAGGGTACAGTTTATGAAGCTCCGCCAGAAAATTCATATCTTAATTCCTCTGGTTTCAGGGATATGACAGATGAAGATGTCCCTGCCTGGCCCAAAAATCGAAGATAGTGATGATCATAAATCAGAGTGCTTTTAAAGATGAATCTTTAGGTAAGAGGCATTTTACCCTCAGATATTAGGCAAAGGGTTTAAGATTTAAACCTTTTAATTTTCTAACCATATATGTATTTTTTCATTTATGTATTTTAAGTAACAGTAGTTCTAGAACATAAAAAAGCGATATCAATATCCACCCACTAGTTATTTTATAGGAAGATGATTGTATAAGCTAAGTAGATAAATAAATAGAAAAAATATTATTTGACCAAGAACCAATATTCAATGTATACACAGAGCAAGGACAAAGATTAGGAAAGGGAAAGCATGTTTCCTCCATATGATTTTTTTAATTTTGTCATCTAAGCATGAAATGCTTGTAGGCTTATGAATTCCCATTCAAGGCTTTAAAATCACCATGCTTACGAGTGGAAAGCTGGCAAGAAATCTATTCGAACTTTATTTATCGATAATGCTAGGATTTAAAGGGTAAGCTCATTCTAGCACGAAAACGCAACTACATGACTACATGATTCTGCAACACAGAATGCATAAAAGTCTTTGAACATATAGAAGACTTCATGGTTAAATGATCCATAAAGGGGAGAAGAACAGGAAGGCGGGAAAACCATACAAGTGTAATATGGTAGTGATTTTAGAAAGTAAACAAAAGTGGTAGAAAAACCAGAATATAAAAATACGTTTGTAATTTTGTGGCCAACAAATGTACCTACGAAGCTTGAACTTGGATTTTGACTAATGTATATGTATGATCAACAGCCCCTCCTTACATGGGGACCCCATACTTTTGTGGAGACATGACCCCTAAATAAACAAACTACAAACAGTCTTTGAACTAACAAATTTGAAATAAACACATGAGTAAAGTTCAAACATGACCTCCAATCGTAAGTTTATGATACCGCTATTAAGAATGACGAGTTTCATAAAAACTAAGCTTTAGAGAAAGTTTATTCCTACAGTAATATCAATGCACTCCAAGCAATGATAAAACATGTCTACCACTGCTTTCATTTGAAAACAAATGAAAACTTAAAAAAATTGGACTATGTTTCAAATGTGTACTATCATCATAGAAATCCAAATTGTTGGGCATTGTAATTCTGTTGGACTGAAAAGAGGAGCAGAAGTGTGGAAAGGCTGTGAGAGCGAGAGGGGCTGAGGAGAGTGTTCACTTGATGTTTCTTTTCCTTCTTGATTGACTAATTGGAAACTAGAGAATACCCGTGCCTTAGCATTAAAGATCAAGGCACCCAGCTGCCTTAGCATGCATTAATTTGTGCTGACTTGTGTTAAATGAGCTCTGAATGTGGTTCCCATATTTTCTTCATTCTTATTTAGCTATTTAGTAACTGCCCATTATGGAAGCAAATGCCTGTGAGCTTTTCCTCTATCTTACAGGAAGTCCACAGCCACTTTAGAGAAATCTACACCAGGAAGATTTCTGCAAAGATGCAGAAAATATCAGAAACCGCCTGAATATCAACTTTATCATAACCAAAAATCCATTTAATTAGGTTTCAGAGGTTGGAAATACATGCACTTAGTGCTGTGATTTGATAAGATCATTTCTACATCAGGATATACATATCAATCAACACAGCAGCATCTAGAAGCTCTTCACTTTCAAAGCTTGAATTTATTGGAATTGATCATTTAATACTCCTGCAGGGGAAAGTCACAAGACATCATCATTAACCATATTTTCCACTTGTGCTTTACGAAAACTGCAAACACAGAATTAAACATGAGCATCTAATTCATTGTGGGTTAACATTCAAGCCTTTCAATAGAGGCAAATACATAAATAAAGATAAGATACAGTGTTTAGCCAGAATTTCCTAAAGCTTAAGAGCAGATATAATTCTTTAAAAACCCACGAATCAGCCCCAACTTAACGAAGATTCTGGAACAACACCCAAAGTAAAATATACTAAAACTAGCATTAAACAAGGTCCCATACCACCAAATAAAGCACTAGTTGACACAAAATCATTACCTCATCAAACAATGATTTATTATATTTTTTACACTAAGACTCCTTGAAGAATACTCAAAGCCATTCTAATATAAAACGAGAACAAATACTACCAAGCAACTGAAACTTGAAGATGGTTTAAGTTACAAAGCTTTCCTCTCTGGCCTTTTAGGCTCCATTAAGAAGTCCATAGGTAAAATAAGTAGCGTGCAAGAGTGGGCCCATCAGCAAATATGGATGCTCAATGATGATATGAATCTTAGATTTCAAGATTTAACATCCATTCTCATTTGATTATAGAGCAAACAAAATGTGAAAGCACTGAAGCTCATATGCCTACTTATTAAGTAAATCACGAGGCCTTGAGCCCTTTAACATAATATAGCTTTTATGGATAAAACAAAAAGCTTACAGGAAATATGTCTCATCTCCCAGTGATCACCTATTAATTAGTCCTCTACCAATTTCCATATTAAATCCCTGACATTAATGATAAAGAAAAGAAAATTAAAACATTAATGACAGAATGACAAATTTTTAAAGGAAAGAAAAGAAAGAGCTTTCACTATCTTTTTTCCTTTTTGGAAATATATTTATTTTGTTTTACTAATAATAAATCTGATTTTTTTCAATCCACAAATGTCAAATAATATACTTGCACAAAACAGCAATTCTGGTGACAGCACTAGCTGTGTCTTAGAAGCAACCATTGTAGTAAATCACTACCATTACCTCCTTTATGTTCTGAGTTATTCCAAACACTGAAACCAACACCCAACCACCACCTGATGGCATGAAAATAATTTTCTCAGGACTGATGCAAAAAAAAAACACTATCTATAGATTTACTGGAAATACCTCGTTTTTTAATGACTTCAGCTTGGAAGCACTCTTATGACGTATTATCTACAGAAAAAGAAAACCTAAAGCAATACAAACAAATGAAATCAATTACCCAAAAAAGACTAGAAAGGGAACCATATTTGAATTATAAATTAGAAAGCCTTTATTATCTATATATGTCATTGACCAATCAAAAACCTTCCTTTCTCAAGAAAAACAGCCCTATGTTTGGTTTGAAAATTTTAAGGAAAATATAGAGAAAAGAATCTAAGGAGGAAAAAATAGAAGAAAGTGAAGGAAAATAATAAAATAGGTATAGGATTTATAAATTATTTTATATGTTTCTTCAAACTCATTTCCCTTTTTGTCCTTCTATAAACGATAAATAATTTAAGACATATAAAATTTCAAATTAAATTTTACACTCAAGAAAAAAAAAAACATTTCTAACAAATTTTAATTATATTATTTTTCTTTTTATACTTTATATGGTAAAACCAAGCATAAGAAATCAATTTTATTAAAAATCCTTTCCCTTGGGCACTCTTGAGACCACACATAGCATAGGATTTTTAATTCAATGCTTTAAGGATTCAACCTGAGTTTTGGCATGAGTTTAACCCATTCTGTTGTGATATTGAATTTATTTCAAAGCTCCCTAATGATAACCGACATTCAGATATCTTTACCACAGACTCAACCTAAAATGGGGACAGTATCCACTAGGTGGTAGTCTCCATCAAAATGAGTACATGATCAGGGAGTGGCCTAGAGCAAAACTTCAAATGATGGTAAGAAACCTAGGTTGCTCTTATGGTATCAGAAACTTGCAACATCTTACGAACCAGCATACTTACACTTGTGGACCAGTAACCGTGCATCACTTCTAAGAGGAGGGTCAACCAACCTAAAATCTGTAATTAAGTTCATAGAGGCTCTCATGCTTCTAGAATTCTCAATCCTTCAAACTTTTTCACTAAGGAGCTTGCAACATTAAGCCTCACTGAGGAACAGTAATCTTTCTCACCAGATTAGCCATCAAGAGTGAATAGGCTCACCAAAGAAGCATCTTTTCTTATTTCTTTGTTGGAGTCTCTCACATTCAACCCAGGGATGTTATGATACCCTGTAATCAGCCAAGGGACAAGAGGAAGCCAAAGGTCCAACTGTGAGACTTATATTTCATTTTCTTTATACTCTGCAATTTTCTTTAACCAGTTATCCTTAGCCTACAATCTCATTTTCCTACTGTTGTGCAAAATAAGACATAAAGTAATTTTTATTTAAGAAATAAGGTATTAGCGAACCAAAGACGAGGAAAATAACAAAAAGCAAAAAGGAAAAGTGGAAAAAAAAAAAGAAATTAGGTACAAGACATCTAAATTTTTTATAGGATAAAATAACATGTAGTAATCACAAAAGCAGCCAGAATTTGCCCAGAGTACAACAGTAACACAAAGAAAGGGACATAGCCCGGAGGAAGGACCAAAAACAACAAAAGTAGAACCCATCAAGTCAAACAATTATCTAGCCACCCCATCGATTAAATTCCAATAAGCTCTGTCTCTATCCACTAGACACATTGGGCCCGGGACGAAAGGGATTACAAATGAGAGAATTCTTTGTGGCAATCTATACGCAGAGAAGGTCTCATTATCGAGGCCGCTCTATTTCTCTCACACCACACTCTCCCAAAGAAAGGAGGCAAAGAGGAGCAGCCCTCAAACTTTTCTTCTGGCTTACTTTTTCCTTTAGTTCTTGCCAAACAAGAAGGACACATCCTGCTTGAGAAAGGAAAGACCCATCATCAAACCCCTCACGATGAAATAAGCTCCCAAAGCATTGGCCTTGAAGACGATGTACAAGAAGATGTTTTAGTTTCCTCCTCCTCTTACATAGAGTAGCATCTGTTGGCTAAGGATCTTCCCTCTCTTTTGGGTTGGTCGAGATCCATGCCCTTACCCCCGAGGCGCCTCCCGAGCAAAGCCCACCTTTAAGGGGACCATAGGTTCAGGTGATAAGGAAAGGAAAGAGTCTTGTCTCGGCTTGGTCTTTTGATTCGAAACCTAAATGCGAAGCTTCTTTGAATAAGGTTAGGCCACCCACTAAGATGACTTACATCTTCCCTATTGAGACCACTCTCGAGGATCGGTCATACTCGGAAGAGATTCTCACCTCTGCATCAATTACAAATCAGCAAGGGCACCGCTAAACCGAGAGTCCATCCCACCTTCTGCACATTCGATGTCCCCCAAACCTCCCTAATCAAAACATCTTTTAGAACCACCAAGTTAAACGGTCGAGGGCGTATTCCCATGAGGCCTCTCTCACCCAGACATCTTTCAAAACCACATTCTTTGCTACCATCACCAACCTGAAAGATTTGGCATTTAAATGGGACATATCAGTATTTCTAATTTCTTTCCATAAATACGCTCAGAAACTATTCCTGCACTCCCCCAGAGCACCTCCCCCTCGATTCGAATTTTCTTGATAGTCTCTCCTCGCAAAGGAATTCCGCTTTTCGTTTCACGAAAGCATGAAGCCGCACCTATGAGGCTTTGTTTGGCAATATCGCCTTTACATTTAATTAGCCAACCTTTTATCTGTACATCGTGGCCTTCCTTCAAGTGAGGCTTCTTTTCCGGGTTCCCTCCACGAAGTCCCTCTGGATTTTTTCCGGCCGCACGGACTTAGGATCAGGGAAAGAGACATGAAGTAGATAAGGGAGGTTAAACCAAAGAAACATACTAATATTCTGAGAAATGGAGATCGAGTGTCATATCCTATGGATTATCTTTATGTTTGCTCAGATTAATGTACTGTCCAGTGAAGGCTGTCGACAAAGGAACCACATAGAAATTATACAACATCAGGTTAAACCATTAAGCGGGCCAAGGTAAATAAGTTAGACCTTAAGAGCTACATAAGAGAGAAAAATACTAGCTAGAGCCTGCTTTTAGGTTGCGATAAAAATAGGAAAACAAAAGGAATTTAAGAAGCCTATCTCAATAGACTTTCCACTCCAGCATTTGCCATTCCCAGCAGAATGTTCGAGAAAAACAATTTAAGAATTTTTCTTTCCATCATTATAATTCTATGAGGAGTTTCATCAGATGGAATGAAAGGTTAGGTACAATAATAAATGAATAATAATAGAAAGGTTGATTTCTAAAAAAAGGATGCCTTTTGCTGGCTTTCAGCAAGGGAAACAGACTAACCCATTGATATAAGCATTCAGAAGTACTAACAAAGGACAGAATGGCAAAATCTTGATAAGAATAATGCAGAATACAAAAGAAGTAACTGGAATTGTCATATCATGGGCTAACGTATATAGTCATTAACCTGATTCCCAGTTACATGAGAGAAATTCTAACTTACTTCTCTTTTTGTTTTAGGTTCAAAGCCTGGATGAGATCAATACAGAAGCTATTGCATTTCATATCATCAGCAGCAAGACTCACCAGCACAAATTACCTAAATTCCAATGCATAATCAGCAGAGATCGGGTGGATATTCCATCCTTCTCCATTCAAAAAGGGATATGATACACAGTGATGATTATAAGAAATAAAAAGAACATAGAAACTAATCGAGTTAAAAAGCACACATGCATTAAATAGTTGAAATAAGTAGTCATTTACATAATGCAGCTTAATGTACTTTCTAGTGGTTATGTATTAAGAAAAAAGTAAGTGTAATAGTGGGAGGATTCAAAGGAGTATTAGCTAAAAACTAAATAACTAAATAAAGAGAGAATATATCATTCAAAACATACCTTTTAGAGCATACATGTAGAATTCACACTTAGCAGCTACACAGCCTTAGAAAAAATTTATCTTTATTTTTCTTCCTCATATTGCCATTAGCAACCCTGATTTTAAGAGCATTTCATGGTTAATTCATGATATTACAATTTCTACCTAACCAATCTACCCTCCTATTTTTCCAGTCTCCACAGTCAATTTTAAAGAAATCAATATGAAGAAAATCATTGTAGAAATACAGAAGGCAACCCGAAAATAACCAAAAGCATTCCCAAGTTTTTTAACTTCAAATCCCTTTCTAATTTAGGTGCAACTGAGACCAAAAGTATAAAATCATTGGAGTCCCAGCTATTAATTTTTCATAGCACAATACAGACACGAATAAATAAGAAAGAAATAAAATCAGATAGCATGAACATTATACTTGTTTTTAAGGATGACAACCAAATTCATGGGACAGCTAACATGAATGGGCTAGTGTCTCAAGAGGCCTACACTTAGAGCCTACAGAGCACTAAAAACAGTTCAAAGAGCTATTCCTAAAAGGTGTCTAGAACTGTTTTTAGGCGCACCACCAAAGCCTATGCTTTTAACAAATTCTTGAAAATGTCACTTTTCAAAACCTGTAGAATCACTTAAACTAATTTCCTAGAACCACTTGGTAGAGCGATTCCTCTGAGAAACCAATTTTGAAGAGGAATTATAAACAAAAGCACTTGAATCAAGAATAACTCCAAATGGGCTCTTCAAAATGAACTAATCTATCATTGGCAGTTCAATTGGAAAATGCATGGTAGAGATGTGAGTTCCACACTATTGCATGGGAAAGTCATTTCCTAAACCTCCTAATTCTATGATATCGGTGGCTTTGCTCAATCTACAGTTAGTAAAGATGCAATAATCAGGTTTATGACCAATGACCACTTTTAGCCAGGGAAATCAAAACCACTTTCCTTAATTAAAAAATAAATAAAGCCTTGGAATCTATTTCAAGCCCTTTCTTGCATTATTGAGAGATCAATCCATTAATTTTTCTCGAGCTAATTTCCTTAGGAAGCCCAATACTATGCCAGCCAAGTTCTTTACTTGGTATTTTTGTCGTAGTGAACAAAGGCAGTTTTCTACAGAGTACAAAACCATGGAAGAGGTTACATTTCCCTGCATTGGGGTGAGATTTTTTCTGGGAGAATACCCGGAATCTTTTAGGCCTAGAATGATAAGAGTTTGTTTACAGTAGAGAGATCAGAACAAGATTAGAGGAAGAGGAGAGAGGCAGGGCATACCACTGCTGATCACCCGCCATGGGTTGAGGATGAAAGTGCCAACCTAGAAAGCCATCCTCTTTCCTTGCCATTTGAGAAATATAAGAACTTAAAAAGATCAGTTATTTTCACCCAGAGTCTGCAGATTCAAAAACAGAATTCAAAGGAGTTTTTAGTAGGGCATACCTCATCTGCCATAGCCTCAGAGGATTCAAAGTACCACCATTAAGCCTCCATTTCTCTTCAACCGGAACGATCGCGGCGCAGAGTATGTAATACATGTTCAAAAACATTCAACCAAACCCTTTTCTTATCATTAGAAAGCTACTATACTTTTTCAAAATCTATGAATAGCATCAGTGAAGATTATAATATAGCTCCCGAATAATCAAGAAAAAATGGATTCGTATTGATTCTCTTTCGTCTTTCATAAATTAAATTTTGAAGGTTAAAGAGATAAAGGGCGTTAAGGTGGTGTTTGTTTTTATTTTAATCACGAGAACATCTTAAATAGTAGCAATAGTATTAAATATTAAACATTTGTTTTTTAATATTAGATAATGAGTAGAGATGTCAATGGGATTGATTATTTTGAGTTAAATCGTCTCGCCCCCTGTAATAATATGTATTTAATTTAATTTTAATCGGGTTTTTAACGGAGTTTAGGTTATTTTAACGAATCAAGGGACAGGTTCGAATATTGCTCTCTGTAGAAGCTAGAGAAAATTAAGAAATTTTAATGGTAAAATGTTAATAAAAATAATAAATTGTAAGTAAGGGTTCGAGGCCTCATAAGGTCTCGAGATCTCGGATGGCCAAATGATTCTTATTTATTAAATTCGTGCTTGCGAAATCTGGTAGTAATAAAAGTTTCGTGAATTTGAGACAAGCGAAAATTTTCGATTTTGGGTGATAAGTTGTCGATGATTTGAGGGATGAGATTTTAAAAATCTTAAAGAGTCGAAATGGGCAGAAATTTCAAGTTCATTTTAAAATAAAGTAGTGAAAAGAAATAAATTATTTGAATTCGAGAAAGCGGACACAGATAAAGAATAATATAGATCGTATAGCAAGAAATAATAATAATAAGGCTCCATGATTATATTTTAAAATAATTTTTATTATTTTATTTTTTATACTTTAATATAAATAATAATTATTATTATAATGTTTTTAAATAAAATAATTTATAAAAATTTATAATATTTTATTTTAATGAAAATATTATTTTTAATATAATAAAAATAAAACCAAATATAAAATTAAAATAAAAAATAAAAATACAAAAATAAAAAGTAAACGGGCCAAGTTTAGGAATTTTTATAAATAAGCATTCACGGTACAATTTTTAAATGTATCAAGTTTAGGAATTAAAAATAAGCGAGTCGGGTCGGGATGGGATCGCCGAATCCCCAGACCCTCAGTTGTCATCCTGTAGTGTATATTCTTTAGTTTTAACTTAGCATTGGGTAATGATTGGAGTTTTCTTATTTTTATGAAGGAAATGACTTTTACGAATAGAAAAGTAAAATATTCTTCATTTTTACATTCGTAACTTTTTAAAGAATTTAAATGATAAGTCATGAAATTTTAAAAAAAACAAACCAGACAATGTTGAAAATTTATTTAGGCATTAAGTCGAAAAGCAACCTTATTTATGGCTTTAGGATTCAGGTCATTAGAACTCGGGTTCCTTTGTTTTTTAATATAAATTTTTTTAACCAATACTGAAATGATGCGTAGCGTGAAGTATTAAGTTATTATTTTTAATATTGAATAGTGAATAGAGATGGCGATATGATAAATTATTTTGGATTAAGCGTTGGTCTTAATGGACGAGTTTAGTTTATGTATAATCGGATTTTTAACGGGTTTGGTTTATTTTCTTAGGTCGTCTGATTGAGGAAGCGGATTGATTATTCTAAGTCATGTGTGATTATATTTTAAAAATATTTTATTATTATTTTATTTTATATTTTAATATAAATAATAATAATTAGAATGTTTTTAATAAATATTTATAAATTTTTCAATATTTTTATTTTTATGAAATATATTAATTTTAATATAACTAAAAATAAAAAAGGCAAATATAAGAAAAAATTAAAAATATAAACAAAAATCGAATATAAATGGAGCGGAGTTTTTAGTGAAAAATTATTATTGAATTTTTAATTTATTTGAAATGAAAAATGATTTTCTTAATAAAAGCTGAATATTTCGGCACTACTTAAATGCTTACTTGTTTAAAAGATTAAGCTGATAGAGTGAAATGATTTTTTAAAGAAATATGTTAATCTTACAGAGTTATTAGAACTTTCGATATTAAAGTCGAAAACAACAATTTCTCTGAAATGTGTGTGTATTACTATTTTTAGTGAACTAAAATGGTAGTAATAAGATAAATGGATGCAGGCATTTTAGGCAAATCCTATGTAATTTACTGTATAATGCATGACATTAATTTCTTAAACATAGATATTGAAGATGACTCAAAAATTTTAATAGATTGTTATATTAAAGAAAAGTTAATCCTTAGTTTATTGCTATTTATTAATTAAGGATATTTGGAGATTTATCTTATGATATAATCATTTACGAGTGTAGATTTTTTTATAGAGAAGTAAATAGAATTACTGATTATTTAATCAAAAAAGTTATTGATATTATATTACATCCGGAAGACGTCATCAATATGTAATGGAATATGTTGAATCATATTTATATTTGATTTATACAGATTAGACAATAAGTAAAATATTGATTTATTCATTGGAAAATTATTTTTCATATATATTTACTTTATATATTATATTTGTATGACTTGATTGAGAAGTCAAAGACCAAATGGAATGATCTGTTAATCAAGGGCCTTTGGACTTACAATCTTTTATAAATATATATATATATATATATATAATAGATGATTTCTTTTGACTCTTCATAATAAGAGCTACGTTAATAAATGATAAACAATCACGGAGAATAACTGAGTTATTATATTGTTTTTATAAAGATTCAAACTTAGATATCGCATGCTTCTGATCGCGTATTTATATTTGAGGGTTTGAAAAAGTGTTTGTGATTATAAAAAATGAAATTTATTTAATATTATTGTAAAATTATTCTTTTTTTTTTTTTTTTTTTTGAATCGAAGTTTTAAAATGATGTTGGAATCTATAATTTGGTAATTAAATTAAATATATTTATATTTTCTAGTTTTAGTAATACAAGACAAGGTGGAATTGTATAAAATATAATGAAGTGCAAACACATAATATAGTCGTTATGAAGTATAAGTGATAGTATTCCCGCCTGTCACTTGGGTGACCCAAGGTTCGATCCCAACGGCGGCGATTGTTTTCCATTTCCCCCCTTCAAACGTGGCGTTTTTGCTCCTACATTTTCTCGTCATGAAACACATACGTCACGTTTTACTCCTACCTGCACTGTCCCTTCTTGAGATATTTCTGCGGTTTTCTTTTGAAAAATAGACATTAAAAGAATATCACCCTTGATTTTGATTTTAAGAATAAATTTAGAGATTTATCAAATGAAAGTCTTTGGCATCTCGATAAGTTTTATTTTATATTTTTAAAAATAAACATAAAAATAATTTTAAAGTAAAATATAAAGGACTTACTTAAAAAAGACTAATAGAAGTAATAACTTTAAAGAAAAGATTTGTTTTTACATATTCATATATAATAATAATAAAATAGTAAGCAGCATTATAAAATACTAGAACTGGTAAATAGGTTAGTCCAACCCATTTTGGATCGATCCAAACCAGTTGCGTGTCAAAATGGTTAGATTGATCTAACCAATTTTTATTCGAGCTATTTTTTAACTGATTTAGGCTAAATAGTATAGATCACGAGAAATGGGTCAGTGCAACGTCTAAGATTGACCAAGCGAGTTGAACTAATCTAACCAATTTTTATTTGAGATAGCTTTCATTCAGCCCAATCCAGCGCTTTGTGGAGTTGCGGGCCCAAAATAGATTAAGAGTAAAATTAATAAAAAAATATTAAAATTAATTTATAAATTATCATTTTCAAATAAAATAAATATTATATAAATATATAATAATAATTAATAGATAAAATAATTGAGTCTAATCAATATAATAATAATGAAATAAATATAAATAAATAAATAATGATAGACTGGCAATTAAATTATGTATTTCCTTTTTAAAACTTTGGCTTATTCACAATTCAGTGTGGACATGTTAAGAGAATTTATTCTAACATCATTTCTAGATTAAATTAGTAAATTTTTAGAGACAAAATATATATTTTTTTCCAAAATACATTTCATTTATATAATAATGAAATAGATCCCTCATATATCATTTATCTCTATTTTTATCGAAGTGAGCAACTCCTCTACTTAGGCTAAACATAATGTGTGCATCATATTTATTTTGAGAATTCATATTGGTAAAAGATATAATCATATTAGGAAAAAAATAAGTGTATAATTTTTGTTAATTATTTTAAAAATATTTTTTTTTGTTATTAACACTAGTTTAAGTAATAAAAATTTTAAAATATATTGATAATTTAGTTATTAAATTTGAATTTAATTTATAAACTAGTACAACTTCATTTTATCATTTTATTATTTATTTTTTTACAAAAATTCATATCTTTAATTTTAAAATAAAAACATATATGATTAAATAAAATTTAAAGGATAAATAGAAAAAAAATGAAGTTGTAAATATTTAAAATATGATTAATAAGATAAATGAAAATATATTCAATATTAAAATAGTAATTTATTTAATTCAAATGCATTTTCGTAATTTTTCATACGAGATTTTTAAATATTAAATTCTCATATAAATTATATTAAAATATATTTAAAAATTGAAAATAAAATAATTAAAACAACAAAGATTAATATATTGATCATATATCATAATAATAATTATTAAAACTCCTATGCTATAGGCATGAATTTGACTCCATGTTAAGTCAAAATATTCAGTTTTGGATAAATTTTTTAAAAATTACTTGTCAATTATTGACTAATAACTTAAAATTAAATAAGATTTTAGTTGATTAGATTTATTAAACTAACGAACCAAAAGGGGATTATAAAGGGCATGGGCCAAAGCGGGTGAGTCAATTTGATCAGGAATTTTATTAGAGATATAAATTTTATTGAGCTCTTCAAAGTCGGGTCAAAGTGAGTTGATCCATCGAACTCAACCAATATTGTCAGATGTAACCTAACTTTTACGAGTTAGGGGCCAAAATGGGTAAAAAACTTAATAAATGCTAAAAAAAATATTTTATAAATTTTATCATTATTCACATAAAAATAATAAACAATACGTAGGCAGATTTAATAAAATTATTATAAAATGATTGATTCAAAACAATATAATAATAACAAAGAAACTTAACAGAAGCAAATAACAAATAAATAATACTATAACACTAGTATAAGCTTCAATATACTAAGCTATCTATATCTAACACCAAAACAATAAAATAACTATAGACCTAAATATAACACGGGGGTTCTTGATTTTAAAATATTGCATAACTTCTTTATCCTCATTTTGATCTAAACCAAAGAGCCACTTTACCTTTATGAAACACATAGATTAAAGATGTTATATAATATTTTAAAAATCAAATCATCTTTAGTCAAAGATTTACAAAGTAGAGAAATGAAACAAATAAAAACCCAAATTGAAGAACTAAAAATTTATCCTCAAAATATAGACTTCAGAATAAAAAACTTAGAAACCCAAAAAGACTCCTCGACACCACAAACTTCTGAAGAATTAGAAAACTTTGTTAATAGCATGAATATTGTACAAAAACAAAGATGGTATACAAAAATAACATTAAAAATAAATCCTGATTTTCAATCAACTTTTATAAAAAGCTTTGGCTGATTGATTCGAGGAGCGAGGATTTAAATTATACGGTAAGGATTGAATTCCCTCACATATATTTTGTGGCTTGAAGACTCGGTATGTGATGACCATTAAAAATCTGATACAAAATACCATAGGGCATATTTGCAAGAATGACATTTGTATTAAAACTTCTTTCTTGCTAGTTCAAAACATTAGTCATCAAATTGTTTTGAAACTCATTTCCCTAAGCACTTGTATATCCTTTTTCGTATAAGATAGTCAAGGATTACTTTGTAGGGTCCCACCCTTCATCTCTATAACCGGAGTGGAGTCCTATTTCATGGAAATATCTTTATTCTGGCCAGTCCATTCTTCTTTTCTTTTAAACCCACGTAAGGCTCGAGACATGTGAAGGAACTCTTGCTAGAGGAGTGGGAGCGCTCTGGCTCTGGCGGGTTGAGGGGCTCTTGTAGAGTGGGAGGCGGCTGCAGCCACCAGGCGGGCTGCTAGGCTGGGTTGGTAGTGAATCCCACTGTAAGGTCCCTTTGGAAATAGATGAATTCGATCTCTCATGGGCGAAGAGACAATTGGAGGAGGCCTGCGTGGCTAATACCTGATCAGTTACTGAGAAGGAGAAGTGAGGAACTGCAATAAAAGATTATAACGCCCACACGGTTCCAAAGATAAATTATGCGGTACATGGCGCAGGCGTGCCACGAGATACTCCAGTGTCACATCATGATATTTGGGGGATGGAAATTAGGAGATGATAAAATTTTGGAACGAGTTTATGTATGAGAATAAGGATAAATTAGTAATTGAGCAAAGGGGATATGAAAATCAAAGAGTATAGAGATGGGCTATAGTAAATTAACAGAGTTACAATTGCAATATTAAAGTGTGAGGACTTAAGTGCAATTATGAGAAATATGGGAGTATAAATAGGGTGAGACAAACAAAGCCATTTTTATCTCTCATTTTATTAGGAGTTTCACGTATGGAAGAGATAGAGAGAAAGAAGAGGATGAAGAAGAAGAAGGAGGAGGAGAAGGAGAAGAAGAAAAAAAATCAGTATATTTCTTGCCTTGGAATCATGGGTCTTTTTGATGTCTAGGGTTTTGGTAACTATGATTCATGGTTTTAAATTGCAAGGGAATTGGAGTTAGGGTTTAGAGCAAATACTAACAAATCTTTGTGTTTGGGTTGTGTATGGATTATAACCACGTATTTGAGTTGTTTGGAAATAATTCGGGAAAAGTTTTTGAGAAGATACATGTAATGAAGATGAATTGGAGTAAAAGATTAGGATTTCAAGATGGTGGAGTGGTTTTGATGTATATATGGAGTATTGAGTTGATTTGGGTATCAACATATGGAAAAAATGGAAGAAAAACACACATTTTGGGCATTTTCAGGGGAGTAGTCCCTGTACTGGTAATGCTCTGTTTTTTTGTTTTGACCAGTGTTCGTATTTTATCCATAACTTGCTCATTTCTGATCAGATTTGAGTGATTCAAGTTTCTGGTTAAAATAGACTTCAAAGAGAACCAAACATCATGAAATAGGTTCCCTCGAATTCTGATTCTATGTGGCTCAAAAATTCGCTCAAAGTAGGGCCATTATTTCAAGCCAGATTACAGTTCGATTTTAGACATAGATTAGCCGGTTGTTTTGGGCGTAAAGTGAGTTTCGATTGCTCCCGATTTAGGTGATTCAATTGGAGAAGAACCCTTAGCACCTTAGTTTCAAAAGGTATAAAAACCAGTGTCAAATATTGAGTCAAGACATTTGTAAAATGGGTATTTCAAACTTGATCCAAGGTGTAAAATCGGTAAAATGACTAGTTTGGCATGAAAATGCCATAGCTTGAATTTGGATAAGATCAATTGGAATGATTCAATTTCTAGTAAAGTAGATTCATGGAAAAAAAAAGGGGATTTGAATTGGGGCATTAAGGTCATTTTGTAAAGAAAAGGGAGTAGTTGGTCATTTCCTTAGTTCACGTATTTTAAATTGTAGTTAAATGCAGGATTTGAGTGAGATACTTGATGTGGTTGGGTAAAGATGAATGTGTAGTGGATTAAATGGAGTTATGGTTAATGGTTAGTTGTGGTTTTTGGCAGAAAGGTGAAAGGACTATCTCGGATGGGGAAGCGGGGTCGACGGGAGCGGCCAGAGTTGAAAGGCGGTGAAGCGGTGAGTGTAAAACTAATATTTTGAAAATTGAGTTTTAAAGGTAAATGATTTTAATGTAAGAAAAGGAAAAGAAGATTAATATAAATGTTTATATATGGATATCCATAAGAATGTAGTAAATGTATAAATGTTTACTTTGCCTAAATATATGTATTTATATTAAAGTATTTTATATATGTATGCATAATAGTGACCAAAAGGCATTATGGGAAGTTTAAAGAAATGTGTAAAGAATGCATAGGTATATATTTGCATATATATATGTTTTAATGATAAAGTAAAGATTTAAATGGATTTATAAATGTATTTTGAAGAAAAGAATTGAATGATTTTAATGTTAAAATGAAAGTTTAATGTAAATGTTTATATAGTAGTATGCATATGTTAAGGCATTATGGAAGTTTAAAAATATATGAAGAATGCAAAAATGTATAAAAATGATAAAGTAAAGGTTTAAATGGATTTATAAATGCATTTGGAAGAAATGTTTTCTTGATGGTTACCCTATTTATATAGTATTATAGTACGATATCGGTGAAGACTTTAAGGCGTGTAGGATTTGGGAGTAAAGTTATGGAGTTCTTAGTGAGAGGGAGGGAAATAGGTGTCTAGGTAATATCCTTACACGTGATGAGTGCTATGACTAGAGACCGCATGCAAGGCGTGGGGTTTTCTCGCAGCGTGGTGGTTATAATTTGGGATAAGGATTGTCCCTCACCGTCGGTGAGAGCTATTCGGTGTGTTTATCCTGGGTTCCATCGAGGAGAGAAGAGTTTGGGGCATAAAATGTTTGGGCATAAATGGATTTTAATTGTATAAGTATTTATTATAAAGAAAGAAAGAAAGTTTGAAGCATAAATGTTTAAGGCATAAATGGATTTTAATTGTATAAGTATTTATTATCAGAAAGAAAGAAAGTTTGAGGCATAAATGTTTAAGGCATAAATGGATTTTAATTATGTAGTATTTATTATAAAGAAAGAAGAAAAGAAAGTTTGACATAAATGTTTAAGGCATAAATGGATTTTAATTGTATAAGTATTTATTATCAAAAAGAAAGAAAGTTTGAGGCATAAATGTTTAAAGCATAAATGGATTTTAATTGTATAAGTATTTATTATAAAGAAAGAAAGAAAGTTTAAGGCATAAATTGATTTTAATTGCTTATAAGTATTTATTACTTTGATATATCACGAATGTTATCTTAATGAAATGTACACTCTTCACAGGCTCCTTTAGCTCAATTCTTTTCCATATGTTTCAAAAACATTTTTTTCGGGAGGCCAGAGAACCAGTGCGCGAGTAGAGTACCCTCCTATGCGATGAAGAGTTGAGCCATTGAGGAGGCGATGCATATAGGCGCATTATATAAATAGTTTGCATATTTTTATATATCAAATAATTTATCATGTATATATGCATATAGATATAACGAATGAACTACTTAGGTGAATTAGACTTATGTCAGCTCAAGCCTAAGCTTTTTATAAAGAAACTGTGCATGGAATTGAAGAGAGTTTTGAATGTTTTGATGATTGAAATGAATAAATGTTTATAGTATATATATTGTGTTGATTGGGTTATGGAGCGAGGAGTCCACACAGCGGAGATTGAAAATTTGAAGATTAGAGTGTTTTAAATGCTTATGCGGTATTTGTAAATTAGGAAGTCAAGCAGAGAGAGCTACGAGATTTTTGAAAAATCAAGAGTGTTTGAAAGAAAGAAAAGAAAATTTTTACCACTTAGCTTCCGCATTATTTTCTAAAGATATGTGGGATTGTAAAAGGGAGTTCGCTCCATAGATTTTATTTGGCCCATTTTAGGGAAAGTTTCTTATATCCATTAGAGTGAGGTCCCCTGGAGTTCATGAGATTAATCGGGTGGGATCCTTCAGCGTGCTATCGAGACCCGCAGTTTGAAAATGTTATAAAGATTTGAAATTTTATTTTTCATATTATTGTTTTAATGTTTTATTTTAAATTATAAATTATTTATGTGATTTAAAATCATATATACATTACATGACATATTAAATTTTTGCATTCACGGAAAATGTCGTCGAAGCCACGACGCAGAGGGGAGGCTCACGGGGCATTAATACCACCACCCAGATGAACATGTTGATAGTCTGCGTATGTTCCTCCACCCGATACATAGTGACCCTGGGCGCCAGGCCACTACGGGGCCGGGGCCACCAGCCTCACGAGGTTGTGGGAGGACGGATACCTTTAAGTGGGTGACGGCTTTTATGCTTTGCATTAGCGGCCAAGGCAGTAGCTTTTATAGAGAGGGGGCGAAAGTTAGGGGCACGGAACTATGATGGATTAGGAACCGGAAAGGCCGTCATGGTTAGAGAGAAATGAAATGAGTCTACCCGGGTGATGAAGTGTCTGGAATGAGGCGGATGGTCGGTTTTTTTGCTTTTCTCTTACAGGTTGCTGGTATTGGGTGATGGTGGAGGCGGAGTTCGGAGAGGAGATGCCCGGAGAAGTGGCATCTGAGGCACGGGTTCCATGTAACAACCGAAAATATACCCCTACTTGATTTCGGACTTGTTTAAAGTATAATAAGTAAAAGTATATATTTGCTCGAAACAAATTAAAGATAAAAAATAAAATAAGAAAGAACTTGGAATTAATACAATAATTAAGAAATTAAATTACTAAATTGCAATTCATGACCCGAAGAATCATAATATAATAAGTTTATATACTTTTAAGTAGGAATAAGCATAAGTTAAATCAAGAGTAATAGAGGGTGGAGGACAAAGGTAATAAAGAAGATATTAGAATAAAATACAAGAAGAAAATAGTGGAAGAGACAAGTGGCTTGAAGGAAGAGAGGAAGTTTCCTCCTTGAAAGTAGAATAAAAGGAATAAGACGAAATAAATATCTCATTTGAGTCTTGGAGAAAGGAAACGAACGAGGATAAGAGAGAAGAGAAGAGAAAGGAAGAAGAAGAAGAAAGAAGAAGAAGAAAAGAAAGAAAGAGAAAGAAGGAAAAGAAAGAGAAGGTCACGAGTATGGAACTACTTGATTTAGTATAGAGAAAATATAGATTGTATGGAACTGTATGAATATTTGTATGAATACACATATCTTGGGTTGTGTATGGAGCCCATGAGTATAGTTTGTCTAAAAACTATAGGAGTATGGAAATCTAGTTTTAGACTAAAGGTTTAGATACATAGTTTAGAACCCTCTATCTTGGCAACAACATGTGGATTTGGGTTTAGGAACTCTAAAGCTCATTTCTTGTAGGGTTGAGGTGCCAGGAAGAGCTCTAAAGGATCTAGATATGTGTTTTAGGAAAGATACAGTTGCGAGTTGAACCAAGAAAATTCCTTATGTTTGATCATATGCAGTAGCCTGACCTTAGAACAAGTTTTTAGGTCAGGAAATAAAGGGAATCTAGGTAAGTCCTTCTGATGGAAATTGCCAGCCACATCAATTAACTTTGATGATAGAGCTCTGAATTCTCGATTTGAACCTCTGTAGACAAGTTATAGTCCCTTTTACCGAGATCGACTCTAGAGTTAAAATGCAGAAATTGAATTAGGTCGTCCGGGTTAAAGTCGACTAGCACATTACTGTAGAACGGGTTTTGGGTCGAAATAAAGAAATTTGGCAGTAAAGTCCTTCTGGGAGGTACTTGGCCGAAATCCACCAAACTTGATATTAGGCTTTTGATTTCTCAATTTGGACCCTGTAGACAGAGTGTAGTGCTTTTCTGCGAATAGTCGAATGGAATTTGAGGAAAGGGTGACGCCAGAATTGGCGTCAAATAGAGAGTCAGCGGGACCTCGTCATGCGAAACTCAACTGCGTCATGCGAGGAGCTCAACCATCTGTAAGGCTGAGCTCATTTCAAATCAGCCCCGATCTTGGCTCGTCCAGTCGGTCATTTCGTCAAGGTGAGCTGCGTGACCTCCGGCAGAAGGTCGTATACCATAAATTTGAAGCTCCGATTTGGGTGTTCTTGGACTCTATGGAAAGCCCATTGAGTCAAGAATCCATCCATATGCCTGAGGAAGATATTAGATATCAGACGAGGTATTGGGCACAGGCTCATCACTTCAGTGCAGCTCGTCGATCCGAATCAGCTCATCGAGGTATTTGCGCATGACCTGGCCCGGAAGAGTCCCACTTATCTCAGCCGTTTGAACTCCGATTTGGGTGTTCTTGGACTCTATGGAAGCCCATTGGTCGAGAATCCATCCATATGCTTGAGGAAGATAGTAGATGTCAGACCGAGGTGTTAGACTGGGCTCGTCACTTCAGTTTGGCTGCGTCGATCGGTCGGCTCGTCAAGGTATTTGCATGACCTCGACCCGGAGGTCATATCTCGTTCGTTTGAACTCGATTTGGGAGTGTTCTTGGACTCTATGGAAGCCCGTTGAGTCAGAATCCATCCATATGCATGAGAAGATATTAGATGTCAGACCCGAGGTGTTAGACTAGGCTCGTCACTTCGGTCGCGGCTCGTCGATCCGAATCAAGCTCATCGAGTAGTTGCATGACCTCCAACTTCGGAAGGAGTCATATCTCCTTCGTTGAACTCCGATTCGGGTGTTAACTAGGCTATCGGCCATTGAGTCGAGGAATGCATCCATACCTAGTATGATAAGTGGAACTCCTTATTAGGTCTATAGATAAGGAAAAACAGTAAGTAGATATAGGCAAGAAATGGAACATAAGTAGATTTAATATAGGTAAAATCCAATTTGGAATACATGAGTTAAGAAAGGAATATAGAAGAGAAAAGATAAAAGATAAATAGTTTGGACGTGAAGGTACCTAAGGGTATTAAGAAGAGTCTATATTACTGCACTCTAGGGAGATAGAGCAGTCTGATAAAGCACGAGTAAAGCGTACAAGTATAGGAAATATATATAGAGTATATGTCACTTAAGATAAGATAGACTAATAAAGTATGTGAAGATATAAGATGTTACGGGAATGGGTACTGTACACGAATGATAAGCATGTATAAGATATAAGAATGAGTAAATGCATACCTGATGATAGGTTATATACAAATGCTATATGTTATTATATGATAGAATATGATATGAATACAAGAGTGAAGAGATGGAATATGAGTAAGCTAAAACATGAATGAAATGTGATATAGAATAGACATATATGAGGATGATATGTATGTATTATGAAATATAGGAGCGCATAATATGACTACAGATATGAGCGAATCACAAACTAAAAATGTGATGGATTTATATTGCATAGAAAGCAATCATGATAACAATAGTTAATCCCATGCTTATAAGAATATGTATACGGAAAATGTAATAACATTGATTATGCATGGGAGCACAGTAGAGGATAGATAGACATGCCTATAGGAAGATCTGATTCTTTGCGACATAAAGCAATCTCGGTAGTTTGGTCACGTGACATAGATCCATTGGATCGGGTGGCCCGAGTCGCACAACGCCAGCCCATAAGTGGATGATTCTTTATCTCCATACGGTGATGATACCTTCGAGATTATAATGTGTGGGCATAGGTCAGCATCTCAAATACGATACCTTAATTTATATACGAGTACCTTGGTCTGACGATTTAATAAATGTCCAGAAACACACAAGGTTTATACGGGCATAGAAAAACAAAACAAATAGAATAAGAGAATATATGACAGATTATGAGAAGCACTTCTTTGCTATCACGATGATAGATATCTGATTCTAGTCTGAGAAATAAGTGTAAATGACACGAAAGTATACGAACAAGTACGATTACATGAAAGAGAAAGTAATATGAAAGTATACTTGGAAAGCAATTATGTAAGAAATAGTACATGAAGCGGTACATGAATCTGATATATGAAATTAGTGCGTGATAGCGATTACAGAGAAGTAGAACTATAATAGGCCTGATATAGTCTATATGCAGAAGTCATGTCTGAGATGGGCTATATGATGGGTGGCATACCTAAAATAGCGAGATGGAACATACTAGGAACACATGATAGAAATGCATAAGTGTTAAAACGATAGAGATAAGTAAAAGATGACAAAGCGCATGTGTGATAAAAGTATAGATAGGAAATATGTTAAAGGCCGAGAGAACATGTGACATGCAATAGGAAGTAAAGATGATAAGTAATCAAAGATTACATATAAATTGTATAGATATATGATATGCATATGTATAAGCTTGGGGCAGTCACCATTGGTGCAGTTATCCAGAGCTTATGTTCCCACTAAGTAAACATGGCGGGTGTTGATCAGGTGTAGGTACGAGGAAAGCGAGCGAGGATGGGGATAGGACTATCCCGCATCGTGAAGCGAGGCCCGGCTCGAGAGATAGAGTGCTCACCACCTTGCCCTGCGATCTACGATTTTAACATTAGAAAATAAAAATGTACATGTATAAAGTAAATGGGACACGATTATGTGTATATGAATGTTGAAGGACACCACTCCAGTGGTAGTTCTTTTATATATAATGATTTTTGTTATTGATTGTTTGTATAGCCGGTCTGATTCGGCTACGAGAAAGGCAGGTCGATGAGTCCAGGCATCAGGTATATAGTCACGCACCGGACTCGGTTCGGATCCATTGTCGGGTCAGTCGGGATAAATTATCACGGTCGAGGAAGGGGATTCTGAGGATAAGTTTGTTCCAGCCCGATTACAAAGAGATCACGAGAGGGTGAGAGGGTTCTTTGGGGGTGGAGCGGGGGACACACTCCGTGACGGTTATGAGCGGAGTTTTAAGGCTCGTCGGACATATCCCGTTTAGTAGGGAGGGACAGAGTTTCGAAGATTGAGAGAGGTTCTTTGTAAGGTCTTAGTCAGGAAGTTTAGCGGACCACGGTGGCGTCGACGGCCCGGCGCACGATGACCCGGGTAGTCTTTGGGGCGCGACTAGGGATGGGGCATGGGTTTAGGGATCCCGGGGCTACGCACGGTCGGGAATGACAGGTGGGTCGCGTGGGTTCGGAGTTCTATTATTAGCCGATTAGGGTTTATGGATTATTTATCTAAACTCCAGTTGAGTTATATTAAGGCTTTAGCTATTAAATTGACATGATTCTAGGTTGATTTTGCTAAGAATTAGAAAGAAAGAATGAGATTATAAGGATTATCAATTCAAAGTCAACCTTGAATATTAATGGAAGTGATGTTTGATTGGTTTTAATTGATTTAATGACATTGCCAGATGTGAAAGAATTAATGGAATTAATGGAATTAAAAAAAGTTGAATAGAAAATGAGATGAGAGGATTAGAGACGAGAAAGGGTTTAATTGGAAATGCGTGGTTTTGATTTAGTTTAAGTGAATCAATGACATTGGATGAATTATCAAATGTAAATTTGTTGAAAAGAAAATGGAAGAAATTGAAGAAATAATTATGAATGTATGACATGTGGATTTGACCACCTTTAGAATATGGAATAATTGAGTTTCCATTGATTTTACTCAATTGGAAGGATTAAATGCCCTAATGGAATGTGTTAGAATTAATGTTTTGAAGAAGAATTGATTAAGGTATAAATATAATTTTTGCTAAGGTAAGAGGGCATTATAGGTTTCACTTTAAGGATGCTAATGGCTTGATTTAAGGCTTGCAATGATATTGTCCTTGAGTCTTGATTTAATTGGAGTGAATTGGATAAGTTGAGAATTCACTTGATGAGGATATTCGAGCGGCGTGAACACGAAGTGCAGGCATTTAGCGAGTTTCTAGTCATGCCATTTGGATTCACGAATGCCACGGTAGCTTTTATGGATCTCATGAACGAGTTTTTCGGGCTGCCGCCAAGATCGGAGTTTGTTATCGTGTTTAT